>CM034620.1:12098840-12698840 GCA_020080225.1 Gynochthodes officinalis
ATTTCATTATTTTGAAAATGTGGATATCTATATGGTTTAAGTTTAAAAGGTTGTGCATCCTTTGGTCACAGGGTCTTGATGCGGGTAGAGTCTTAGGAGTTGCAAAAACATTAGAATATTGCCTTAAAACTTTTGAGATTTCATCGGGGTAGTTTACATCATTCTTCTTGGTGCTTGATGCTGATTGGATTGCTTTAAGTTCAATTGTTCTCTGAATTTGATTTGGCAGAAATGCTTCCTTGGCTTTTCCTCTAACTAACTACAAAAGAGGTTTTTCCACACAACCTTGTAGAATAATGGTTTTACCTTCCTGTATTAACTGGATATTCATGCCTCTAAAATCAAAGGTGATTGGACTATATTGATACATCCAATACCAATTCCCAATTTCCATGCTTTTGAGATGTATATTCTTGGACTTTCCATTTAACTTGGGTACAGATGAGACTTTCAATGATTTTGTTGCCATCTATAATAGTCACTATAAAGCAACAAACACTTTTAACAAGCAACTTTAGTGGTTCTACTCATTTATAATGGATATAGCTATCTATACTCCCATTATCTACTAGGATATTGGACATGCTCCGAAGCAAGAATTCCTTCCAGTGTAACAGTTTTACGTTTCAAACTACCAAAAGTGACTATAGGGACATTTCCATCAATGATTTAGAGTTACCATTAGCAAGCATTTGCTCTTGTACTACATCAATGAATTCCAACTCATTATCCTCATTCATAATCATAGAGTTGAATTGTCTTATTTTACAGTGGTGCCCCTAACGATATTTTTCCCCGCACTTAAAACACAATCCTTGGTTTCTTGTATTTTGTATTTCCTGAGTTGAAATCTTTTTGATCTCCCTATTTCTTGGGAGTTAGTGTAGGTGGCAGTAACATTAAGCAATCTGTAGTGGCTTCCTGCCTGAGTAGCTCATCTAGTCATCCAATAACCCAAGTCATTTACCGTTTTGAAACTTCCTTTGAGTCTTTTGGAACTCAATTCTAGTGTTTGTTCTTGTAATTGAGCCACTTCAAAAGCATCCATCAGTGTGATAGGTTTCATCATTCAAACCATAAGTTTAAGTTCTTTTTTCAATCCACTCATGAAGTAGGATATGATGTAATCCTCATTCAATTTGGGATTTTTGGAAAGAATGACAGACCTTAAATCCTAAAATTTCTCTTGATATTCTGTGATTGAATTGAATTGTTGCAGCTTGTTGAACTCTTTAATTTTATCTTGTTTCCCTTTTTTTTTGAGAATCTTTAAATCAGAGCTCACAACAGACTTTTTCAAATAGGTTTGCCTTTGGCAATTTTTAAGCTCTGGAACCATATATATACTCTTCCTTCCAAATACATTTCTATCAACTCCACCTCATATGCCTCCTCAACTTGATTGATTAGGAAGAATTTCACACACTTCTTGAGACAATCTCTAGGATTTGATCCATCAAAGCAAGATAGCTCAACTTCACGAAACAAATAGAAATTATAAGAATAGCACTTATTCCATATGTCTACAGAAGCCTGATTGACTAGAGCACTTTCCCATTGTAGTTTTGTTCTTAAATCTGGGGTAGGCAAAATAGGGCTCTTGATATTCTCTCCTGTTTCTATATCTTGCTTCTATCTCGCATTAACATCACGTTCATCTAAGATTTCATCTTAGTTTTCATGTTTCTAATGCTACTTTTGAATTCTAGAATTTGTTAATGAAATTCAGAGAGTTGCCTTTGCACATTCTCTCCTAACTCCATCTTGTAATCTTACTTCTAAATATGTTCTCCCAAATATTTGAAATGGCTTCTGTCCACCATTATACCTATTTCTAGCCCAGAATAACTTGCTCTAATACCAAATTGTCAAATTGTACTGACTTGAGTTGATGCAATTCAGAAATTAAGAATTTAGAATGTTACTGGAAGAATAAAATGGCAAAAAAGAAAGAAGCTTCCTATTATTCACTATAATGATCATTAAGTTGACATTACCTGCACATTTATAGTTGATCACAATCATTTAACTGTGTACTATCTGACTCCTTGCACCAACATCAATTCACATGAGTGATAAGTGTCTGTTTCTATTGTATAGATTTGGATGCATAATTGGTACATTCAAGTTGAACGGCGCCATGTTGGCTTTTGCCTCTGAATCCCTAATTTGACATTTTAAGTGGTACAGCACTGTTCCACTAATAGTGCGACTTGCTGTCGTGACAAAATCTAAATTTTAATCCAAACTAAATACCAAACAAGTTGGGAAATTTAGGGCTTAGCAGCCGATAGTTGGCGTGAAGTTTGGGAAAGGGCCCATTTTTTTCCAAGACCTTTTCCTTAATTAATTGTAAAATAGTTGTAGTGAAGTTATAGTGTTTCCCCTCCAATGTTATATGAGGCTTACCCATATATGTGTGAGACAATATTTCATGCATTGTACTTGGTTCCCCCCTCAAAAGAAAAAAAGAAAAAAAGAAAAAAAAGGGCTTGTACACTTCATTGATGATTTACAAGTAGGTTTAAAGGTAGATTGGACTTTTAGTCCCAAATTTTAGAATCATGACAAAATTGGTCCTTAAAATATGAATTGTAACATTATTGATCTTTACTTCATGACAAAATTAAAACCTTGTTCGAATTTGCCAGTCATCATTGTCTATGTCACAAGTCAAAAATCACCAAATATAGTGTAGGAATTAATATGTTAGGAGCCGATATTTAAGAAAAAAAAAAAATCAACTTCACTTCTTTGGGTTTTTTTTTTTTTTTAAAAAAAATTATCGGTTGGAGAAATGAGAGTTTTACACTCTTATTATGAATTTTCTCGCCATAGTGTTGTGTCATCTACCCTTACTGATTTAGCCATTTTTCAAAGAAAAATTTCATAACCATAGTATATAACCAAAATGATAAATTATACATTATAGCATATTTAATATATTATTAATTATATAATTTTACATTAGTATTTTATTTTTAATTATTGTATTATACATAAATATTAATTATAAAGAATATTAAGAAAATTTATTTCAAAAATACTTATGATAACTTTGTTTTATGTTAAAAATAAAATTTAAGCGGACTTTGAATTGTTGTCAATTTTTACACTTTTCGAACTAAAGATTATGAAATAGAAATTATTAGAAATGTAAAAATTTATTCAAAAAATATAAAAATATATTTCAAAATGCAATTTATTCACACCTAACCCTTTTTCTACTCAATAAAACGTTAAAAAAAAAAACACACATTGATTATATCAAATTTGATTTACTAATAATTTTAACTTACCATGGGTAGAGATACTATTGCTAAAATAATAAACTCTATACCAAATGCCAATAGAGATAAACAAAAAGAGTTGTTTGAATAATATTTACCAATATTGTAAAAAATATTGTCAAAATACTTTTACCACAAGGTTTTATCAAAAACATGAAAACCCATGGAGAAAACAACAAATATTTGTTGGTTTAAAATCTATCTATCTATTATTATAAAAGGGAAACTTGATGGTAACCTTTTGTTGTCTAGATATTCCCAGGTTGCAAGTTGCTTTTTGATATAATTGTAATTTTGTAAAGTTTTGCAGCTATTTTTTCAAAAATTTTATGAGTTCTAATTTATGCTAAAATCTTTTATATTATTTTCTTTATTTTAACATAAAAATTATTATTAATTATTTAAATTTTACTTCCAATTGTAATTAATAGTCACAATGTAAAATAAATCAAATCTTTTTTTTTTGTTATGCATGGGGATTTATTTTTTAATTTATATTATCATATAATTTTTATTAATTATGGACACACACATATGTATATTAAAAAAATAAATTGTGTTATCATAAGTTAAAATGTAATGTTGATCATAAACATTAAAAATAATATTAATTGTTTTTCATTTATAATTTTAGCATTTTAACTTAAAATACCAGTATTATTTCAAATTATTGTACAAAATTATTTCAATTATCACTTGGCATTTATAATGCATATTTATCCAAACATGTCAATTGGTGTATTTATTTATACCCAAAAAAATACATATTTTATATTTACAAATCTTTACTAAGCAATTTGAGTTTTAATTTGTTTTAAAAATTTTACTCTATTTTTATTAATTCTATTAGTTTATTATAAAATCCTTATAGGTTAATTTCATTAAATTTTTAGTCTATTTATTTTAAATCTTATTTGAATTTATTATTTAAAAATTATTTTTTTATTATTTTAAGTAAAAAATATATTATTTTTATTATTTAACATTTAATTATGAATGCAACCAATAGTTCAGTTTTAAAAATAATATATAAATTTTATAACCTGCATATACTTGCATATTTCTTTTATAAATATTCCTATCAATTTAATTTTTTTATTTCCAAATATGTTATATATTCATGTAAAAATAAAAAATTATAAAATGTAATATTAAAATTTAGTTAACTTGTTTTCATTTATCATTGATTGTTAAAAATATTACAAGAGATTTTTTTTTTTGAGTTATTAATGACATATATTTTTATCAACCATTGCAAAAAGAACTAAAAATGAACTATCTAAACTATTTAAAATATATTTTTGAATTTTATAGCCCATTGTATTAATTTCAGTTATTTTAATAAAAGTCACTTTCTTATGCAATTTTAATTTGTATATATATTAATCGTTAGCCACAAATTTTTTTTTGAAAAAAAATTATTAATATTTCAATTAGCACCATTAGTATAAAGTTTGTGTTACTCTTCAATTATTTTAACAAAATAAGTATATAGTAGAAAGATAAATTTAAAATATTTAAAATAATAATAATTATATATTTATAAAAATACAAAAAAAAAATTAAAATTTTGTTAAAACTTTTAACTGGGCATGAGTGTGGTACTAAAAACTAGTATCTATAAAAAGAAGAGTTGATGTAACCATTTGTCAACCAAGTTTTTGTACGTTGCAATTTACACTTTAGTAAATGTGCAATTTTATGAAAATTTGAAACTATTTTGTATCACTTTTAGTTTATTAATTCACTTTAAAAGATTTTTATTTATTTTCTTTATTTGTAAGTTAAAAATTATTATTAGTAACTTAAGTTTTACTTCAAATGAAATTAACTGTAAAATTCAAAATTAATCAAAGGTTATTATTTTTAAATTTATGTTACCATATAAATTTTATAACTCACATACACTTACATATTTCTTATATATATATATATAGATATTCCCTTAGTTCTATTTTTTTTAATAGAAACACATGATGCTTTAATTAGAAATATAATTATATAAAGCACTATTAAATTAACTTAAACAGCATTGTAGTTCATAAGATATAGTAAAATTAGTTTAAATACCAATTAAATAGTTCAAAAATTGTACAAGATTTTTCTTGAAAAATTAATACCTATTAATATTTATAATTGAAATTAAGACTAAACATTAAAAACAATATAGAGCATAACATTCATTATTTCTTTCTCATTATTCAATTTAAATATTTTGACTCCAAAATGTTAGTACTAACTCTAAACATTATTCAACATTATCTCAATTTATTATTTTAAATTTTATAAGTATCAAAATAAATTATTAATTTCAAATTATGTTTTACGGAAATGCATCTTACCATATTTTAATTGAATTTTTTTTTCAAATAATTCAAAATTCCTTTTTGACTTTTGCAAAAAGAAAAAAAAAAATCTCTCTTTGAATTATTATTCATTTGTGAAATTAAGTGATGGTTTGGAAGTTGAGCGTGCCATGATGATTATGCCTTAAATGTCCATTTCAAAAGTCAGGTGATTCGAACTTCATCAAATATTCCCCTTTCTCATGTTATAATAGCATAGGTTGTTAAGAAAAAAAAGTACTGTTCTTGAAGTTTTTATTCAAATAATTTTCTTTTAATGTAAAGTATTTATAATTAAGTCATCATGACTTTAGTATGAATATGATTAGATTTTAATCAATTTTTGGGTTCTTAACAAAAGAATTTCAATCAATAATTCTTCCCCCAACACAAAATAAAGATTCCAATTTGATCAAAGTACTGTTTTTTTTTTAAAAAAAAAAATTTGGTCAACCCTATAAAAGTACAGCTCATTTTACATCATTAATTTCCATTTATGCTCCTCACTTGACTTTTTAATGAAAATCTAAATTAGCCCATGAAGTCACGCTCTCCTTTGCTTAACTTCATTATGGTGCTGTCTCACATACTATTAATATTTGCTCTTTACTTCATAGCGAGAAAGCTTTCTCAGATTGCTCGTATCATTTTGGCAAGGATGTTAACAATTTTCAAAATTTCATTTCTATATAAAGGGCTTTATTTGAAATTTTCTTGTCTTCTTTATTTTTTCCATCCAAATTCTTCAACCACCATGAATACTTTGGCTTTGTTTGATTGCATAGAATTGGGACTTAGAATTGGAATTGGAAGTTCCAATTCCAATTCTTGTGCTTGTTTTGATAAAAATTTCAAGAATTACAAATCTATTTCTATTTCAATTCCAATTCTTTCTAATTCTACGAATTGAATTCTTTACCAACCCTCGACATTTCCAATTCCAATTCCTCACAAATTTGAGAACACGCGGATCTAAATCGGGTTAAATTCGGGTCATAACATCATCTTCTTCGCTTCTTCAATGAGTTTGCTCTTCCTTTTTCCATCTCTCTCTAAGAGGTTCAGAATCGTACAACTTCAAACCCTAGCATCGTACTCCCTTTTTGTGTTCATTTAGGGCTAAATTGCATGCATCTGTTTTGATTAAATCGTTTCGGTTTTCCAATTTGTTCATGACTTGATTGAAAGATGTGGCACTACAATTACGGAATTTTGAATGTGAGTGTTGAATATCCCATTCTCTTAATTAAGGTTGTGATTCACATAACGATTAGTCTTTTATTTAGCTTTGTTAAGTCCTATCTCTTTCAAACCCTTGGCATGTTTGGTTATTTGTAATGAATAAAAGTTAAATGAATTTTCATTCGATTTTTATTAATTAAAATAATCATTATTCTTGTGTTTGGTTGAGGTGAATAAATGATGAGAGAGAAAGTAGAGAAAAAAAAATGAGAGAGAAAATGATGAGAAAATGATGAAGAGAAAAATGATGAGAGAAAATAGAGTGAAAAAAAAAAGAGAGAGAAAGTAGAGTGAAAGAAATGATGAGAGAGAAAATAAAAGAAAAAGAAAAAAGAGAAAAAGAGAAAATGATGAAAAAGAAGAGGAAAAAAAGAAAAAGAGAGAGAAAGTAGAGAAGTAAAAAGAGAAAAAAAAAAAAAAAAAAAGAAGAGAAGAGAGTAAAAAAAAAGAAAAGAAAGAGAGAGAGAGATCAAAATGCAATTGTAAATGCAAATTAAAAAAAAAAAAATTGGAAAAAATCCAAAAATTTCGGAAATGCACCAGATTCAAATTGGTTAATTGGAATTTCAAATTAAATTAAAATTAAATTTTATTTTGGAGCAACCAAACAAATTGAAAATATCGCTTGATCAAGAATTTCGAATTTGGAATTGGAAAATTGTGGCCGAATCAACCAAATAATGTCTTATTTTCATATATCCATATAAATTCAAGTACAAAAAATGTGAAGATGTACCTTTATCTTCACTATTTGTGAGAAGTTCTGCCTTCTGGGCTAACTCAAATAAATGACATGCTGGATTTTATTCTTTGAGAAATTTCAGGCGTGCAAATATTTTATTGTGGGATATGTTCATATCAATGTTAAGAAGTGTAATGGGTAAAATGAATGTTGTGCATTACCACGTGGGGTGTGGTTACAATTTAGATGCTCTGCACCCACAAGGTTTTTCTGCTTTTCGTGCCTTGGAACGTTTCTCCTTTTTTTTAGAAGATAAGCTGTTGTGCCTTGTGAACTCACAATAATGCCTTGAGATAAAGAGAAATTAGAACGGTGCCGAAACCGGCAGTGTGGGCTGGATGTCAACTATGTTTGGTATTTTGTGAACTTGGACCGTGAAGTCAGTGACTTAATGGGAGAGACTTCTATAATTCATGAATGAATACAGCTCTTAGCTAATCCTTTTGACAAACTCTACCACCTGCCCTTGTCCTTTGTTTTCTCTCAGATTTGGCCTAATTTTTACTCTCTTTCTAAATATCAGTAAATTTCTTGGCAGATTATGCCGCTTGCCTGGTTGTCCCTGGATTTCTAGTGATTATAATCTGGTGAAAATATCTAATTTTCATTAATTCTATTTTGTTTAAATGCATCTTGACTTAATATGGTATATATCTGCTTAATCTAGATTTAGAAACGAAGCTTATTGTGTGAGAATGTCCAATGTTTAAATTCTGAATATGCATGCATATACTAGTACACACATCAAAGTACATGAAGTATCATCGGTACACTCAGAAATTAGGATAAGAAATTGGATAGACGATATAATCACAACCTTACAAGAATGTAGACACTGGTGCTATGCTAGCTAATTAAGGGTTGTCTAAAACCCAGTTTGTCTTAAAGTGGGACAACAGGAATACTTGGAATGGCTATCATGGTGGCCAAAATATCCATATTCAAATATATTTAAGAACCTCTTTGAGCTTTAAATTTTGGTCACAAAGACCCATAGTTTGTATTTCTTTTCTTATTATAGCTGTTGAAAATGTGAATTTTTATTATTGCCAGAAAAGCAGTTTTAAGTAACATGTTACTGTTAGAATATTAATTAAGCTGTTGTTAGATGTTTACATAGGATTCTTTTATGTTATCATTCAATGCAGGTCCATTGCTGCAGGTTGTCTTAAGGTTTTAAAGTGCCTTGATGGATTTCATTCTTTTGTGCAAAGCAAATTGCAAAACTAGTTTTCATGAACTTCTTAATTTTCCTTTTTCGACTAGTGCATAACTTTGTACTTTATTTATGTGTTAATTTATTGCGATTAAACAAATGAAAGCATGACCTTAACAATTAAGTTTTGTAAGACAAGATCTTTATGAAAAAAAGAAAAGTGTCATTATTTGGCACATTATCATTCAATGCAGGCGTGCAAATATTTTATTATGGGATATGTTCATATCAATGTTAATTAACCGGCCTCAAGATATTAAAATGGATTACTGGATGTCAATATTGTCAATATTGACATCAAATGAGTTTTTAAAAGCCTAGCAAATTTTATTTTTGCACTTTTACAAGACAAATACTGTATATAGGTGGCAAGTATCATTTGCACTTTTTATTCTTCGTTAAATCTTTATATGCAGTTCTTGATGTAATTTCCATGTGAATTGAAAACATGTATTTTACTTCTCACGTTTTCATTGTCTTGCCTATTCAAGATTCTTATTTGATTTTTTTCATTATTTTAATTATAGTACATGGATTTTCGCTTGCCTCCAAATGAAGATGAGAGTCAAGCCACATAAAAAATGAAAAGTAATTGTTGCAACTCATATAATCACCATAGCTACCTTGGCCATTTGGTGGCATGAGACGCATATTGTGAAGGAGTCTAGGCTTGACTTTAAGATAGCACAAGAAATATACCTAAGGTGACTTTATTATGGGAGTGATAGAGTTTGTAAAGATCAACTCCAACTCACTAAGCATTGTTTTACGATCTTATGTACTAACCTAAGAGAGCAAGGAGGCTTAAGTTTTTTCTTTTATGTTGCACTATTGAGTTTTTAAACTAATTATATGGAACTGCATTAACAGTTGGTTTATCTTTTAACAGAATTGGAGGTTTCTAGTATTGCATTTTGAATTGATATGAAGATTTATATGATACATTGGGGGAAAAAAAATCTTTGCTTGTTGCTTATGGTGAGTTCTTACTTTTTAGTATGGATAGTGAATAATCATTGCTTGTTGGTTTGAAGTCCATAAAACTTTAGCCATTGCTTGCTGCTTACTTGGCTGCCACTTCAGAGATACCCAAACTACCTTCTTAAGAATGCCTACTGATATGGTGAATTTTTGTCAATCACAACATGAGAATTATCTCCTAAAATGCCTACTGATATGGTACAGGCAGCTCTCCAATTGTTGTTATGAATTACTAAAGTGTGTTGTCTATCAAGACTTTTGGCTTTTCATCTTGAAGAACTTTTCCAATATCCTTAACCATTTTGTAAGCCTATCTTCAAATTCGTTTATTTAACTCAGGGTTATAACGAATTTCGCTATAAATTTTCTAGTTTGCAACAAGAAAAAACCATGGCAAAACGTAATGTTACCTCATTGAGTATTTTTTTTCTTAGTAGTATACCTTGAAATTTTTTTAAAATAGTTAATTCAAGTGATTTACCAAACAGAAGAATTGGAATTAGAATTGTAATTATGTAGAATTCAATTAATTTACCAAACAAAATAATTGAATTGAAATTGTAATTATGTAGAATTCAATTCAATTTTACATAATTACAATTCTAATTCAATTCCAATTCCATGGAACCAAATGGAGCCTTTGCAAAGTCTGAAATGATTCCTCTTGGTATTAGAATTGATTCTTCTTGTTTACACTAATTTTGAAATAATTCCTTTTGCTAATTCTAGAGAAAAGTTAACAAATGAAAGAAGATAAAAGTAATTTTTGAAGTCCTGATGGTTAATTTTCATGATGGAAAATTAAAGCATAGAAGATTCAAATTCATTGCCATCGCATTCAATAAAAATGAGAGTACTTTGAAAAGAATTTAGGAACAGGTAAAGCTTCTATGATCAATGAGAAGAAACCTGAAATATCATGAAAATTTTTAAAGAGGGTTGGAAGGAAGTTGCTAAAAATAGACTAAAACAACAAGTTAGGTTTTTAGTCGCTTAACTAGGTTAGTTAGACGATATTGCTGCTACCGATTATGTGAATCGGTTTAGCTTTTTTTAGTTTCACTGTGTGAACTAAAATTTTGTTTTGCTAGTAGGCAAGTTTGTATATGTATTGTTTGTTAATCTCAATATAACTATCGTTTTTGTTATAAAAAAAAAATCAAAACCTCACCTCTCTAAATTGACATTCCTATAATGCCAATTAATAGATACTACGTTATTAATTAAAACATTTTATTGAAATTTTTCAGAAAATTTTCAGAAATTGTGTTATCACTTTATAACTACAACATTAGTTATAAGCCTCATCTCTTTTTATTTATTTATTTTTATTTTTCAATTTTTTAATTAAGGGTAATTATGTAAAATTATAGTACAAATGAATTTTGATTTTTAAATTGAACTTCTTTTTTTTAAATTAATTTTTTTTTAGACGGATAGAGAAAAGAGAGAAAATAAGATGGTAATGACGGCATTAATCATCAAAAGAGAACCTCGACTTTTCGAAGTTGTTTCATCTTATAGTGTATACCATCTAGAAGCATGAACTCTAATACTCATTTGAATTAATTCTGGTATGGGCATCTATTGTTTCTATTCCGAGATCGGTCCTATGGTATCAAAAATATGCTTTTAACCCCTTGGCTTTGGCCAAAGTTACAATTTAATCATTGCAAATTGCAATCCATTCATTATCATCTATAAGGTCTAATTTAATAAAGTATATCAGAAACTTGATTAACTAAATCTACTCTATGAAATTCTTTTTATTTTTTATTCTATTGAAACTGTGATTTTTTTTAATCCTTCCATAGCTTTTGCTATGAGTTTGCTTTCTATTATCCATAGCAATATCTGTCAGTGGGTCTAACCCATTCCATCTCTGCACGTGACAAACTAAAGTACTTTGTTTGGCTTTGTTTAACGGCTTGGATGCTTTATCAATTTTGATCCAAGGGCCATGATTTATGGCATAGAAGTCATAAGGGTTTTTTTGTCTCGCTTGGCACTTTGACAGAACAGCTGGAGCCTTTTTTTTCTTCGGCTATTGACGGCGCACAAGAAGAAAAACACTAGTTTTGTTGGTTCTTGTGATGAAGGAAAAATTGAAGACTTGCAAAGTGAAGAAGTCAATGACTTTCTTACTCTAAATTGAAGACTTGCAAAGTGAAGAAGTCAATTATTTTCTTACTCTATAGAGAGCAAGGGTGAGAGGTAAGTTTGTAACAAATTGGGTGTCTCTTTGAGTGGTGATTTGTGAAATCTCAAAGAGGAAAAGCTGTGTATTTATTCCAATTTGTTGGGTCTTAAGCTTGGGCAAAAAGTTTAAGTACTAAACTCTTGTAATTGCTTACTTTTCATAGTGGATTTATTATTCGGTTTGCCCCGTAGTTTTTCCCTTCACGTTGAAGGGTTTTCCACATAAATCCTAGTGTTTATTTTCTTATTGTTGCCTGAGATTATTTACTGCTTTATCTGTTGGTTGGTTGGCTTGGAGGATTGTTTGAGTATTTTTAATTATACTGAATCATTGGTCATGTGATTGGTTGTTAGAATTTGGTTGTGGGTATTTTTCGCTACTTTCTAGTGTTTGTTGTCTTCGTTGAAGGGCCTTCCCAACAATATCAACGTTTTTTTTTAAGAGTTCATTATTTATAAGCATTGTTTACTATGTAATTCTAAGTGCAACCATGTACATTTATTTCCCAATTAGTTGTGTAAGATGTTTTGCTGACTTTTGGTGATCTTGGTTCCTAATGTCATTCGAATATTTTTCAGTTAACAGTCACTATATGGATGAAACAATCATGATATTCAAAAGGTTCGGATTTTTTTTTTTTTTGGTTAAAATTTTTTTGGGGTTTCCTTCAAGCAAACCAAAAAGTGCAGGAAAGTTAACCATCATCTAAAGAAATTCTTTAAATCCAACCCAAAGATTACTCAAAACAAGGGCGGATGCCCAATTTTCTTTCAATTTCACTGTTCCTAGGGACGAATCAAGGTGCGAAAAAAGTGCGACCATTGACTGTAGCTACAGTGCAACGGTCAAATATTTGATTTTTTTTTTAAAGTATTGCCGTCTCTTCGGCTGATAGTAGTAGAACTGTCCAACTATTCAAACCTTTGCAGCAGTAGTTGAGCGGCGGTGCTATTCAACGTCTGCAGTTTGGCTTTCACACATTGGCATGAGGTAATAGTTAGAGATTTAGTTCTAGTTTCTTTCACCATAGGCCATTTGTAGTGGGCCAATTGAGTTGCGTAGTATGTTTTTTGTATAGTATTAGTAACCCGATATAACCGGACTTTTGTACGTTTGGTTGACCGTAGGTTGTCTAAGTTTTCAACCCTTGCTGCTTTGCGGCTTTTGTCCCGCTCTGCGGGTGCCTTTGCCCCTTTGAGGGCCTTTGTCTTCGTGGGTTATAGCATTATCTTCAGTTGCGACACCACGAAACTCTCTTATCCCTTATAGCTCTGTACATTGGCCATTGTGCCCCTTTTAATATACTATCATTTCAGTCAAAAATATCTAAAGAAATTCTTTTAGTTACTACAAATTATTATTTAATTTTAGCAATATCTAGCCAATTTAGAATAACTCAATCATGCACTTTATGGAGTAACATAAGCCTATACATGCCGTGTACGGGCATAATAACAACATTCTAGTGAATTATGTTGTTCGTGATGGTAAATGTTTTTAAGCTTGTTGGACAGTTTCATGAGAGAAATAAAAGACATATGATTGAGGTAACTGGTTAATAAACACTGCAAGTAATTTAAGAAACTACACAATAGGACATACATAATTCTGAACATTGTGGTTATGGTAACAATTCGGACATTAAACTAATAAAATGTGGCTCAGAAAAATCAATTCTATTATTGTAGTCTTCTCATTTAACATTGTTCAACTATACTCTATCGGTCTAAAAAAATTACTTTTAAAACTTTTCTTGTCCTAAAAAAGAAATTGTACTTTTAAACAAAATTTCTAAACCATTTTTACTAATAATAATTAATTATATTCACAATTAAAAAGAATCAAAATATAAAATTTTGCATTTAATGGTTCATTAAGTGTGTTATATCTCATTAATAATAAAAAAATTAAATCTAAACAAAGGTAGATTTTTTCTTCTTCTTTTTTTTTTTTTTTTTGAGATAGAGGGAGTATAAATTTTTCTCTTAAAAGTAATGTGTTTGTTTTTTATTTGAACTATTTCTTAACTATCAGAAAGGACCCAGGGAGGGAAATTTTATTGGTGCACATAAATATTTATTGATTTTCAACTAATTTATATCGATGATATAAAATAAATGAAGTTAACAAGTTACCAATACATTAAGACTAGTAATACTTACTAAGGAAAAAGCCCAAATTGATCACAATTATAAAGTTTATTTGATGAAGGTGATTTAATTATTTGGTATAGGTTTTTATAGGGTGAGAAAATTTTTGAATGCTAATAATTTACCTACTTGTTTTCCATCTATAGTTTAGTAATTAATTGTGTGTATGAAAGTTGATTGAAGGTCCTATTTTTTAATGAATTGGTTTCCTAAATATTGAATAACTAGTATTTGACCCGTTCAATTAATTGAACAGCCAATTATTGTATAAGTTGTGTAATTATTTTTATAATTGTAGGTAAAAATGTTGAGATTATTTGAATATGAATTGTTTAATTATATCAATAATAACATAACTTGTATTTTGCTGTGTGAAATTCGCTATATAGATTAAACAAAACCTTTTCAATTAGAAGAAAATATACCAAACTTTTCCTATTAGATGAAAATTCAAGCATCATAGTAATATCAAAGGAAGTAGAAAACCAAAGTGTCAATAGTACAAAATCGAAATTTGAATCAATAATTACCAAACCAAAATATAAACCAACAATCATTAAAAGAACTCAAAAAATTAAAAACAAAAAATAAAACAAACCTCAAATGAATGACCTTCCATATGCTGTTTCGAATATGAAAATGAAGAATGTTTTTTGTGTTATGCTTTTTCTAAATTTTTTGTCAAAACTACACTATGGAAATGAAGAATGTGGGAGAGGAGAAAAATGATAGATGAACTGAAATAATATAATCATTTCATTTACATTGATAAAGAATGGAAATTTTAAATTTCAGATAATGATAATATTCTTCATATATATTATCGATAATTGTAAAAATGAAAGTGAACTCCTTAGATACTATAGATAACTATAAAAATTAAAGTGATCTCCAATATTAGGCAAACCCATGCCACAAAATCTGGATGACCAATATTTACTCTCTTTTTTTTTTGTTTAAACCATCTTACAAAAAACAAATGCTAAATTTGTGTTTCAATATCATTATCAAATGCTAAATTTACCATTTTTTTTATTGATTAAGTTAATTAGAAAAACAAAAAATAAATTTTCTTGGTAGATAAACTATTCATATAATTTTGGGGATCATTTTCTTAGTACTTAGATTATTGAAACACGAATTGTAGCCGTCTAAGTATTATAATCACAGAAGGAATTTCAAACTAAAATTAATTTTCATAATGAACCGTGTTTAAATAATCAATATTTTTTCTCATATATATAATAGAAACCGTATTTGATAAAATTATTGAATTGTTGTCTATATAGTGCAATAGTTAATTTTGATAATTATAGTATGTCTTAAATGAAAGAGATTTTATGAACCATGCTTCATAACAAATTTTCAGTATTATTAGTCTAGATTTAACTATTGTGAAACAAATATCAAGAAAATTATTCACTGATTATCAATAATTATGAAACAATTAACTATTGATAAGCGATATAATTGTTTGTGATTATTATGAAAATTGGGATAAAATTGTGATTCAATAGAAACTTTGGATAAATTAAATGATACAATAGTATGACAATAATTATTTCAAATATTATGAACGCTAAAATTATTGATAGTGCAAATCTAGAATAATCATACAATTCACATACAATTGCAAGAGCATTGAGCGGTGCTATTACATAAACGCTAAGTATTGATTAATAGACAAATTGATGAACAATGTTATAGGCAAATTAAATTTGTATCCATATATAGTAGATAAATAAAATTATGCCAAATTAGTTTTACAATTATACTTTTCTTGTAATTAAAGATGGTGGGTAATTTAGATTTAATAAGATAAGTATGTATGAAATATTTAGTTAAATTAAATATGTAATAGATAGTATATAATTTGAATTCTAATGTGATAAAAATGATAAGATTTAATCAGATAATAGTTACGTGTAATAAATAAGTTGATAGGTGCATTATTGTTATCCTATAAATAGGAGCATAGTTTGGTCATTGTGGAATTGTGTGATAAAAGGGTGGTGAAAAAAAGCGAAATAAGAATTTCTCCTCTAATTTTCCTACTATCTTTGGTGTCTTTCTGCTTTCTCTATTATATACTTTCTTTTCATTCTGTTCTATTATATACTTGTAGCACAATATTCTACAATACATTATCAGCACGAAAATCTACCAATTGAGTAAGTAATCTTTGCAAGGTAAAGGGTTCTCTTGGTTTTATTTAATCATACTCCATCTCCTTTTACCAATTCTACATTTTTCTTTTCCTTGATTGTGAAATCAATTTATCCTTCTGCTTATGAAGTAGTAGTGGATGTTTTTGAAATCTTTCTAATTAAGTTAAAGATTATCTTGTTTGCAAGAATTATGGCAAACATTGAAAAGCCCAAATTCCACATCCTAGAAGTGAGTGGAAATAATTATCTGTCCTAGTGCCTTGACATGGAAATGCACCTCCAAGGGCAAGGTCTCGTTAACGCAGTTACAGCAGACAGAACCTCAAATGCAAAAGATGAGGCAAATGCACTGATTTTTATTTGTCGTCATTTCCATGCGAGCCTGCAGACTTAATATTTATTCGTTCGAGACCCTCAGACTCTGTGAAAGAGGTTGAAGGATAAGTATGATTATACCAAGATTGTTATCATTCCTCAAGCACAATATGACTAGCAACATCTTAGGCTGCAAGATTTTAAATCAGTGTCTGACTAGAACTCCGCTTTATTTGATATTGTTTCTCGGCTTGAGTTATGCGGTGTCAAACTCATTGATGCGGAACTGTTAGAGAAAACTTTCTCCACCTTTCATGCTTCGAATATTGTATTGTAACAGCAATGCTGGCAGCGTCGATTTGCCACATATTCAGAATTGATTTCTGTGCTTCTCACTCCTGAGCAAACTAATGAATTGCTTCTCAAAAATCATGATCTCAAACCTACTGGGTCAAAAGCATTGCCTGAAGCACATGCTAACTTTGAGAAAAATACTAAGGGTAATAAGCGCAGGAATGAACAAAGCCCTCGAAGGGGTGGTAGAAAATTTAACCACCCCAGGAAATCCAATTCTGACTCAAATCATGACAATGAAAAGAAGCCAAAGAAGGTGACTAATGAAAATAATTGCCATCGTTGCAGCATGGCTGGGCACTGGTCATGTACTTATCGTATGCTAAAGCACTTTGTTGATCTATACCAGTCATCTAAGGGCAAGTATGATGAATCTCATGCTATTGAAATTAATCCTATTGGCATAACCAATGTTGAGACCAACAATATCTCTGTTGGTGGGACGCCCCTTGTTCCTGAAGTAGCAAATGCATCCCTGGATATCTTTGATTTTTTGAGGACCTCTGATTGCTTTAATCAAGCATCAGATGAGATGTCCCTAATAATTTATTTCTAGTTGATTTCCTTTATATGTATTGCTTTTATTATTTCTCTAATTTGGTTATATAATAAAATGCTTATGAACCTTATATGACATTGATTATTTTATTTGATCTCATAACTAATATGCAAATTTTATGATACTTGACACCTGAAGTTGTCAACGTAAGTGCAAATGGGAAATTCCGAGAAAAAAGGAAGATGTTTGTTTGCTTGATTGATTAGCCTCAGCAGTAGCTAGATAGCTTAATTGAGGGGGAGATATTATGAACTATGCATTGTACTCTTTTTCCCTTCTGATCGGCTTTTTCCCACAGGATTTTTCCGACTTAAGGTTTTTAACAAGGTAACTAATGCATCCATAAAAAAGGGATATCATAAGATTTGTGCTCTGTACTCTTTTCCTCTTTTGTCCTTTTTTTTCCACAGGGTTTTTCCGACTTAAGGTTTTTAATGAGGCAGTATCATGCACATTCGTAAAATAATGAATACAATGAATATTCAAGGGGGAGTGTTATGAAATACATGAATGGATATTCATTATATTCATCCCTATCTAATGTAAGTACTTATTTCTATCTAGTGTAGGTACTTATCCCTATCTAATGTAAATATTTATCCCTATCTCATGTATGTATTTATCCAAATACATTGATAGGTGTATTATTGTTCTCCTATAAATAGGAGCATAGTTTGGTCATTATGTAGGTACTCAATGTGTATCATTGTTCCACAAAAGGGTGGTGAAGAAAAGTGAAATAAGAATTTCTCCTCTAATTTCCTTACTATCTTTGATATCTTTTTGCTTTCTCTATTATATACTTTCTTTCCATTATGTTCTATTATATACTTGTGGCGTAATATTCTACAACAATATATATATATAATAGATATGTTATATAAAAAATAGATATGTATATATAAAATAGATATGTTATCCATTATATATAAAATAGATATGTTATATGTTCCTTTTTTCGGTGGTTTATTATGTGTTTTTAATTGTAATGTTGTCTTCCCTTTCTTTCCATATCAAGAAATAAAAACTATTAGGAACATTAAATCATGTTTTTTTATTAATGTTTTCCACAAATCCAACAACTGTCCCACAATAAATGTCTAAACCAACTAGTAGTTACAAGTATTAATAGAAATGAAAACTAAGAGTCCTAATAAGGTATAATTTTTGAGTTATAATCCCTCTTGTTTTTTGTGCTTTTTCTTTTTGTTTCCCCTCCAATTTGTTATCAATTCCTTCCTTCATTATTATATTAGTTCCATTCCTACTTTTCTTTTTTCAATCTGTTGGTTTCTTATTCTTAAATTAAGGGTAATAAAATTGTATTTAATGATTGTTCTTATCCAATATGTATTTGCATTTTGTATAATGTATCCCAGTATTTACTGGGTTTCGAAAATAATAAAAAAGCACAATTTAAAAATTGTAATATATGTTAATCACTAAAACTTCAAACACAATATAGAAATATTGGTTATGCATAGAAAATTGAAGATCTTTTTTTCTTTATAAAAAAAAAAATTGGACTAACATGACTCATCTACACAGAGAAACGAGAGAAAAAAAAAAAGAAACAAAATGGAAAGAAAGCCGGCTAAAACTGTTGTTAAAACAACAAACAATCCAATTGAACTAATAGAAAAATGGCCCCCAAAAAAATTCAAAAAAGCTAGAAAGAAATTTGAGCTAACTCAATTGACTACACGTTTCAGGATTTAAAAAGTGCGTTTCATTATTTCATCCATGGTGGTGGATGCTTGGTTCTTCTTCTGGATACCAATGTCGGTTATAAAACCACATAGAATCAGCCGCAACAGGTTCATTATCTTGGTTGCGGTGCCAAGTGTAATAAGCATGAGTTCTGTTCTTTATTTCCAGGATTGCATGCCCAAAACTTGCTTCACGATAAGCTGAGTAATCTGGTTGTGGTTCTGTAAAGCTGCATTTTCAAAAAAACATTGGATCAAGGACATTAGATTACAAGGCAAATGTGTTTCCCAGAATGTTTGTGAACACCTTTTGAAATTTTTACAAGATGTTTGTGAACACTTTCTGAAATTTTTATTCTTTATAAATCACTACAACATTTTCAATGGCAAAATCTTTTGTTCATCCAATTCAAATTTTAGTCTTCATATATTTTCCCTTGTTTGAATAGAGAGACGAGAGCCTTCCAAGTTCAAGTTCAAGTACTGACCGGGAGTTAAAATGCTCTAGTTCACCTATAAGATAGGGGTCGAACTATTAACGTAGAAAATATAATAATTCTCTCCCATCCATCCAGAAGTAAAAGGCCATAAAATATGTGAGCACATCCAAATCAATTTTTAACATAATCACTCATCATTTTTGTATGGTGGGAGAATCCAAAAAAAGAGTTTAGGTCTCACCTTGCGGCTAGGCCTTCAATATTTCCGCCATCACCTATGGTTATGTAGACTGGAGCAGACGAATCCCTTACAGGAGAACTCAATCCATCTGTGATGTTGTATTTTATATTTGATATTCTTTCCTGTTGTATTTGAATCATACAAGGAAAAGAAATTAAAATTCCATATTATCACATAATGGTGTCAAAGCACTTCAGCAATTATATATTAACAACAAAAAATTGAAAGTAACATAATTATAATACTCATTAATTGTACTTCCCCTCAGGTGGATTCTTCTAAAAATGAGAGGGAAGTTAAATAAATATGTGGAGAAAATTCACAAACATTTCTTGATCAGTTTTAGCAATGGAATTAAGGACTACAAAGAAATTCTTGTCAGTTGATCATTAGAGTAAAACGTCATCATATTGAAAGTTTAGTTCATGGATCCAAGAGAATATGATAGCCCTTTTGAAAGAAACTCCCTACTAAGTACTTACCGAACGCTCATAACAATGAACATGCCCTGCAAATACGATATCAACCTTGTGCTGAACAAACCAAGATTCAAACATTACTCTCATGCTTTCCCCTTCCAGGTAATGGTAGTTGTTGCTGTTGTACCATGGGGAATGAAGAAGAACTATCAGCCAAGGAGTTTCTTTTCTGTTAACCTTTGGGAGCTCTTGTTCAAGCCAACTGTATTGTGGAGTATATTTACCTACATAACCAAACCAATTCACAAATATCAAATATTAGTCTTTTTTGATGTTTGGGAAAAAAATTTCATCTTCCATAGGGAAACTAAACGCAAAAGTCTCGATCCTTAGATCTACCACTGCTCTTAATGTAGTTCTAGCATTGGTGCAACTCGAGCACTCGAGATTTTAAATTAATTGAATATGGCATGTTCATTTCTTATGTCTAAGAAGCAAGATATGAGAAATTAAAAAGGAATTGGAAATGCGAGGAATGTGCTTACCATAGGCTGAATAAGAATTAAGGATAATTATGTAAGCTGATGCTCGTTTAATGGAGTACCAAAGAGGAGATGAACTCTTGGATGCCTTATATGGTACATGATACCTATGCTTGTAGGGCTTGAAAGGAATATTTTCACCCTGGGGAAAAAAGATCATATTACAATCTACATTAGTATGTACTAACGTGCATAGCACATAGCAATGTCGTTAAAGAGTTTTAATTTCTCATCTTACAAATAACTCTCTACTTAGTCACATTTTCTTAGTGGCACATAGTTTATTCTAAACAGCAACTCTTCAGTTTTAAAAATTGGATGAGATCTCTTTTTCACTTTGTCAAGTGCATGAAATTTAAGTAAACACTTTCCAAATTCTTGCAGTAAAAAAGTTGTGCAAACAAATTCTTGTAGTAACATGCTAGTCAAGAAATTAAGGCCATACAAGTTCAGGGGCAAAGTCAAGTTCATGATTCCCTGGAGTCCAAATCCATGGTTGATATGCAGCACTTTTCTCAATAAAGCGGCCCCAAGTATCCCATCTCACATTATTATGCAACGGGTGATCATCAGCATACGAGAGATCCCCGATGAATAACATAGCTTGGCCTTTAGGATTTGCAACGTAATGCTCCAATGTCTGGTTTGAGTCTGCAGTTTGTCCTAAGTCCCCTGCATCAAAAGGAAACAAATCAGTGGGAAAATTTATATGTTCTTGTAAAAAAAAATCAGTAGGAGTAGAAAAATAGAAAAATTGACAAATAAATTCACTCACTAGAACAGTGCATGATACTATGACTTTTCCTTCATACGGTTTTTTTAATACTCACCAATTACACCAAAGGTGTAAGGAACATCAGGTCCTACTGCTGGAGGAGTAGTGAAGTGGAATCGCCTGATGACCTTTTGCTGCCCAAGTTCATAATAATACTTTGTGTCATGCTGGACAAACACGAGAAATGTGAATTAGTATTATATAAAAACAAAAGATCTTAGGAAAATGGGACTTTTGTTTAGTTTTGAAGAATTATGTAGAGAAAGATTGGTGACTAAAAGGGATTTGATATCCTAAAAAATAAGAATACCGTTCTTGGAAAGTCAAAATAAAAAACAATATCAATATCCAGCATAAGTTCAAGGAATTCATTTTCCAATTTCATAAGAAAAATAAAATGTATAAAATAACTGAGCATTAGATTAAACAATCAAAGTTGAAAGAAAAAGTATATGCACCTTGAGTCCTCTTATAATGGCATGGTGAATGTATCCAGAAGTGTAATTGTAGAATTTGTAGCGAGTGGTTCTAGAACTTATCTTGTGCTTGCCATCACGGCGATAAGCTTCCCAGTAAGTCACAACTCCAGGATGTTTCAGAGGGGTCACCCAAGAAATGATCATACTTCTTCCTTCATGATCACCTTGAGTGATGTGTACCTACAATAATTTCCAAGAAATCATGCACATTATTTTAGCTAGAAATAACATTAGTATTTTTGTTTCTTTCAGAGATCATAATAAGAGATGGGGACTAACAGTTAAAGTGTTCTTTTCCTAAACCTTATGATTATTAAAAATCTTAGTGTTTATAATTTTGCCTAAAAATAATAAATTTTACTCTTTTTTTTTTTTTGTCCTTCTGTCTTCTGGATATAATAAGAAAAGAGGAAACACTTGTTACAGTGATAAATTTCAATCCTGATCAGTTAACTAGGCACCCTATTTGTGGATTCAATTCAATTGAACATATTTATACCTGCTCCGGTGCGTTGTGTCCAGGAGGTGGAGGAAAACTATTAATTGGCAGATCAACTGATGGTTCAGCATTCCTCACGTACTTACTTGTCACACCTCCATTTGATAACTCAACAACTTGCAGTAGCACAAACAACACAGTAAGGATACACATTGTCATACTGCGATCTGCCCAACAATTTTTTTCAGGGATTAGCATGAAACAAAAATTACTAATAATTTCAAATAGTTGAGTAATATGATAAAAACAAACTCATTGGATTTGCATGATATCCCACATATATTTATAAGTATGAGAAAAAATATACACTGGCTAATCCCACTAGATATGCATGGTATCCCACAAATTATGCTTATTGATAGAGGAAAAAACACCCCGAAAACTATTCTTGGATTGCTAGGGAGAAATAATAAGGATGCTTTCATTCCTTCAAATAGTATTGTTGATCCCAAAAACTATTCTCAAGTGGGAAAAAGTAAAAGGGATGCATTAATTTATTCCTTCATCTTACCTTGTTCAAAATACTTGAAACTGTAGCTTTTTTGGAGTGTGTGCTCTGGGTTGAACAAGAGTGCTAAAAACACACGACTTATTTCATTCTTCTTCCATTTGCTTCTTTATTAATATAGTAGTACTAGCAAGTATATAGGTGGCATATCCACAAGATTCCTATCTGGGTAGAATATTTGGGGGAAAGTTGTTAGGGATTGCCATCAAGATCTTGTCTGATATTTTTTACTTGAGGTTTTTTTTTTTTTTCCCCTTCTTTCCATTACGTTATTGTATTTGTTTAGATTTTGTAACCAGTCAATGAGTTTGAGAGATATCAGGCAGCAAAATATCATGATTCTATCCCCCTTAATTAATAATTACAATTTTTTGTAATTATTAATTTGAAGTTGAGGCAAGAAATTACAATAAGGTTCATTTACCATGAAACCTTTTGTAATTATTATTTTTTAGTGGTTTTGACTAATTTTCTGTATATATTGTTAATGATATTTATGAAAATTAACATTTTATTGTTATTATTGACTTTAAGTTGTCTAATATGTTGGTTAGAACTAATTAAAAATGTTACTTTAAAGGTATGCAAGTCACTAAATCTATTAGATGTATACTAAAAAAGTAGTTTTATTAATTGTATGTATCAAAGTTGAATAGATGAAAATTAGAAAATACTAACTTTAATTTTTCTTAATTAGCTCTTAATTGTTTTTTAAAATATGTATTTTTATTTATTAATCTAAAACACTATTTTATAAAATATATTTAAAAAATTAAGTAATTTATTATTCTCATCTATGTAAAACAAACAAAATTAATAAATTTATATGTACACTCAAATGCATACATTAATGGCATGGAGAGTATACTAGATGAGAAGATGAGAATACTATATATATATATATACACACAACAACAACATTCACTTTGACAACTTTTCTAAACACACTTTTTTCTTCTTGACTAAAGAACCCGCAATCGCTACCAAAAATGTGCATTGGGTAAATTTCGCTCCTTTTTAATAGCCTGTAAACCACACAAGAGATGTAAACCGTACTAGGCAAGCCTTGTGCAACGGGCTCAACCGAGAAGGTGTTAATAGGGAATTCGAACTCATGACTTTACAGTCCCGCGCTTGTTGTCACACCAACTTAGCCACCCCCGAATGGGTTTTTCTAAACACACGATTTATTGGACATATCATCACTTGTAAGTTGTAACTCTCTTTTGATTTGTAGGTAAACAACTATATTAAACTTTTAGAATTTCTTGGTTATGCTTTTCATTAAATTTGAATTCAATATTTTTATTTTTATGTGGTATTAATTTAAATTTTAATAAAATTAGAAATTTTATATTCTCCTCTATTCAAATTTTGAACATATTAGTTAAATAAAACTTAAATTTCTAATACACATAATTTTTTAAACTTCTCTACAAAAATTTAATTATTATTTTCATGATTTAATTTAACATAAAACAACAAATATTTCAATACAAAATAATAAATTACAATTCTATTTTTTCTTAAATCACAATATAGTACCATGTCTTTTCAATTGTAATGTATTTTCATAGAAGAGGGCTAGTTGCGAATATAATACAGAGCAAACATGTTCAATTGTAAATGGTTAATTCACCCATTAATGTCTTTATATATGAGTAATGGTTTACGTGATTTACAATTTCTTTTAGAAACTAATTATCAGTCACTGATTGATCTTAGTTCATGCTTTGATATCTATGGTAAATACCGAATATTGCAAGAGAAAAACTAAAATTGATATTAGAAACATTCGATATAGATTTAGAGAGAAACTTTTTTTTTTTTCCAAAAGATCTTCCTTATATTAACTTTGTTGTGGAACCAAGTTAACTGATACATAAGTTAGTTCAACTTATATGAACCTTCCTTGACACAAATTTTTGGCCAAGGCTCAACTATTGTCTTCCTATCTCTACAAGTCCTCAAAAATATCTATTTAAACTAGAAGTGGGTACAATAACCTTTCAAGAATATAAAAGGTTACTCTATCCACTCTTTGTCTTCGATAGATTCCTTCCTCTTTTCCCTAGTAACCACTGACTTAGAAGATTCTCAGTCCTAGTTACTCATTTCTGTCCCTTTTCTGCACCTCTGTATACTCTAACCATTCTTCCATAGCTAGCTGAACTACTATCATCTCTGTCATCCATTCCTCCTCAAAAATCCAGACATTCCTTGACTTCCACAGCTGCCACAAAATATATACGGTAAGCTGGCTTCTCTCCTGCCCTAAGAAGTTCTTGTTAGTGCTGCTTATCCGTTGCCACCAAGCTTCGAAGCTTAACACTTCTTTTTCAGGATCATGCCACTGTAATGGAGCTAGTCGCCAAACTGTATTGCTCTAGCACAATTAAAGAAAATGTGTTCTAAGTTCTCTTCTTCTTCACCGCACATTTGGCATATTGTGTCTAGTGTCATCCTTCTCCGTTTAAGTGCTTTCTTTGTCGGTAAGATATCATGGCAGCACTTCCAAATGAAATATTTCAGTTTGGGTTTTACATCTAATTTCCAGTTGGACTTCCACATAGCTTTCTTTGAACTTTCGGTGTTGCTTGATTCTGCTCTATCCATTGAATGTTGTTGTTCTGTTTGTATGAAGTGGTAGGCCGATTTTGCTGTGAATTTTCCGGATGGACTGAAATGCCAAACCAGCTGATCCTTGCTGCCCTCTGGTCCCTTCGGTATTCTCAGGATAGCTGCTGCCTCTTACTGCCCGAACAGTTGAGAAATGAGCTCTTGGTTCCATCCTTGCCCTTCTTTGAGCATTAGATCATTAACCCAAATTACTTCATCTTTGTGTGGATTATTTTGCTGCAATTTGAAGCCTTTAGAATCAGGAATCCACGGAGAGTTCCATACTTGAATTGATCTCCCATCTCCCACCTTGTACCTTACTCCTTTCTCTATCAAGTGTCTAGCTCCTAGCCATCCTTTCCATAACCATGAGCTATTCCCCCTCGCTTTTGCTTGCATTAAGTCCCCTTGAGGAAAATATTTTTCTTTTAATATTTTACTCATGAGCAGGTTCGGTTGGGTCACCACCCTCCACAACTATTTTGCCAATAATGAATCATTGAAACTTTGGATATCTTGAAAGCCCAACCCTCCTTTGTATTTCGGTTCTGTGAGGCTTTTCCAAGCTTTCTAGTGGACTTTTTTCTTGTTCTCCTCATTGTTCCCCCACCAAAATTTAGCCGTAATGCTGCATATTGCTTTGCATACTGCCATAGGGAGCTTGAAACAGCCCATTACATAAACAGGAAGTGCATTTAGTACTGATTTAATTAAAATTTCCTTACCTGCTATGCTAAGGAACTTCGTCTTCCAACCTTGTATTCTTTGTGACACTTTTTCCACCACAAAGTTGAAGACTTCTCTTTTGGATCTCCCTATTAGCATTGGAAGGCCTAAATATTTGGCCTTGTGTAGCTCCTTCACTCCTGCTAGCTCTTTGCTAATGAGGTTCTTAAGCATCCCTGGAACATTACTACTAAAGAAAATAGAAGACTTCTCCATGTTAATCTTTTGTCCTAAATGTTGACTATATTTCTCCAGTAAAGCTTTCAAATTTTGTACCTGTTCCACGTTAGCCTCACAGAATAATAAAGAATCATCCACGAAAAATAAATGTGTAATCCTTGGTCCATTTCTACTCACTCTCATTCCATTATAGTCTCCTCTTATAGTTGCTTGTTTGATTAAATTGGCAAGTGCTTCTGATACAATTAAGAATAGATATGATGACAAAGGATCGCCTTGCCTAATTCCTCTAGAGGTCTCAAATTTGCCGCATATTTCTCCATTTATGTTAACAGACATAGACACAGTACTTACACATTGCATTATCCACTCTATAAAGATTCTTGCAAAACCCATTCTTCTCATAACTTTTTTAAAAAATCCCATTCCACACTATCGTATGCTTTAGCCATATCAATTTTTAAGGCCATGTATCTTTTCTTCCCTTTTCTCATTGAGTGTAAAGTATGAACACATTCATGTGCAACAACTACATTATCGTAAATTTGTCTCCCTGGGAGAAAGGCTAATTGATTAGGACTAATGCAGCTATGCAAGCAATTCTTAAGTCTTTTAGCCAATATTTTTGCTATAATCTTATACACTACATTGCAAAGACTAATTGGCCGAAATTGTGAGATAGCTGTTGGATTTTTAACCTTCCGGATTAATGTAAGCAAAGTGTGCTTTAAATGTCTTAACATTCTTCCTCTTACAAAAAACTCTTTTACAGCAGCACATACATCGTCTCCAATCACATTCCAAAATTTCTAAAAAAAGAAAGAAGTCATACTGTCAAGACCCGGAGCTTTATTGGGGTTCATTTGGAACAATGCTTCTTTGATTTCTGCATCCTCCACTGGTTTGATCAAGTCTTGGTTCATAGAGTGTGTGATTGAACTCGGAATGCCCTCCAAAACTTCCTGACTTCTTTGGGTGTTGCTAGCTATATACAGTTTAGTAAAATAGTCGATGATCTCCTCCTGTATTTCTGCTTTTTGTTCCTTGACCACTCCCTGCTCGGACACCAATCTGTATATGCCGTTGTTTTGTCTTCTCTGTAAAGTACTAGCATGAAAAAATTTAGTGTTCTTGTCTCCTTCCTTGAGCCATTGAACTCTTGATTTTTGCTACCAGAAAATTTCTTCTTGTCTATATGCGGTGTTGAGGTCCCTCTTGACTTTTTCCCATAGCATCCAATCCCTTGCACCTCCTCTTTTCCTCATCATTTCCATTCTTTCCTTGAGTTGCTTGATCTGTTTAGCTGCATTGGAACCATGATGTTTGCTCCACTTCATCAAATCCTCTCGGTATTGGCTGATTCTAGCGCAAAGTTGGTATAACTCTGATCCTTCTTGCCATTGTTGCCAGCTGTGTTCTATTCTCTCCATTATGCCTTCCTCTTTGATCCATTTCTTATCGAAAATGAATCTTGTTTTGACCTTCTGAGTGTGTGGTTCAGTATCCATTACTAACAATGCATGATCGGAAGCGGATTTTTCTTTATGGTATACTTGAGCATTTTGAAACTTTAACCTCCAAAGTGGTGATGGAAAAAATCTGTCAAGTCTTTCTTCGACAAACCCCTCTCATTCTCTATTGTTTGCCCAAGTAAAGTTGTGTCCTACACATCCCAAGTCAGCCATTTCCATGTTCGTAATAAACTTTTGAAAACACATACAGCTAGACAATGATCTTCTTCTTCCTCCCTTTTTCTCCTCCGGGCTAACAATGTCATTGAAATCTCGTCCCATGAACCACCAATCTCCCCATTTTCTTCTTTCGATTTCCAGGAACTCCCACTGTTGCTGTTTGATTTTCATTTCTGTACTTGCGTAAATAAACACTGCCCACCACTTTAAAGAATCTCCTTCTAATTGGCATTCCATTTGTATTGAAAAGGAGTTTTTTTATACACCTCAAAACCTTAATTGTGGTAGCCCAGCACACAAACAATCCTCCACTTCTTCCCAAAGGTTCAAAGGCTTCCCATCTATGTTGATACTTCCAACGGTTGCAGACTGTATTTACAATTTATTTTTTTTGTTTCAGCAAGAAAAAACAAATCTGGGTGGTGGAAGTACACGGCCTCCCTCAGCTGGGAAATTGTAGAGGGTCCTCCCAAACCTCTACAATTCCACACACATACTCTCATATTTCCTTTAGAGACCATTTGTGGCTGGTCTCTTCCGCCTTTGTCCCTTTATTGGCGAGCTGTTTCTCTTTTTTCTGTTTTTTATGTCAGCTAAGCTGTGTTTCATCCCCTTCGGGCTCCTTTCCATATCCTCCTCTACTTCTTTTGCTTCCTATCCTTAGTGAGCCGAGGCATTGGAGTGCTACCGTATTTTTTGTAATTACGGAGAGTCTTTCAGTACGCTTCCATGTTGCCTTTCGGACTTCTTCTTTTTTCCCTGTTACTTCTGAAAGCTTTCCTTTGCCATTGCTGACTTGCTTTAGATTCCACCGTCCTTCTTCAACTCTACCGATTGGTACATTCACCAAAGAAACGTCCTCTGTAGCTTTTGACTTATCCGTTTCGCTTTCTTGGTGTGAGTCCTCCTCCATGAATACCTCTTGTGTATCTTGTTGCTCTTGTGTCTTTGATGTTTCCGCCTTAGTCTCGTTTGCTTCACCTCTTTCCTTCTCTCTGATAATTTGCTCCCCTTTGTTTTCTTTTTCTCCTGGCCCTTCCTCCGTTATCTTTTTTCCTTTGCTCTCTCTGGTATCTTTTGTGGTGGTCTGAGCAAGCCCATTCCTTTGTATGAGTTGCTACTTTTTGTCTACTTCTTCTCCATCGCAGATAATCAGATTTTTGTTCTTCCTCTGCTCTAACTTTCCGGTTTGCCATTTCTCATTTTTCTCTCTTTTAACCCCTTCCGCTCTTATCCACTCTCTGTATTGGCCCTCTTGTAACGTCCCTTGCTTTTGATCTTCAGATCTTGTGCTGCAGTTTTTCTCTGGATGGCCGACCTTACCACAGTACATGCAGAATCCTGCCAATTGTTCATATTGAAAATACGCCCAATGTGACCTTACCACAATACATGCAGAATCCTGCCAATTGTTTATATTGAAAATACGCCCAATGTGACGTACCTTCTAGCCTTACATGTGCTCCTCGCAACAACGGTTTTTCTAGATCCATTGTTATCAACATTTTGAGGTGTCTACCTTTCGTACTGCCACTCTCCGGAATGATAGTGTCATGAACCTTCTGGAAGAGTGTTCCGATTCTTGCCGCTGTTTGTTTAGTTAGCCAATGGTTGGGTAAATTCCACACTTGCAACCATATATCCACTTGATGAAACCCTTTGTCATTTTTGTTGATCTCTTCTGTCCATTCTCTTAAAATTAAATATTGTTGGTCGAATGTCCAACATCTTCCTTTCAGCACCCGTAGCTTGTCTTCCTGACTTGTAAACACAAATTGATAAAAATTTACTCCAATTTCTCGTACCTTGACCGGAGCTTGCAGTGGCCAAATTGCTTGCATTGTGTTTTTCAAACCCAGAAAATTAACTTTTCTGTCGCCATATATTTTTCCTATCAAGCTTCTCTGACTTTCCTCCTTGCCACCTTTTATATCATCTACTTGCAATGCTACTCCTTCCCCTTCATCTTTGTTGAGTTTCAGCTTTTTAACCAGTTCTGCTACCTCGTTTGTGCCTTTTGCACCGTCTCCTCTGTCCATCGTGTCTTCAGTGTTTGAACTCTGAATCTCCTTGCGTTTTCCTTTCTGATCTGCACCTGAGGATTCTCTTGCTCAAAGTTTAGAGGTTGATAGAGTTTCTGCTGAATCAAAATTGGTGTTGTTATCTTTTGGTAATCTCTAGCTAATTCTCGTGTTTACTATCGGAATTCCCAAATGTTACCGTTGTCAACGGTTGTTTGTCTTTCTTCCGACAAAGTCTCTCTCTGTCTGTACTTTTCACGTCTACGGCTGACCTCCCCTCTTTATTTTTGAACCCTTTTCTAATCCGTACTTAGTGCATAATCTATCTTGTATGTTTTTCTCAGCTAACTATCTTCTCTTTCCTCCTGAAAGGGAAACTAACTCTCCTCTCCACTTGTAGAGAGAAACCGAACTTCACACCTACTAAAAGTGTGAAAAAACCCCGTACTCGCTGAACACTTATCACTCAAATCCCCAATATTTAGAGAGAAACTGGCTAAAGAGAATTTGAAACTTCGACCCCATGGGAACAGATCAGTCACAATCAATGGGGAAATGATGACATTTCGTGTAAGCTATAATTATGAAATTTAAAATCTACTACAAAAATGATAATTCGGTTGTATTATCTTTGTTTGGATTATATTCGCCCTAGTACTATATATTTTGACGTAGACCATTTAATGATACTATATACAAGGCTAGTAATATATTTTCAAAATGAATGATAATTGAAATTAGTGTTGGGAAACAAATTGGGTGAATTTATACTCTATCCTTATCTCTTGTGATATGATAAGATAAGGGTAAGATATAACTTTGTATAAGGTAAGATAAAAGTACAAAATTTTAAAAAATATGGCTATTGGGTAACATACACGTTGAAACTCTTATGATGTAAAATATACCCGTTAGAACTAAAGGGGAAATTTGCAAAAAACACATTTTGTGTTGGATGGTTGAAATATAGCACTTGCTAAAATTTTCTTACCAAAATAACAAGTCAACGTAGTTTGACCATGTGAAAAGACTTAAATGCCCCATTCTTCTCTATACTTCATCGATCTAACATCTCATTCTTTATCAACCCATTCTTCTGCATTCTTCATAGATCCAACATCGAACCAACACAATCCATAGTCGTCTGCATCAATAGTATCCATGCGATGAGGACCGGTATCTTCAAGCAACAAGGATGCCGCCATGCAAAATAAATCGCAAATACCGACGGTCCATGACAAGGTAAGTGGAAATTTTCCTAAAAATTTACATTTTAATCTTCGTGTTTGCTATATCGGGCACAAATGATGATTCTTTACTAAGCCTGGATTCATTTGATTATGGATTTTGGAAGAAATATGACAAGTTAGGGTTTTGTTTGATTGTAGATGGAATCACGATTGCGATTGGTTTGAACAAATTAAACTTGTGCATATATTTGGTTCGAACAAATTAAACTTGTATAAATCCTATCATAAAGAATGTTTTTTGTTTAAATTTGAACTTGGTATGCATGAGAAGTTGGTCGAGCATATATTGAAAAAGTGGCGAACTTCTTCAATTTTGTTTTAATTGTGATCTTGTCGAGCACTTGTTCGATCTTGTCTCGAGCAATAGGTCTAGAGAGTATGTAAACTGTTAGGTTGTCGAGCACATAGTCGAGCTTGTCTAAAGTACTAGGTCCAGAGAGTATGTAAACTACCAGGATGTCGAGCACTTGGTTGAGCCTGTTTTGAGCACTAAGTCCAAAGTCTGCCAATTGTGTATTTTTTGAGCAACTAGTCTACCATATCTCGAGCTAACTGTTTAGATTTTTTTTTCTATTTATTATCAAGCATCTCTCCAGCCTAAATTGAACATGTCTTATAATGTATCTTTCATGTCTTATAGGAGATAAGGGACTTAATAAAGCAGGTTCAAGAACGGCAATAAAATATTGAGGTGGAATTGAAGGAGACGAAAGATATATTCTTACAAAGTACTATTCGTATAAACAAATTGGAGAAGATGGTCAAGCATCTGGCAGTTAGTGCTGAAAAATTAAAAGCAAAAGTGTAGCGTACAGAAAATGACGGTGAAGATGAAGCATCTAGCATAACGAAGGCATTGAGGATTTAGAATTTATAGATAAAAAGTGACGTTAATTTGTATTTTGCTCTATTTTATATTTTAATTTATTCAATATCATAAGAACATTGTATTACTTGGGGTACTCGTTGGTATATGTGGAAAATTAACAAATTACGTAATCAATAACAACAATACATGATGTTTATTAATATAGTACAACACATTAAAAAATAAAACAAAAATTTTGTAATTGAAATGTTACAACACCAATGCCCGACCAATTTCAAATTAACAGTGTGTTTGAATATACGTTTGGTTGCGTAGTTAATATTGTAACTGTAATGTGCGACATATACATGACATATGCTAGATGTGCTCGACATACGTGCTAGACTAACTATCAACTAAGGTTCGAACAGGTCTGAGTTTGTGCTCAATATATGCTTGATGTTTTTATTGAATTATAGGTTAGTTTTATATATTAAAATATCATTTTCCCCAAATAGTAATATCCATATACTGCATAGAAGCACCAAATAGTAATATCACTTTCGCGCCAGCTTTTGTATATGCTGGCACACAACAATTTCAGCTTAAGAAATAACAAACCCAGGTTTCTGTAAGTTACGATTGACCACAATAGACACTGCGTGGTAACCACCAAAACTGTTAATTCCAGTGCTTGTATTATCACATTGTTCTCCAGGTATGAGTTTTTGTATTTATGTTTAGTTTTGGATTTATGTACCTGTGTTCAACATTCCAACCAAGAATCTTGACGAATGGGAGCAGATTGGTTATTTATGAGTTGGTTTTATTGCTTGTTTATGGGTTTATTACACGTGATTATTTATGACAAATTTTCATTTGATCCCCGATTGTTCATTTATGTGTTTTGACATCATTGCTCATTTTATAGCATTTAGTCTTGTGACTCTCGAGTACATATATACATTTATTTGAGCACACTATCAGGTCAAGCATATACGTTTTGCATTAAACTCACAATCTCGAGCTCGTCTCGAATTTATGTCGAGCATTTGATCAAGCATATAAGTTTTGCATTAAGATCACAATCTCAACCTTGTCTCGAATTATGTCGATCATTTGGTCGAGCAAATAAGCTTTGCATTAAGATCACAATCTCGAGTTCATCTCAAATTTATGTTGAGCATGTTCTCTGGTTTAATATATGCTTACACATGTTTTATATCGTTTTCCAGGAATGTCACACGCTAATATTTGGTCTGTACATGTTTTTTATGTGAGAGAATGGAGTGTTGATCTATAACAAGTGAGCGAAAATTCTTGAATTATACGAGAATTGAACCTCTTTTGTTAAGAGAAGACACAAGATACACAGAATTAGTGAATCTTATCATATATGTCTGTCATGGACTTAGATAAGAAACTAAAAAATAGACTAATCATTGGATACCTACCTAAGTACTTATCAAAAGTCTCCACTCTTCCTATTAAGAATGATGACCATGTTTAGTGCTTTTTGAATAAGATTATAAAACGTTTTGAAGATGCCAAGATTCCAATATGTGTTATCGTTAGAGATATTAAAGCAATCTATGCAGAAAATAGTGCTAGTAATGAACCAATAAAGCGATTGAATTCTAATAATCCGATATAGACCAATTGTGTTATTCATTCAAACGATTTATATAAGAACATATTTATCAATAAGGATACTAAGCCTAGAGTAAGGGATGAGAATGGTGATATGTTTGAAGAGATCATAATTATCTAAAATGTAAATACAGAAGCCGAGTAACCATAAGATGAAAATAGTGATGAGTACGGTAATTCGGTTCAAGCAAACATACAACTGCTTAGCCAAAATGAATGAGTAGTCGCACAATGCCATACAATGACCAGGTCATTGCATGTAGACAGTGGTACTTCTTCTAATAGATTATCAGCTGTGGTAGATGTGGCAGTTAATGATGTATTTGAAATGAGAGAGCATTTGTATATGAGGATAAGTACGTTGGCCGTGAAGCATTTCTGCGAGTGGAAAATTGTTAAAAAAAATAGCAAGTTATGGTACCTACGATGTAAGGGTAACAATTGCAAATGGAAACTAAATGGATCTGCCATTGGAAATTTGGGTGCTTAGAAGGTCACTAAATATGAAAACACCCATACATGTTAGTCATCATTGGTTCAGTGTGATAATCAATAGGCAAGCAACAAAGGAATTGGTGTGTGTATCAGGTGTAAGTACTAAGATGTATGTCGGCCATATAGACATACAGAAATTATGTCAGATATTCGTCAAAAGTTGGGTGTAAACATAACATACAATAAGACTTGGCGATCAATGGAATTTGCGTTGGACGAAGTGAGAGGTGGATTTGAAAATTTATATAGGATACTTCAATCTTATTTGCATATGCTGAGGCATTAAATCCAAGCACTTTTACTGAACTTGAAATGGAAGAAGATGGAAGTTTCAAGTATCTTTTTTTTCTCATTTGGAGCATCACTACGTGGATTTTGTCTACATATATGACTAGTTATTGCTGCTAATGCTTTCTTTTTGAAAGAAAAATATTCTAGGTCATTATTTGTTACCATTTACATGGATAGTAACAACTAAATCTATCCTATCAAATAGGGCATGTTTGATTCAGAAAATGATGTATTGTGGGAGTGATTTTTACAGAAGCTTAAGGCTACAATAAATGATGACATTGATGGCTTGGTTTTTGTTTCTGACAGACATAAGAGCATTGCAAAAGATATAGCAAATGTTTTTCCAAATGCCTTCTATGGAGTGTGTATTTAGCATTTCAACAACAACCTACGAGCGAAATTCAAACATGAACACATGCTCCCGATATACATTAAGATTGCAAAGGCTTACACTATTTTTGAATTCAATGAGATGTTTACAATTCTGTCGATACAAAATTCAAGGGTAAGCAAGTACTTAAGAGAAGTTGGGATTAAATGTTGGTCAATGGCACATTCTGGTAGGAGGTGGTATACTATAATGACCACTAACATTGTAGAATGTATCAATGTATTGTTGAAAGATGCACGAAAATTGCCTATTCATTCTTTGGTGGAATACATTCGAAACACGCTCTAGAGATGGTTTTACAAAAGGTTCATAGCTGCTAGCGAAATGAAGATACTTACAACTGTATACATTGAAGAACTAATTTCATCCAGGATGAAAGAAACACATCATATGTTGTTGAGTCGGTCGATATACATTGATGGTGTCTACGAGACATTGCAAACTGTACGGCTACAGTCGATTTGCTACAAAGAATATGCAAGTGTCGAGTGTTTGATATGGACCAACTCCCTTGTGTTCATGCATTGGCTGCAACCCATTGCTGACAAATTGACCATTACACATTGTGCTCACCATTTTCTCTACCGATGCACTTTTACGTGCTTATGCAGATTCTATGATGCCTGTTGGTGAATCTAAGGACCGGATTGTGTCTGAAGAGGTTTTATCTATTCAACTAGCATTGCTAGAACCAAGGACTAAGAGTGGTAGGCGAAAGAAAAAGAGAATTCCTTTAACAAGTGAGGAAAAAGTTGCTAAGAAATGTGGTTGATACGGAGATAGCAGACACAATCGTCAAACTTGCTCTAATCCATTCGTTGCTAGAGGAAAAAAGTGATGGCATATGTATTTTTCTTTATTTCATATATTAATTTTTTCAATTTCAGAAGAACATTGTATTATTCGGGGTACTCGTTGATATATTAATACAATTTATTCAAGTCGGTATAGTGCTCGAATTACTGCTGAAATGCTCGACTTGTACTCAACAAGAATTCTAGAAATGCTCTAGTATGTGCTCAACAAGTGTTCATCATTCAATAATGCTCGACTATTTTTGTTGGAAAAGAGAATAAGCACATTGTTTCATTCGAGGTACTCGTTGGTATATTAATACAATTTATTCATTTTATTAACAAATTACGCAGTCAATTTATTCGTTGATAGATAGGAAAAGTGATGTCAATTTATTCATTTTCATAACAAATTACTCAATCAATAACAACACATTAATCTTAGATAAACAAATTTCAAAAGTCTTCATCTTTACCTTATTTATTACTTTTTTCTCCTTATTTTTATCAATCTTATATCTTTCAATAATTTCATCCTTTCTATAATTGTATAAAGTTTTGTAACTGATTCTGTTTAACTTTCACTTCCTTTTTTTTTTTTAATTTCTTGATTCCATCACCGTGATTTTTTTTTCATATATGACATTTTGACTCTTTTAATACTCTTTTTGCAATTAATTTCATTTGATGAGTTATTTTTTTCTCTATATACTCTCTACTTGCTCTTCCACATTACAATGAAAGGTTTCTAATAAAACTTTATATTTTGAGAAAAGCATTTAGATATTTCTCAAAATATACTTGGCGCTTGCAATCATAACATGAGGTTTATATATGTTCAAGTTGTTTAGTGAAAATGAAGCAAGAGTTTTTTTTTTTTTTGACACTTGTACGAGGGAGGATTCCAACTTTCAATGTCTCCACAAGGTTATACTATCTATCATTTGCTTCCTTTATACAAATATAAGAAGAATGATTTAGTTAAATATTATAAAAAATATTACATGAATTCATCGTATAGAAATATATTAGGGCTCCTTAACCCTTTTCATGGGTACTGTTACCACCATCAAAAATTTCATCATCATGAAATGGAGATGAGGGAATAAAAGGAGCTATTCAACCATTGTCATTTATTAATATGAAATGTGATTAAACAAGCATCCAAGTCTTGAAGAAGAGATTTCTAGTATAGTATGGCATAATGCACTTTGAAATGATATAGCTAGATATATCTAGCAAAAGTTGAAACATCTTTTGTAGTAAAATTTGACTAGTGTAATGTGGCTGAGTGCAACATATTATGTGAAGTTGGTCATATTATCCAACACGTGTAAGTTTAGGAGACTATTATAATATTGCATGATGATGCATTTCTCTAAAATTCTTAGTTGATTTTGTACTATAACAATATGATATCTCTAAGATTATGTGTTGGTAATATCTTAAGATAATTGTATTAACCTGATTACTTTGTTATTAGTAATAGGTATCGATTATGAGATATTTAGTATTTCATTTAACTATGAATTTCCTAGCCACTATGATTGTTTCAGTTATAGAATCAATATCTCACTAATTTTTATTTAAACTATATTGCACATTGTGTAAATACTATATTGGAGTTAGTGGTGGTGAACCCATTTATATTGTATGCTGAAATTGATACTAGCCATTGCAATATTTGTTATCAATTAAGTACTTGCATTTAAAGTTGAAAATACTCATGTCTTTCCATGTTGAATTATTGACCTCATTGTTGGGTTTAAAATAAGAAAAAGAAATTTGCCATCTTTGATCGAACAAGTTAACTAAGAATGCCAAATTTAGGTTTTGGGATTGTTGGAAGAAATTCAATTGAAACAACTTATATTCATTTGTGACTTTTAACTCATCTGGAAACCTGAGTAAAGGTTAAAGTCATCAACATCATGTACTCTTGAAACGTTAATAATTAAGTTATGGAGCACTTGGTTTAAATTCCTCAATGAAAATCACAATGGAATTCATTGAGGTGTTAAATCACAATGGAAATCCTGATTGCATTATTAATACTTGGTTCAAACTCTATAATGGGTATTAATATAAATGAGGATGTTTGGTTCAATTCAATTATAAGAATAGAAATTAGTTAAAATTCTAATTTTACACTTATTAATATTATATTATAAAAACAACATTATAGATTGATAAGAGAGAGGAAGAGAAAGGGACAGAAGAGAAAGAGTAGTGAGAAGTGAATAGGGAAAAGGGAACGTCATAAAATGATCCGAAAGAAAGTGAAGTGAGAAAAATAATGAGAGAAAGTACTAATGGATAAAGATGAGAAAAATAATTAGAGGGATGAGAAAAAAATAGAGAGAAATTAATGAGAGAGAAAGTAATCGTGGATAAAGATGAGAGAGAAAATAGAGTGAGATGAAATGATAAGAAAAAATAACAAGAGTGGATGAGAGAGAAAGTGGAGTGAGAGACAGTAACTGTTGAAGGGGGATAAGAAAGAAAGTTGAGTGAGAAATGTTGAGAGAGAAAATAGCAATGAAGATGGAAGAGAGAGAAAAAGGAGAGAGAAGAAAGATAAAAAATAATATAGGGGAATGAGAGAAAAGATCAATGTTTGATGATAATTTAGTATTGAGGGTGAAATTGTAATAAGAGAATAAAATAATTATTGAATTTTAGACAATCAATGATCATAAGGAATGAGTCATTATAGAATTTCTATTCCTATTATCTCAATCAAGCATCAAATAATAGAATGAATCCAATTAATTTATTTGATTTCCCCTAACCAAGCACTTTCTTAAATGAAATCAATTAGACCAATTGTAATATCTGAATTTGTTATATTTGACATGTGCAAAAGAGGTAGAAACTCCACTAAATAATACAAGAATTATTTATCATCCGGGGAATGAATTTTTTAGAATTTTTTATAAAATATATGGTATTAAGTAGATAAAATGAATGAATTGCTACATAATAAGATGGCATATGTGATTTAAGATGTGATAATATAGGGAAATTATTTTTGTGTTGCTATTCTATTCTTAGAAAAGGAGTACGTTTGACATTGGTACGAGTACATATAACAAAAGTTTTCCACATCTTCTAAGTAATCTTACAGTTCTCATCCTTTTTTGAATCCCTATCAAATATCCGTTGGACCTCCAGTTTGTGTAACTTGTTGCCTTCCATCCATAAAAAAACACATATGGTGTGAAAGGGAATCTTTCAAAATAGAATTGAACATAATGTAAAAGTGTTCATTGCTTCTTACAAAGGATTTGGGGCTTCTAAAAAGTGGAACATCTAAAAACAATCCAAAACTCATAAATTTATATAGCTTCCAATACATGATTCCCTGTAGTACAAAATTTGCAAAAATGCAAAAAACAAGGGTTTTCAAAATATAGATTATAAATTTCGATTAATATGGTAAATGTAATATGTGCCAAAGCTTATTTTATTTGTCAACTAAGTTGGCTTCAAAGGGGAGTGCAACTTCAGAAGCTTGAATATTTGGGTACTATTTATTGCTTCTGTTTTTTTCCCTTGTACAGCTAAATAGCTTTTTGTTTGTGTACCCAAATGAAAATTGAATTTACAAATTATTTCAAATTAAAAAAGGAAAAAAAATGTATTCAAACACAACCACTTAAACCTTATGTCATTTAGTGGGAGAATTTCTATTTGGCTAAACTTGAAGGCTTCTTCTAGACATTTTGGTCAAATATTGACAAGTATAAATGTGAGGGTAAATTACATCCACATCTATTACACAAATCCTCTAATTTGTGAAAACTACCCAAGGCCTTCATTGACTAGCCAAAAGATTAAAGTACTAGAAACTGAATAAAAGAGGTTGATATTAATATAAATTTAGGCCATGTGGTCAAAATTACCCGTAAATTTTTATTGAATTACTTTAAACAAATCTACATTTTTAATTTTTTAATTTTAAAATATGAAAAATCTTGCTAATATCTAATTAAGTAGACAAGTATATTTATTGAATACTTAAGTTTGAGTTTGGGCATTAAGAAAATTGATTAAATAATAATAATAGTAATAAGAAAACAATTTGATAAATTCCAAAATCAGCATATCATTTAATAGGTCTGATTAAATGTCATATATTTTCTTTTCACTTTTATCTTTTATCTTTTTCATTTTAAGTCTAGTGAATTGAGTGTTTTTTTAACACTTTTTAATAATTGATTTTGCTGGCATGACAGTCAAGAGAGCACTAGGTAATTTTCACTAATTATAGGATTAATTCATAGTTTTACTAAATCTTGAAAGATGTGAATATTATATAAAAACTGTAAAATAAACTACATTTGCTTCCCTTGAAATTTGGCTTAACTATTAATCGATTTTTATGATTTGTGATAATTATAATCTCCCCTAGTTGACTGACAAAAGGTTTACCTTCTGTTACATAATGTGGGAAACGACCAAAAGTTCCATGTAATTATTTACATCTCCAAAGGTTTGAAATTTATTACTGAACAACCCTTGTGATAAGATTTTTGTTAAACTAATTCTTGAATAATTTCAATAAATAATTAAAAAAGGAAAATAATTTTTTCACAACCATCACTATTCTTCTTTGATTAAAAATCACCATTGCCACTTACCTTTTTTTCATTTTGTTCACCCACATCATTTTTGTTTTCCATTGTAAGTACAATTTGATGTTATTCAATATTTTCTTATAAAATGTTAAATTTGCTTACTCATTTCATTAAAGATATTTCCTCCAGGCACCTAAAGATTACAAAAACCAATAATTGACACTTTCCAAAGTGTAATTGTCCATGGTCACCATTATAGACTACCATCAATATATTTGATACGAATATTATTATTTTTTAATAAAAAAAAATATAGTTCAAATTAGTTAAATTTATTTACAAGTTTCACATTTGTGTAGGAGACCTTTAAATGCATTAGTACAGTATTTAGGGATTAGAAAATTGTTAACTCAAACTAAAAGAAGAAAGAAAATATCTAAAAAAATTTAGAAAGAAATATTAAAAAAAAATTAAATTATCTAAATGTTTTTAAAAAATAATTATGTATTTTGATAGAAAGTAATGGTGACATATGGTTCATATAACTAACCTCACATAGTGAAATAAAGGTTTAGTAATTGTCATTGTATTTTCAAATTCAACAACTTCAATGAGAAATTAGTAGATAGTTGCTTATCGGTCAATTTTATCTATAGTGATTTTAGTATCTTTGTAAATCATGAGAACATTGGTATGTTATCAAAAAACTTATTCATAAAAATAGTGATTAGATTTATCTTGAAATTAACAAAAAAAAGAAATAAATCTATAAAATTAGAAGGATTTAGTATTTAAAGTAAATCTTAGGTGAGGCGATTGTAATTTAAGAATCGTATTTGATAGGTATTTTAAAATTTTTAGAATAAATGAAGTCAATTATCAAAAGACAACTGGATGTTATAAATGATCTGATTCAGGGAGAGATTTTAGGGCCTACATGGTAAGGGGTAATACTGATTCCATTATAAGTTGCTTGAATAACTCCAATAGGAATGAAAACAGTAATGTCATTCCCCTATACTTCTCAATCACTTTTTACCAACTCCCACCCCTTCAATCATTGCACCTCAAATCTTACAATCAACTTTATTATTATACACCAAAATTACCCCCAAGTTCTTGTACATAGCAAACCCACACACTCTCTCTCTCAACTTTCTTGTCCCTCTCAACAATGGACTTTTTCTCCCCTATTCTCATAACAGCTCTCTCACTTTTTCGAAAAACTCTATAAAGCACTATCCCTTGGCCGCCTACTAGAAATCAACAATTTCTTAGTTAATTTGTGATTTATTTCTTTATGCAATTGAGACCTCAACTCAAATGAATCGAGTTAAGGTCACAAATCACAAGCTCGATAAAGGAAAGCGTAATGTCTAAGGGTTTTAACAAATTTGGGTAAAAATGATGGCTGATATTGGCTATATTGTTTACTATCATATTGCCCATTTGAAAAATGGATTTATTGCTTATTTGTTGCTATTTTAGGGAGTTATGCATGCTATTTATGTGTAAATTTATAATTTTTGAAAAAATAATTAAACTACTAGTTGTTTATGTGTAAATTTATAATTTCTAAAAAACTAACTTAAACTACTACCTGTTTATGTAAATTTGTAGCTTTTGAAAAACTAACTTAAACTAGGAGCTGTTTACGTGTAAATTTATAGTTTCCAAAAAACTAATTTAAATTAACAACTGTTTATCTGTAAATTTATAATTTTTGAAAAACTAACTTAAATTTTCAGTTGTTAAAATTAACTTAAACTACCAGCTGTTTATGTATAAATTTATAATTTTTGAAAACTAACTTAAACTACTAGCCGTTTATATGTAAATTTCTAATTTTTGAAAACTAACTTAAATTACTAGTTGTTTATATATAATTTATAAAATATAATAATGAATATCGATAATAAAAAAAATTGGTAAAATTATAGTTAGTAGTATTTCTCTAACTGTGGATATTAGTAAAAGAACATAATTATTATTGTGATATAGATTTTTAATACATTCACTAATAAAGGTAAAATTGAAATTTTTGTTAATTCCTATTGCTAAAGTTGGATTAAATCAAGCATCATCAATCATAGTCATACCCATTGCAGGATTAGAAATAAGCAACAAAAATGCAATACTAATTAAATCGGGCATCATCAATGACAGTCATACATACCCAACCAAAATGCAATACTAATTCCCATTCTCGATGCGCATTTTTATCATTTTCATTGGTGTTCCCATTAATAGATTTTAACCAATTCTCATCATAAATCGAAGAGATTGATCCATACCTAAGTAAATTTGGCCGAGGTAAAAAGGAAGGAAAGGAAAGAAAAGAGGAAAATCTATAGGAAATTATTGGAGGTAAAGAGGAAGGAAAGAAAAGTCTGATTGGGAAAATCTATGAAGCCAGAAAAGCTAATTTCTTAGGGCTAAAACACACCCTACAAGCAATTTGGCCGATCTCTTCACCCATAAAGGTAAGGGAAATTGGAGTAAATTTTTTTCAATTCGTGTTTACAAACCAAGAAGATAAACAAAGGGTGCTCAATGGAAGATGCTGGACCTTCGACCAACAGTACTTGATTTTGAGAGAATGGTCAAAAGAAATTACAAAGCAAGATAGAGAGTTTCAGCAAATGGATATTTGGGTACAGATATGGAATCTTCCCAACCATTGGCTCACTAAACAAACAGCAACATGATTAGGAACACTATTTTGCAAAGTTCATGATATTATAATTCCTGAGAGCGAAAGCTCACATGGCAGCCATCTCAAAATGCTGGTTGCTATGGATCTGGAGAAACCATTGCTTAGAGACACGATGGTGAGACTTGAGAACAAATCACATTGGGCAGTTTTCAAATATGAACAACTGGCAGGTTTTTGTCATTACTGCGGCAAGATAGGACATTTAGAGCAACATTGTAATCAAAGGCAGGAGGATCATAAGAGAGGGATCTTACAAGAAGGGGCAGTATGGTGAGTGGCTAAAAGCTACGGGTTTTAAAAAGGAAAAGAATGGGTTTTGGCACAAGGGACCTACGAAAAAAAAAAGAAAGTAAATGTTTCTAACCACTACAATCTTACTGAAAGAGCTGCTATAGGAACATTACAAACAATGGAAAATGGAAAGGGAACAATGCAGGAAAATCTAAAAGAATTAAGGGAGGTCCAAAGAGTAAATCAAGGAGAGAAAATACTGTGTAGTGACGGGAATCAAGAGAAGAATCAGAGTGGAGAAACTGCACCAATGGAAAAAAAAAAGGAAAAACAACTGAAGAAACAGGAAAAACACATCAATCAGAATATGATGAACAGAATAATCAACAAGTAGTAGTAATGGAGGAAAACATGGATCAGCTAAATAAGACTGATAAGCTGCAAGATATAGGGGAGTTCTTGCTAGTGAATGTACCTATAGACAATGCCGAAGAACACAGCAAGAACAGAAAGCAAGGAAGCAACAGAAAAGGAGATCAAATAGCTGAAATGAAAAGCAAAACTAAAGGGCAGCGGGCAACATGGAAGAGAGAAAACAAATACTCAGGTCAAAAAAAAAATCAGGAGGAACAACTGATACATGGCTTACAAAGAATAGGAGATAAAAGGACTAGAGTGGAACAAGAGGTGGACTCAGCAGGGGATAGCAATACACTCACAAGGAGCCAGAAAAAAAAAAGAAAGCAGCAACAAGAAACAAACATATTACTTGAGGTGGGAGAAACTAGCCATAAATGGTCTCAAAGTGATCAATGAGAGTATGTGTATGGAATTGTAGAGGTTTGGGCAGACCTCTACAATTTCCCAGTTGAGGGAAGCAGTGCATTTCCATCAGCCAGAGTTACTATTTATTGCAGAAACAAAACAAAAAAAGAAGTTCGTAAATACAGTTTGTAAAAGGCTGAAATTCCAGAATAGATGGGCAGTTGTGGAACCAAAAGGAAAGAGTGGAGGCCTATTAATTTGCTGGGCTACAACAATAAAAGTTCTAAGATGCATCACCAACTCTTTTTCTGTACAAGTTGAGTGCCAAACAGATAGGGAATTAGGGACATGGTGGGCAGTATAATGCAAGCACGGAAGCTAGAAGAAGAAAAGAACAATGGAAATTTCTAGAAAATGAAAAGAGTAAATGGGGAGATTGGTGGTTCATGAGGGGTGATTTTAATTATATTATAGACCTGGAGAAGAAAAAAGGAGGCAGAAAGAGATCACCAACAAGTTGCTTGCAATTTCAAGAGTTCATACAAAATATGGAAATGGTAGACATAGGCTTCTGTGGACACAAATACACCTGGGCAAATAATAGGGAGGGAGAAGGTTTTGTGGAAAAAAGAATTGATAGATTCTTCACATCCCCTCAATTGATGCTAAAATTTCCAAAGGCAAAAGTATACCACAAAGAAAAACAAACTTCGAATCATATGCTTATAGTAATGGATACTGAACCACAACCAAAGAGGTTTAAAAAAAGATTCATGTTTGATAAAAGATGGCTCAAAGTGGACGGGATTATGGTAATGCCCAAGTATGCAGCAAAATTTAGCAATGCCAAAGGGACTTGACACAATGGAGCAAGCAATTTGACCAGAATATAACTAGGAAAATTCAACAACTCAAAGAGAGGATGGAACAGCTAAAGGGGAAAGGGGGTTCAAAAGATTGGTTGCTTTGGGAGAGCTTAAAGAGAAACTTGAATGCAACCTATAGAGAGGAAGAGATTTTCTGGCAACAAAAATCCAGATTACAATGGCTCAAAGAGGGAGATAAGAACACTAAATATTTCCATGCAAGCACTCTACAAAGAAGGCAAACAAATGGTATACACAGGTTAGTGACAGAGCAAGGGTTTGTCAAGGAGAAAAAAGAGGATATACAGGAAGAGATAACAGAATATTTTGCAAAGCTGTTTAAATCAAATGACTCACAAAGAAGCCATGAAGGCTTAAAAGGCATCCCTACCTCAATCACAGAAGATATGAACTTAGAGTTAACCAAACATGTAGAGGATGAAGAGATCAAAATAGCACTATTCCAAATGAACCCAAACAAAGCTCCAAGACCTGACGGTATGACTTCTTTATTTTTTCAGAAATTTTGGAATGTGGTTGGCAATGATATTTGTGTAGCTGTTAAAGATTTTTTCAGTAGAAGTAGAATGCTAAGACAACTCAATCACACATTAATCACATTAGTTCCAAAAGTACAAAATCCAACCTCAATATCACAATTTAGGCCTATAAGTCTTTGCAATGTAGTGTATAAAATCATCTCAAAAATTTTGGCCGAGAGACTCAAAAGATGCCTCGATAAATGCATTAGCCCTAACCAATCGGCCTTTCTTCCTGGAAGACAAATTTATGATAATGTTGTTTTAGCACATGAATGCTTTCATACTCTACACTCAATGAGAAAAGGGAAGAAATGATACATGGATTTAAAAATAGATATGGCTAAAGCATACAATCGTGTGGAGTGGGATTTTCTAAAACAAGTGACAAGGAGAATGGGATTTGCAAGAACATTCATAGAATGGATAATGCAGTGTGTGAGTACTGTTACAATGTCTTTTAACATTAATGGTGAAAAATGTGGATACATCAACACATCAAGGGGACTTAGGCAATGTGATCCTTTATCATCATATCTATTCTTGATTGTGACTGAGGCCCTCTCCAATTTAATTAAACAAGCAAATCTAATAGGGGATTACAATGGAATGAGAGTGAGCAAAAATGGTCCAATGATCACACATTTATTTTTTGCGAATGATTCGTTACTCTTTTGTGAAGCTAACATGGAACATGTACATAAGTTGAAAGACATGCTGGAGAAGTATAGCCAACACTCGGGACAAAGAGTTAACATGGACAAATCAGCCATTTTTTTCAGTAACAACGTGAATGTGCAGTTAAAGAACATGATTTGTCAAGCTCTAGATGGTGTGAATGAATAACACAAAGCAAAATACTTGGGACTTCCAATGCAGATTGGTAGATCCAAACGAGAAATTTTTAACTTTGTTGTGTAGAGAGTAGCACAACGAATCCAAAGCTGGAAAACACGCTTCCTTAACTTAGCAGGTAAAGATGTATTAATAAAATCTGTCCTTAATGCTTTGCCTATCTATATTATGGGTTGTTTTAAGCTTACTGTGGCAGTGTGCAAAGAAATTAATAGCATTACAGCTAGGTTTTGGTAAGGAAACAATGAGGACAGCAAGAACAAGATTCATTGGAAATCATGGACGAGCTTTACAGAACCAAAATGTAAATGAGGCTTGGGTTTTCAGGATATACAAAACTTCAACAAAGCTTTATTGGCAAAACAGCTATGGAGGGTAATCACCCAACCTCATCTTCTCATGAGTAAGATACTCAAGGCAAAATACTTTCCTCGAGGGGGTTTGATGAAGACAGAATTGAAAGGGAACAGTTCATGGCTATGGAAAGGGTGGATGGGAACGAGGGATCTATTAGCACAAGGAGCAAGATTTAAGGTTGGAGATGGCAAATCAATTTGGATTTGGGACTCCCCATGGTTACCAAATAGCAAAGACTTTAAACCAAAGCAAAACAACCCAAACAAGGATAAAGTTATGTGGGTGAATGAGCTTCTCAAGAACGACAGTCAAGGCTAGAACAAAAAGCTCATTTCAAGCATGTCTGGGAAGCAAGAGGTAGCAGAAATCCTTTCTTTACCGATCAGTCCAGCAGGAAGCAAAGATCAGTTAATCTGGCAACACTCTCCCAAAGGCGATTTTACTGTAAAGTCAACTTACCAACACAGCATGGAAGGAAAGCATAGCAAACAGAACCAAGTAGCATCAAGCAGCAACGGAAGTTCTAGAACACAAATGTGGAAATTCAGTTGGAAGCTTAATGTAAAAACCAAGCTGAAACATTTTATATGGAGGTGCAGTCACGACATATTGCTCACAAAGAAGGCGCTACAAAGCAGAAAGCTAAATTTAGATACAATATGTTAAATGTACGGTGAAGAAGAAGAGAATCTAGAGCATGTACTCTTTAATTGTACAAGAGCAAAAACAGTTGGCGCCTCGCTCCGTTACAATGGCACAATCCTGAAACTGAAGTGAGGAGTTTTAACGACTAGTGGCAACAAATTGGCAGCAGCACAAAGCATTATATGGGGCAAGAAAGAAGCCAACTTACTGTGTACCTACTATGGATGCTATGGAAATCCAGGAATATTTGGATCTTTACAGGAGAGTGGATGAAAGAGAAGACAATCGTTGATATAGCAATGGAAGAGTAGCTGGAATTCTATAACATAAGAGACACGGATACTATGTGTAGCTAGGACTATTTGAAAGAGCTTGGTCAGTGGTTACAATAGGAGAGTAGCTAAAAGTAGTCAAGGATTAGAGTGGTCATATTAATTGTTTACTAGCTAAAAGGTTAGCATAGCCACTTTGTTTTCTTGAGTTATTTCTCCAAATATTGATTCAAAAAAAATATATTGTTTTTTTTTTCTTCATTTTGTATGGAAGTCGGTTTTTCAAAAACCGACTTTAATGTATTTATTTTATTTAACATTTATTTTGATTAAAACTAGTTAATTAGTTTTTTAACCATATTTTATTTTAACAAATTCGAAAAGAATGTTATCCAGAACTAAATTTTTCATAATCGATATTTTGCATATCTAGTTCAATTTAATATTATTGTTCAAAAGTTTTTGATTAAAACTACTAGCTAATTAGTTTTTGTACCATATATTAGTAATTGTTTTTTTGAAAATAATGTAACTTTGAATAATAATTTTGTAATAATTTCTTGTGTATTATTACGAGTTTTTTCCCAAAAAATTGTATAAAAAATATAAATTAAATTTAACATATTATTGAAAAATTCTTTTATTTTTAAAGAAATCGATATTAGAGATATCGACTTTAAAATTGATATTAGGGATATCAACTTTAAAAATCGTTATTCCAAATAACCACTTTGAAATCGAAATCCTAGATATCGACTTCAGACAATTTATGAAAAGAAAACTTAGCCCTAAACCCTCTAAACCCTAAACCCTAAAAACTTAACCCTCAACCCTCAACCTTCAACCCTAAACCCTAACCCTTAAACCCAAAAACCCTAACCCAAAACCCTAAACCTGCCCCCTCTCCCCCTCCATTGGTGTTTAAGTCTTTCACTGGTGGATGATCAGGCTCTGTTTTCCCTTTTACCACAGCGTCTACTTCAATCTCATCTTCACAATCTCTCTTTGGTTCACAACAAGTTTTTGGTAGTTCTGCTCCTTCCTTTACATCTGCAGTAGGAAATAATGATAAAGTAAACACAAAAGACAGCATGGCCGAGGATTCCGCAAGTTATCCATGAAGTTTTTTCCATTGATAATTCCATAGGGTACAATGGAGGTTTTTCCAAAAGTGAAGAATAGAGTTTTCAAAAAACCGCCAAAACTTTCGCCCAAGTCATGGAAAGCTTGTGATAGCTGGCTCTCATAATTCAAAGTGGGGCTTATAGCCTCATAGGCTCTAGTGTTTCGACTCTTTCCCATGCTTGTACGGCTTACTATATGAAATGATGTGAAGAATCTTTGCATGAAAAAGCAAAACTAGTCAAAATAGGTAAAAGTATATGGATAGCAGTAGAGTTAATTTGCATAATATTGTTTTTTAAATAAAAAATTAAATAAATATTACTTTTTTCTACTTCAAGTCGATATCCATGATAGCAACTTCACTATTTTATGAACGACTCCCAAATTAGCAATATTTATTTAATTTTTTTAAAAAAAACAATATTCACAAATTTCACTCGTATTAGTACAGATGATTTTATTTATATTTTTTGGAAATGCATAAGAGAATGTTAAATTAAAAATAATATAATTTTATCTGTTTATTTCATAAGAAGACATATAAAATTTTCGTATATGCATTTTACAATTTTGTTCTTTAATAATAGTTGGGATCCCACCTTAGACCATTAGAAAGGACATATTTAGGAAATCAACTTCTTATGGCAATTTATATTAGATTACCTCTCAAGTCGTAACATGTTATTTTTTTCTATAATAACATTTGGAATAAGTAAGGAGATTTCACTTAATTAATCAAGTTATAGGAAAAATTTATAAGTTTCAACAAGTTACAAAAAAGGAAAAAAAATTAATCAAGTCCCACAAGGAGGCTGTCTAATATTCCTACGTGGCTGTCGCCTAGGGGGTTGGGGTTGGGGTTGAGGCTGTGGGTTGTCGTTCATCTCCAGTGCATTTAGGTCAAAAGGAATTGATTCATCTATACGTGATTGTGGACAAGAACGCCTTCAACGACGCTCATAGACCAAATTGTATTGAGGCATTTGAGATGATGTACTAGTGCGGCCTTGCGATAATAGGTCCATCTCAGGTGTCTCTTCATATGGCTCACCGGGCTGATGAAGAAACATACTAGCGGCCAATATCCGATCATCATCATCAACATTGTGACGGTGGGAAGTAGATGGATGTTCGGACGTAAATGGACGACCAGAAATAGATAGACGTCCAAAAGTAGATGGCCGGCCGGACGTAGACGGACAAGCAAACGTAAAGGGACAAGCATGCAATTGTTGAAATTCACCTTGAAAACTTGCACGTGGCATTTGCAAGCGGCAATCCTCCCCAACCATTGTCATTGCACGGTTGAACACGTCATATACGTTTTCCAATCGAGATCTAGTATCTACCTCTAAATTGGTGAAATCGAGGGCCAAATCATTCACTTGCTGCCAACATTCACCTTGCATATAAAAAAATGCTCAACCGTAACATTTTCTATACTATGCTAAATATGAACACTTTAAAAGTTATATATATACATAATACGAGACAATCGATGCAGTTGGGCGCATACCCTGGGTAAGACGATGCACGGGATTAACGATAAGATTCCGAATAATCTGTCGATACCAGATCATGTATTCCGAAAAATAATGCATAGGACTAGTTGCAGGCAAGCCAGTCACAATCCGGTCCATTCGGCTGTTCCATGCGTCAACGTAAGCTGCATGTCGTGACATCCAGTTCATTCCCTTCCTACCCCGACGATCCACTCGATGCAACCTCATATCCGTGTCAACAGTTGGAGAGATTGTCTGAATATAGCCAAACTACCGCATAACGCGCTCTGGTAAATGTAGTTCAACTACATCAAAGTTGAGCAGAAGCACAGCTGCACACCAAATAGCACGGCCAAATAAGCAATATTCAGGCAACTCGTACAGGCCTTCACTATATTGATACGGTTGCCAGATAAACTGTGAAATAAAGAAGGTTAACAATCATCAGTTTTTGAACTAAACTTAGTTGTAACGAGCCAACAGTTTCGAAACAGTAATGATTTATCTACTTACATCCTCATCGACCATATAGTCCAGTCGATCTTGATACATACGCAACACATTACATCTGACATTTTCAAAACTCAAACCCGTGTTCCATCTGTAATGAATTAATATACGAGAATATAGAGGATCAGACACAATTTCAAATAAACCAAAAGTGTCATTCCAAAAATTAAACCGGGAAACACATACACGCATGCTCTTGGTCCGAAAGGCATGCCGGGGTAGCCTAAGAAATGAGGGTCTAACATTTCAGTGTTGCGGTCTAATTTACGGTAATCTCTCCTAGGCCTACACCTGCAATAAGCCCATGGGTTCACATATGCCGGTCGTATCTCCCATTGCCGCCCGACATAACACCCTATATAACGATGCTAGCACGGCGCTACCCTAACTGTACCCCAATGCCGTTGCTAGATCTCTCAGTAGAGGTAGGTATATCAATTTGACCTTTGTACCTGACTTATCCCCCATAATAGACCCTATAATTTGCATGATCCGGCATTTTGCATGCTGTATCATCTGATCATAGGGGGTTTCATCCAATAGAGGACGCGCCCGGATATGCATTGAGATACTCCTCAATTTCAAACGATCTCCATCGAAATAGTTGGGAGCCGGCATGTAACCCAACAGCTCATAACATATAGTCTGCCACTCCTCAATCGTATGACTCGGATCTTCCCCAATCACCGGCTCTCTATTGACCCGTAAACCCCATAGTGCTGCGACATCTTGTAATGTCACAGTGACTGCACCAACTGGAAAGTGGAATGTGTGCGTCTCCTGATGCCATCTCTCTACCAATACTATAATCAATGCCCAGTCAACTTGTATACATCCTGCCATGTATACACCATAAAGGCTCATTTTGTAAAACAAATCTACAACCCTAATATCGAGTGAGCCAGCTTTCCACACGTCCACATCTGCCCTATACACTTTCAACGGCTCCATTTCTGGATCGTTCCAAATGAGTTCCGATCGATGACTGGCTCGAAGCGTAAGATCATCCTGCCGTTATGGACTAGGAGATACATCGGCGAATATGGATGAAGTGCCCACAAACTCCATAACTTGAACATATGATTCACAATTTTACTATATTATTTTAAAATCCAATGACGATGGCACAAAGAACATGCGAAAGTTTCGTCGTGAGTCCCTTTGGCATATGTAAAAAAAATAACTAGATTAACGCACAACGTCTTGCCACGTCCATTCAAACACTCCAAAGAATTAATAATATCAATGGACATATATTGGAAATTGCGAAATTCACATGCGAAAACAAGCTCAGGAGTCCATTTTGCCTATTTAAAAACAAACACAACATAAAACACAAAACGATCCAAAGGATAAAATCAAACACCGAATGACCTAAATAATAATAATGGATGTACTAATATCAAAAATAGTATTTATTACATATCAGCATTCACGGGTTCATAACTGCCCTATCTCTAAACTTCTCCATGTTAGGGCATGCCTTCCTATTATGCCCAAGTACTCCATATGCCTTACACATCTGATGTTGTGTTCAATCCATTTCATTCCTTATACGAGTGGATCTTGGATGGCCCAGACGGTCATTGAATCTCGCCGTATTGGCGACCAGATGAAAAAGTGCTGGTAGCCAATAGTCCTCGTGAGGCATGGGGTAGAAATAGTTTGAATAGGTTTGAACCATTTTCTCCACTTTATATACACCATTTACGAGTGCCAAAGTGACCCGTCCCATTTGAGAGCAAACCTTTTGTGCGTGGGAGTAAGGAATCTTGTAAATTTTAAACTTCCCACAAGTGCATGATCGGTTGTTAAGGTGTACAGTATGCACGTTCCCTCCTATGTCACCATGAACCCCTGCCGTAACTTGGTATAAGCCTTCTTCCCTCACAAAGGCCGTCACCTAGTGATATTTGGACTTGTACTCGCTCCGAAAGAACTTTTCCTACACGTTTGTCGCTCCGAAAGAATCTTGTAAATTTCAAACTTCTCACAAGTGCATAATCGGTTGTTAAGGTGTACCGTATGCACATTCCCTCCTTTGTTATCATGAACCCCTGTCATGACTTGGTATAAGCCTTCTTCCCTCACAAAGGCCGTCACCTGGTGATATTTGGACTTGTGCTCACTCCGAAAGAACTTTTCTTACACGTTTGTCGCTCCGAAGGAATCTTGTAAATTTCAAACTTCCCATAAGTGCATGATCGGTTGTTAAGGTGTACCGTATGCACGTTCCCTCCTTTGTCACCATGAACCCCTGTCGTGACTTGGTATAAGCCTTCTTCCCTCACAAAGGCAGTCACCTGGTGATATTTGGACTTGTGCTCACTCCGAAGGAACTTTTCTTACACGTTTGCCGGTCACGAATTCTTATCAGCAATATGTTTGTGGCCTTCAGTGCGGTGTGAATCAAAATATTTTACCAATCGATAAAAAGTCGCATGCACATAAGCTGTTATTGGCAATTTCCTGACACCTTTCAAAATTTCGTTGAACGATTCGGAACTATTCGTTGTCATTATGCAATATCGGAAACCACCATCATAGCATAGTGCTCATTTCTCAAGTGGAATATCCATCAACCATTTATGGGCGTCTTCATTCAATGACCGCATGGATTCCATTATCTGAGCAAATTTACGCTATTGGTGTGCAATAGCATTGTGATGCATTAATTTTGTCAAAGCATTATTCTTGAATCGCCCACTAAAGTTAGCTTTGACATGCCGCAGGTAAAACCTGTGGTGAACCATTGATGGTTGTAATGCAGGGTTGTTCTCAACTGCTCGCAAAATTCCTCTCGCTCGATCCGAAATCAAACAAATTCCCCCGCGGCCACAAATCACGTGACGAGATAAATGATAAAAACCAAGACCAATTTTCTAAACTTTCCTCGTCAACAATTGCAAAAGCTAAAGGAAGAATATGCCCAGTTGCATCAACATCGACTGCAATAAGGATCTTTTCCTTGTATTTCCCGTATTAAAAAGTGTCATCGATACTAATTACGGGCGACAGTGTTGAAAACCATCAATACAATGCCTAAATGCCTAGAACACAGAACCAAATATGTTATAATCCCCAATACTATCTTCCGTGTAACGCCATTCAACGACGGTGCCAGGATTAGAAGACTGAAGGGCAAGTAAGAACTTCGGTAATATGGTATACGACGTCTCCCAATTACCATATACCAGTTCAATGGCTTTCTTTCTCCCCAACCATGCCTTCTTGTATGATATGTTAACTCCAAACGAGCGCACATCTTCAACTATGTCGAGGACCTTGTATGAAGCATTTTCCTTAATATTGTTCCGAGCCATTCGGCCAACCATCCCATAATCTAAATTCGGGTGGTCCTCTAGCTGTATCTCGGGGAAGCTTGTGTGTTTCAAATGCATCTTTGTGATCTCCCAAAATGTATGTTTCTTTCTCAACTTTGCTCGAACCTTCTATAAACAATTCTTGTCCGCATAATAAAGACATCGGACAAACCAGCTAGTAAGAGTACTTTCATACACTTTGAAGTACATATGCGCATGAATGGACCAACATTTAATTGCATGTTGCACCCCTTCTTTAGTACGGAAAACCATTCCAACCTCTAGTTCTGAAGTTCGATCATCAACCTAAACGGGTCGTCTATAGTCATTGAACTTGTCGATCATAGAAAGCTTTGGATCACCAATGTCCATGTAGAAGGGAATATTATCGACAACGGTATCCAAGTGGGAAACATCAATCGGTGGATTCGAAGTTTCTCCTTCCTGATGGCCACCACCTTCGCCCTTCCCCTCTTCACTCTTTTCCAAGGATACTAAACCACTGTCTATCCATCCATGTATGGGATCATAGGGAATACTTACATCTTGGCTTGTGGTTCCTAGTGTGAACGGCCACGACTGCTTGGGCAATTGGCTCGGGCTTAGGCAGCTCTCCGACAAAAGTTGCATGACTTGGCCTTTCATTATAATTACCACCACTTGCACCCTCATTAATTGGCCACAACTTGGGCCTTCATTATAATTGCCCCTAATTGGTCCCACATTAAAGATAGCATGACTTGGACCTTCTTCAAAATTGGCCCTACTTGGATTTTCGCCAAATGGACCACGATTAGGATCCCCGGGGATAAAAGAAGGTTGTGGAAAAGGCGCATCATTCAATATGAAAGCACCATAAGTAAACCATTGATCGTTAAGAAGCTCTTCTCCCTCTCTACTTTGTAGAAGTTGTGTGAATGACCCAACATTTGTTTGGGGAACCACTGACATATTGTCCTCAGAACAAAAGGCATCTGGGCCGGATTTGTAACTTATGTACAATTCAACCGCATTAAGACTCGGACATGTGGTTCGAATGCACAACATCTCTCTCACCGTATCATTATCATCCACTGGAACAGGTATGTATATTATTGAATTACCAGCGATGCTAATAGGATAATGGCACATTAATTTTATCCTAACAATTTGGTCCATTCCAGTAGCCCGATGCAATTTTCTCAAAAGTTTGAACAAGCTAATATTTTGATCAATAACAATAAACCGTTTTCACAAATTACTATATTCGGAGCCGTTCGGGCCACTAACTATTTCTCCATCCCAGTATAACACAAGCCTTACTCGATCCTTGCCCATTTCTATATTGTGTATGCCATCAATAATAACATAAAACTGACATTAATATAGGGCTCAAAGTTATTGAAGTAATGGGCATAGAAAAATTTATGGAATTACTCCCACGACAAAAAAATTAACCAACTAACATTTTGATATCCATTCATAACCTAACATTCTCCCAACAGCACAAATCCAACCACAATCCTTTAATCATTATCAACAACACCCCTATTCACAACTTATCATTCCAACAATAGCAAACTCATTGACTAAAGTGCCACATGAATCCAAAACTAGGCAAAACAATCCAAAACAATCCAACTCAATCCAAGTCATCACCTCACAAAAATAACCAACTAACATTTTCACATCCATTCATAACCAAACATTTTCCCAACAACATAAAGCATTAGATTCATCAAATCCAACCACAATCCTTTCATTGTCATCATCAACACCACTATTTGGAACTTATTATTCCAATAAGAGCAAACTCATTGAATAAAATTCCAAATCAATCCAAAACAATGAAGAACGATCCAAAAGAATCAAAATCAATCTAAATCAAAACCTCACAAGTGTAACCAGATAACATTGTCACATCCATTCATAACCAAACATTTTCCCAATAGCATAAAGCATTATATTCATCAAATCCAACCACAATCCTTTAATCATTACCATGAACACCCCTATTCACAACTTATCCTTCCAATAATACCAAACTCATTGGCTAAAATCCAAAACAATCCAAAACGGTCCAAAACAATCATGAACGATCCAAATCACAACCTAACAAGAGTAAGCAACTAACATTTTCACATCCATTCATAACCAAACATTTTCCCAACAACATAAAGCATTATATTCGTCAAATCCAACCACAATCCTTTCACTGTCATCATCAACACCACTATTTGGAACTAATTATTCCAATAAGAGTAAACTCATTGAATAAAATTCCAAATCAATCCAAATAAAGCCAAATCACGACCAAACAAAAGTAAACAACCAACTATTTTGCTGGTTTGTACGTCCAAACAACATTCACAATTATATATCATAATCATAATATATAAATTCTTTGTTCGTCATCATTAGCAGTACTATTCACAGTTTATTATTCCAATAATAGCAAACTCAATAAAAATCAATCCACATCACCACCTCACAAAAGTAAACAACTAACATTTTCCCATACATTCATAACTTAATATTTTCCCAACAACATAAAGCATTATATTCATCAAATCCGACCACCATTCTTTAACTTACATCATCAACTCCACTATTCAACACTTACTATTCCAATAATCGGCAATTCAGTGAATGAAATTAATAATCAATCCCAATCATTCCAAATAAAAAAATCACCATACTTTATTCACAACGAAATTTCCAACATCAATTCAAATAATTCTATCAATAATTAACAACTTTTGAAACAAAATTAACGTCGAATCACAATCATAATATATAAATTGTTTACCTTCGTTAGTTTCTTTGATCCTCGAAAATGTTCTTCATTCAACTTATTTTCCTTTTCACTACAAATAAAGTTTTTATCAATATAGGATAACTAATTAACAAATTTTAAGTCATAAAATTGAACATACAAATTAAACATAAAATTTAACATATAAAATATAATTTAACTTACAAATGTAACATAAACTTTAAAATATAAAAAACAATTTAACATAAAATTTAACATATAAAATAACATACAAATTTAACAAACAAATTAAACATAAAATTTAACATATAAAATATAATTTAACTTACAAATGTAACATAAAATTTAAAATTTAAAAAACAATTTAACATAAAATTTAACATATAAAATAACATACAAATTTAACAAACAAATTAAACATAAAATTAAACATACAAATAGAACATAAAATTAAACATATAAAATATAAAATAACATACAAATATAACACAAAATTTAACATATAAAGCAACATACAAATTTAACATCAAATTTTAACATATAAAACAACATAAAAATTTAACATAAAAATTGTAAAAAATAAATGGTAATTCACCTTTTAAAAAAGAAATGAGGCAAGAAGTGTTGTGTACATATATATTTTCGGTTGAGGCGGCTCGAGGGCGGCCTTTGCTTTGGGGGGTTGTCAGCGGTTGCGGGGAGGTGCGGGAGATTTGGATTTGGGGTGGGAGAGGGAGGAGGAGGTGGGAATGGGGTGGATCTGTGGAAACAAGGAAAAAATTAGAGGAGCAGTAAGCAGCAATGGAGTTTGGTGGAAATGAAGAAGAAAAGAAAGAAGAAGAAAGAAAAGAAGGAAGAAAAGAAAGAAAAAAGCGAGGGAATAATTTTTGTACTGAAAGCGTGTTTTGAAAAACCGACTTTCAAGTCGGTTTTTCGAAGCCCGCTTTCCGTAAAACATGAACAAAAAACAAAAAAAACAAATGTTTATTTAATTTTTTTTTGAATCAATATTTAGAAAAATAACTCTTGTTTTCTTAGCATGAACTTTTGGGATAAAGAAGTAGATGAAGAAAGTTAGGAAACTTTGGCCAAACTTTGAGCCAAAGAGGATTCAAATTCTACAAGAACCATTTATGTATTAGTTTTCCTTGATTTTATAAAGTTAATATAATGAATCTTTAAGAGGAAAAAAAAAAAATTCCATACCTAAGTCAAACTTTATGAGAATTAAATTCCGATACTACCCTTAACAACCGCCAGAGAAGAACTCCCAAGATTCGGACCAATTCTTTCTCCCTCTAATTTCTACTTCACCGCGTTTGACATTAGCGAACTCATCGCTAATCGCCGGTCACCAGTCGCCGTTTTCAAGTTTCCGATTGCTCTCCGGCGATCTCAGGTATCAGTCTCTCTCGATTATAAGCATGCATTGATTTATTTAGCACAATTCACAGTTCTTCGTCCTTTCTATTTTTCCTGACGATTTTACAATTTTGTTGCGTTTCCAGATGGAATTGAGCTAGTTGATGCAGTTGAAGAGATAAAATGAAGCGTTATGTTTATATAAATGATGATGATTTATCTCAAGATGTTTACTGTGACAACCGCATTTCTAATAGGAAGTATACAGTGTTGAATTTTCTGCCCAAAAATCTATGGGAACAGTTCAGGTAATTATGTTTTGATTATTTTATGCAAATTATGAATTCTTGAAGTAAATTTTGATAAATATTTTAAATTTGGATGCACCTTCTAGTGCTTGGCAAAATTTTTAATTTAGATTTGACTGTTCATGATTTGTGATTTATGGTTTGTGTTTCGCGTGAATCCATGATGATCACGTGTGAAATTCTTCAGTTAGATGGCTAGAATGAGGTTAAGTTTGGTAGGGTTAAAGAAAAGAAACCATTATATAGGCTAACGCATTAAGGACGAACTTGGTGGACTCAGTCCCTCAGGGGTGGGAAATTACTATCTTTGGTCGACTCGGCTTTGGCAACATGTGAGATTAAAAGAAGTAGAAGGGCATTATTTTAGGAGATTTATCATAAATTGTAGTCTCCTTTTACGTTCACCAGTCAAAATCCATGATCAGCACATACTGTCCCATGTTTCTGTTGTCTTTTTATGGTCAATATGTTCCCAATTTGAAGATTTCAGCGATAGCATCAATAGTTCACTTCTTACTAGGGGAATTTGGAATTCGTTGCAAATAATTTTAATGTTGCTTTGTATAATGGTGATGTAAGAATGTAAGATAAGGAAATCAGAACCTTCTTTTATATGTGCTTTGATGTTTAAGTTCTTTATCTACTAGTTCCTGTTTCTCAATGAATTTCTACTGTCTCTTTTCAGCCTAACAATGTTGCTACAGATGTGATAACTGATCTGTGATATTAAAATTGGCTCCATCTGTTTGTATGAAGGTTTTACTAGTTGGAGTTGGTCATAAATTTACTTGGTGAATTTTTAGTGTGTAATCACATATTCTTTTTGTAAAATGTGTTATAGCTTTCATCTTTAAGAATCTTAAGTAGATGGCTTTTCATCAGGCCTTAATGGTGCGACTCTTCCCTGAATCCCGCATGTACAGGAACTTCTATGCACCAGACTGACCTTTTAGTTATCTACAGAAACTTGTTGCAGACTATTTTCTATAAATTTGATTGAAAATTGTCATCCCTCCTGAAAATACATTTAATTTCATTTGATTTGTTTTTTTGTTCGGATTTGAACTTATTGTTTGAATCTTAAATAGTAGTGTAGTGGTAAACAACATGACTTTCAAGGTTTTTGATTATTAGATAAAGGCCTGAAAAGTTCCACATGAGATAACAATAATTGTTAATTGGAATAAAGTCCAGTACTGCATTGCTGAAGATTTTAGTCACTTTTTCACATTCATAACTCTTGGTTCTGTTTTCTGAATATTTTCCTCTGTATGGGCTATTTTTGTACATGTCATTGCCCCCAAAAAATAAAAAAAATGAAGCTGGGGTGAGAAGGGGTTTGGGAACCAATTTTTTTGTGGAGTGTTTTGACATAGTGTGGAAATTATTGGTATTGCTGATTTCCTTTTCTTTAATTAAATATTTCAAAAGTATGCTCTGGGATGATCTTTGTATTGGTTTACTTAGGGCATTATTCTCAAGTTCATATCTCTGTGTCTCTATCTATTATCAGTTTATCTGTCTATCTATTTGTCTCTATCCCAATTGCTAACAACTTTATTTTGTTTGCTCCAGCCGGTTTATGAACCAGTACTTTTTGTTAATAGCTTGCCTTCAACTGTGGTCACTTATTACTCCAGTTAATCCTGCAAGCACATGGGGCCCACTTATTTTCATATTTGCCGTTTCAGCCACAAAAGAGGCTTGGGATGATTACAATAGGTATCTCTCAGACAAAAAGGCTAATGAGAAAGAAGTGTGGGTTGTGAGGCATGGTGTTAAAAAACATGTATGTGATTTTCTTGCCACGGTCTGTCTATTTTAATGGATTGTGCTCCTGATACTACTTCTGTTTTATATTAAAATGTGGACATGTCATTTCTTGCTTAGCGTATGTTGTTGTTATTGTTGTTCATGTTTTTGTCAATTGATCTACAATTAGATTTTTTTGAGAAGCAATTGATAGGTATAAGTGGGATCTTACTATTTAATAGTCTTTCTTTTATTAGCAGCAGAGTTGGTTCACATGTAGGATAGCCTTCTATTTTGGACATCTCTCCACAGTAGATCCAACCTATGGGAGTACATATCAGTATATACTATATCGAGCAATTTCTCTTACATTCCCTTGTCTCAGAACTAGCTCCTTTTGTGGTGTAAAAGCTGATGATGAAGAGAGGGAAATGCTTTTGTCTAAACTAAAGCAAGTTTAGGCTAAAACGATAGAAGTTAGTTAACTTGTAGACCATGGCAAGCGAGAACATTAGACAGAAGCAACATACAGTGAGTTTTCTGATGGCATGTAGTCAAGGAAATTAGTCAATGTTTCTACTGGGCTGCAACTTATAAGCATCAAAGTTCTGCATTACTGCTGATCTTAATCTAAAAATGTTACTTTCGAATGGAAAATACAGATGCACATTTCAGTCCAGTGGATGGAAGTATTGCAAATTTCAGATTGGAATCCAGTAGGATTCTTCCTAGGGTTTTGCAATATACTGATATATTTTTACATCATGACTTTTTAGATGCTGGAATGAAAAGATTGTCTTTGATCTGCAAATCGTCACTCATGTTCCTTCTTGGTGTTTGAAAGCCTTGTGTATGATCTGAATCTAGTCAATATGGCTAGTTTTTATCCCTTAAGATATTTTTCCAGAACACCTCTATTGGAGCTATTTCAAAATAAGCACGTAAGTAACTGAAAGAATGGGAACCTAATTTCATTGTGAATTTAAGGAGGAATCCTTGTTTTATCGTTGATTTATGTAATGTACTTTATCCTCATTAGCTGTGGTCATTGATATTTGATGTGATGTTCTAGTATGCCAAAAATATCGTTTTGCCATTTGTGTTTAAGTTGGGATGAGCATAATATTTTCCTTAAAGTGCTGACATGTCCAGATTGTAGGAGATCATTTTATTTGAGGTTTATCCCATGATATAGCTCTTGAGATTAAGTAGTTGCAGAACATTGCTGAAGTTTGCCCTGGTTATTGGTAAAGGGGTTCTGTAGAAGCATGGAATTTTAGATTTTGCTGGTTTCTATTGACTTCTCTTTTTTAATTTCTATTGAAGTTTTTAGAAATCTAAGGTCGATTTCCTTTTGAACTTGATGCCATGTGGGTGAATAGACATTTTAGAGTTGACAAATGGGTGTATTTCTGTGATTAGGTGATATATACATAGCTATGTTTCTGTAATTTTATTCATGTATTGAATGCTATATCTTGGATTCTGCTTGTGATATTTTTACCCCAGAAGGAATTGAGGCATAATGTGGTAAGTGGACTTTAGGTACTGGGGGGGTTTTGCACATTAGACAATTCTGTCTCTAGAACAATCTCTTTAGGTTTGAAAATTATGGCAGTGGTAAAACCTAATAGGGTCTGGAAGCTTAATAGGGTAGTATACATTGACATTTGGGTTCCTTGCATGTGAAATGTGAATTATTGTAAATCTTATTGCAGTTACATTTTCATCGTAAAGATGCTTTGGCTCTTCTAATTGTTTATGTGTGCATTGGATTGAGAAGTTTTCTCTGTCTAATTTGTTTTCTCTGCTTCTCGAACCACACTTTTTGCTGTAGTTTGAAAATGAGGTTATGCAATTCTAGTACCAGAGAGATATTTTCATTTCTTTTTCTTTTATTTTTCATTTGAACATGTTTGATGCTATTCTTGTCCAGTTCATATTTTCCTCTGCCCAGAGTTGATTTAAGCTGTACTTGGTATTTAGGGACAGTTTTTATTTATATGTTTAAAATGGTGGGACTGTTTGGAAAACTAATTTTTCTTCGTTTCTAATGACTTGTTTGGAATTGATTAACTCATTTCTTTTCTCTCTCTTGCTTCATTTTGACAAGTGCAATTTTGTTTTGCATTGAATTTCTTGCTAAGCATCAATCTTATCCATGGCAGATTCAAGCGCAAAATATTCATGTGGGTAATATAGTCTGGCTACGTGAGAACGATGAGGTGCCATGTGATCTTGTTTTAATTGGTACCTCTGATCCACAAGGTCTTTGTTATGTGGAGGTAAATTAATACTGCCTATTTATTTTATGCAAAACATAATATGTTAGAGTTTGTAGCTGTGGGGATCTATGGCCTTAATATTTATCAGACTTGGAAGTGGTGTAGATTAGCATAAGCCAAAATTTGGAACATATTTGGGATCTTGAAACGACAAAATCTTGCTTCACTATATTTGTTTAGCACCTGATGTTATGAACTTTTATCTTGAAAAGGTACCTTTGAGTGTCTTGAAGATCTTGAAATTTAAGTATCCAATATGTTAGGTAGTTCTAGCATTCCTTAAATCACACTTCTGTTGTGGATAAGTGGGTTTTGTGGTTCTTAATAGAAAATGGACTGGAATGGCATGACATAAACTTTAATATTTCGTGATATATATGTTTATTCTAGCAGTTATTCCTGGATCAAAATCCTACTCTTTCAAGCACTTATCAAGGTGGGAGACTCTACCTGTCTTCCTTTATCCTCCAAACCGCCAACAACTATATACAGTGGTGGAACAGAGTTTTCACTGGACCATGCGCCAGCGCTTAACTAGTTATCTATTCCTATCTGCTAACACTTCAGCGTTTGACACTTTACCCATTTCATAGCCACTAGTCTCTAATAATCTGCTAGCACCTTTTAATTTGCATGACTAAAACCTTAAAGATGAATTAGTGATTGCATCGAGGCAATAATATCTTGTGTCTGTGGGTGTTTGCATGGTGGGCAGAAATTATCTGATTTTTGGCTGTTTTAGTGTGTGGGCTGCAACCCTTTCAATCTAAAGGGATGTGGATTGTTGCATTACATGTTTTAAAAAAATTTCCCTTGTTCACAGTGTATATACTCCCACTGTCCCAAAATAGAGTGTAGTTTCAAAAAAAAAAATTTGTGCGAAAAAAAATTCACTTTTTGTGCAAAATTCTTATAATAACCTTACTAATAATCACAATGTATAACCCAAATTAAAAAGTAAGGATAAAAAATGTGAAAGTATACATTTAATGGTGCATTTAGTGTGTTGTACTTTGTAATTTAAAAAAAATTGCACCAAATCGAAAGTAGAATCTTTTTTGGGATGAAGTATATTTTTTCTGAGAAGCCAATTGAAATGGTAGGGCATGGCATTGGCAGCTATTCCTTTTTTATCAGGGCTAAATTTATTTGCTTATTTTTTATGTGCAAGTTATCAGAAGAAAGAGGAAAAGATGGGGAAGGGATTTGGAATCCCTTCCCTCTAGCCTAGCGAGCTTCAATTACTCTATCACTGGTCATCCAGGCTAGCTTTAGTGGTTCATACTACCTGCTTAATGAATAGTGAGGTTCAATATGGGAGAGTGGAAAAAAATCATTTCCTTTTCAATAAATTAGTTCTATGATATGCACTGGAGTTTTCAGGGTTGCTAGTAGTAGTGGTTTTATAATCACATCCTCAGTTATAAAATGCAATTGGAACTTGATTAACATCACGAGAGATATGCCTAAAGATTTTCATAATTTCTACATATACACATGGAGAGCATCAACGAGGATTAGACTGGTACATGTATAGACAATATAGAATATAATAGATTACACAAACAAGGTATACATGTTACCACATTAAAAACAATTGTAGCAAATATGAAAAATATGCTTGTGGAGAAATGTGTATGTGTACAATTTTCAGCAGATGAATATTCCATAAACACCATCAAAACATAGATTCACACTGCAGTACATTATCCAACTTTACACAAAGAGCATTCATGTGCATTAGGTATGCTTTATACATTGGGAAACACTGAATACAGTATATGCACAAATCTTCAAGGGGGGGACTTGGTAGCATGGCTGGGGCTTGGGGAAGAGGAGCAAGTTCTGTTTGATGTGTGAATGAGTTCTAGTGAGCTGTAGTCTTTGTTGTTGAGGGTGGAATGAAATGGTGAGAGTGAACATGTTTCTTCGTAGAGGTAGGTTGTTTTTACACTAGGATGGATGGGGTTGGAATTTTGATTATGATTTATGATTTCATTCATGCTAAATATTTTTCATTTATTTGGTAATTGCTTTTCGATAATCCAAACCATCCAAAATTGGTGGTTATGTTTAGGTTCCTCTAAGGGATGGTTTTGGTTGGTAAAGGGAACATATTGTGAGTACCCCATGTGAAATGGAGTAGAGATAAGACAAAATTTCCCATGTGATATTCTGGATCACATGTAGAGTAATCTAAGTAGACATTGGTAATTACCAAAATTGTTACTAGTAACCCCCATGTGCTTATATTGTACGTAAATTTTGGAATCTTTTATATGTTGAAGATAGATGTCTCATATGCATCATTCTCCCATGTTTTCAAGCCTATCTAGGAAAACATTTGTCTTTTGAGCATGATTCCTGAAACATGAAGATACCCAATATGGGAGGATTTCCTGCTGTGCTTTCACTGTGGGATTTTAACTATGGAAGTTATTTTTTCAGACTGCTGCCCTTGATGGGGAGACCGACCTCAAGACAAGGCTTATTCCCTCAGCTTGCATGGGAATAGATTTTGACTTGCTGCATAAAGTCAAGGTAAGACGATTTTATATTTCTCATAGGCAGAAATAGATAGTCTTTTTCTGAGAATTTTTCTTGTCTTTTTGTGTGTGATTATTCTTTTGGCAGGGTGTGATTGAGTGTCCTAAGCCAGATAAAGATATCAGAAGATTTGATGCAAATTTACGTTTGTTTCCTCCATTTCTTGATAATGATGTATGCCCTTTAACAATCAAAAATACAATCCTTCAATCTTGTTACTTGAGAAACACAGAGTGGGCTTGTGGCGTTGCTGTTTACACAGGCAAGTGTGTTTGTTTTGTCTCTAAATTGTTCATATTATGGTAGATTACAACTAATCTCTCTTTTGCCTCTTCAAGTGTTTTGTGAATGTAATTTATTGCCTGAAAGAAGTTTATGTCCCCTTCATTTTTGCATGTGATTATTCATTGTGAATAAGACTGATGGTAATCCTGCCAAAGCCCCATTTGGTAGAAGATGGTATTTTCCAGATATCAAATGTGTCCAAAGGAAGTTTAAAGAAAATGATGATTATAGATCGCTTTTTTAGGTTATATGGCCATTTGATTTTGGCTGTTGGAGATGAGATTTGCCTTTTACTAATCTTCCCTGTCTAATTACTGTTCCACAATAAGAGAAATAAGCAGATGGTGAGAAAACCTTACAGCTGACATCCACGTGTGGGTGGAATGTCCACCTTTTAAATTATGCTTTACAGAAATTCTCAAACATTTTCATACATATGATTTCTCTCTCTCTCTCTCTCTCTCTCTTACAGGGAACGAAACCAAACTGGGTATGAGTAGGGGTGTACCTGAACCTAAGCTTACAGCAGTGGATGCTATGATCGACAAGTTGACTGGAGCAATATTTGTTTTTCAGATAGTTGTTGTCACAGTCCTAGGCGTAGCTGGAAATGTTTGGAAGGAGACCGAAGCAAGGAAGGTTGTTTGTCTCATTTGGTCATTATATTGATGTAATATGAGTAATTATGGACCAAAGGTCCAAGTACATCTGCATAATTCTTGGTCTCTGTCAATAACCTCATATTTGAGCTAAAATGAATGCAAATGTTGAGATTCTCTTACTTTTACTGCCTAAACTGCCAACTTCTGCTTCATTAGATTATCTTTTAGATCTATTTGTATACATTGTTTGTAGCATTCTAAACTGGAAAATGCTCTTTTCCTACACTGAATTGCTATGTAGCAAGATTGATAGGCATGTTTGTATACATTGTTTGTAGCATTCTAAACTGTAAAATGCTCTTTTCCTACACTGAATTGCTATGTAGCAAGATTGATAGGCATGCATGCAATTTTTTTTTCAGTGCATTTGTTTATATTGCTGGTATAATAGAATTGCAAACATACAAAAATGAAGAATCTAATGCTTTCATAGATTAGTGGTGGTTCAGAAACCAACTAATGCATTTTCTCATGTCTAAGTTCTTTACTTTCAGGTTTTCTTGCTGAATTTTTATAATTTATCTATTGTTCAGAAGCTGACAAATATTTGCCAATAGCTTTATTTTTAACATTGATTTAAGCTCTGCATTTTCTTTACCTCCTCTCATAAGGATGTGTGAATTTTGCCTTTCATCTTCTACCATAAATTTATACTTGCTATTAGTTCAACTTCTGAATGTAAAAGTATGAAGCTGTTGGTGCATACCAAATGTTTTTACTCGTTCTCTCTATGTTCCTGATTTTGTGCATACTTTGCTGTTAATTTCTTGTAGCTATGGTATGTTCAATATCCAAAAGAAAGCCCATGGTATGAACTACTGGTGATTCCTTTGCGCTTTGAGCTTCTATGTTCCATTATGATCCCCATATCTATAAAGGTAAACATTGGATTTTTGTGAACTTTTCTCATTATCTGTTTTTCACTTTGGGTCTTGTTTGATGACATGATAACTTGCTTAGAGATTAAACAATATCTTTGTTTTACCTGTAACGAAAATGCCTATTGCTCATGAGAAAAATGGGACAGTCTTAATGCCAACAAGGAATGATATTTTGAAATCATGATGCTAAGAAAAATGGGAAAGTCTTTATGGTGACAAGGATAAGAGATACTGAAGTCATGGTATCAAAGTTCTTGACTATGAGAGATTAAAAAGCAATGGATAAGTAAAAAGTTTGTTTTGACTTGAACTTAACATGATAGCACTTGTTGCTAACATGAGTAGACTAATTGAGGTGCCTCTCTCTCTAAATGCTTTTCAAATGGTAGTGATGCCTTTCCTGGTTGGGCTGGTGGAAAGAACCAAATAACAGTAATTAACACACAAGGAAAAGGGGGTAACTTTGGTTATGTATGATAGAATGAAGTAGAATGTAGCTAGTTTTTGGTAGATATATGTGACTGCGATGCATAATAAGTTCAGTGGACGTGAGGTTGGTTTTCATTTTAAATCTCTATTACTAAATTAGGAACGTTGTCATAGCACACAATTATGTACCAAACTTACCTGTTGTCACAAATTATGTACCCTCGCACCCTCCTGTGCATGTTTGCATAGCCTGTCCCAAACCAGGGTAAAGGAGGAGGCTTGCGTCAGGCGTTGCCAGCCGGCGAGAAATAGAGCTAACTTTTATGAGATGAACCCTACTGATTTTTCATTGGAGCGTATCCTTCTTAGCGACGCGTTGCATCGGCGCCCGGATGTAGTGAAAAATAGGCAAGGGTCCTTGCTCCAAGATAGGCGGGTGCTAGGGGTAAGGAAGCTAGTCTTAGGCCATCATTCCTAGAGTGATGCGCCACATCGGGGCCTAGGTGTGGTGAAAAGTGAGTAAGGGTCCTCACATTTTTATGGGCAAGTGTGGGGGGCAAGCAAGGCCCAGGGGATAAGGATTTGATTGAGGAGTTGGAACATAGGAACCTTAACGGGTAAGTTGAGAGAGTTAACAGATACTTTTGCTCGAAGGAAAGTGAATATCGCTTGCCTGCAAGAGGCTAAATGAGTCGGAGAAAATGCTAAGGAAGTTGAGAGTACCGGATTCAAGTTGTGGTACACAGGCACAAAAAGAGTGTAAATGGAGTTGGGATTTTGATTGATAAAGGTTATAGAGATAAAGTGGTAGAGGTGAAAAGATCAAGAGATAGAATTATTTTGGTTAAGCTAGTAGTGGAAGAGCTGATTTTGAATATCCTTAGTGTGTATGCCCCTCAAGTTGGACTGTAAGTATCCGATAAGAACAAATTTTGGGAAGATTTGAGGAGAATCTAAGGGGGATACCGCGCGAGGACAAGGTATTCATAGGAGGGGATTTAAATGGACATGTCAGTCGAAATAGTGAAGGTTTTGATAGAGTTCATGGAAGTTTTGGTTACGGGACTAGAAATGAGGCTGGTCAAGAGGTACCCAAAATATCCTGACTGTTGCTATAGCTTATGATTTAATGTTGGCAAATCTTCTTCAGGAAAAGAGAGTCACATCTAATCACTTTTCGTAGCGGTCAAAATTGTAGCCAGATTGACTCTTTTCTTGCTAGAAGAGAGGATAGGGCCTCATATGTAGATCGCCAAGTCTACCCCGATAATGTGTAGCTACGCAACATAAGTTGGTGGTCTTATAGGTTCAGTATAACAAAGTACGCAAAATGCAGAGAGGTGCTAAGAACCCTATACTAAGATGGTGGAAGCTAAAGGAGGAAAAACAAATAGCTTTCAAGGAAAGAATACTTCAGGAAGGACCGTGGCTACTAAAGGGTGAAGTAAATATGGTGTGGGACGAAATGGCTAAGTGTGTTTAGAGAGTGTCAAGATGGGTCTTAGGGGAAAGTAAAGGGAATGGACATCAAACAAAGGAAACTTGGTGGTGGAATGAAGAGGGGCAGGATGCAATTAAACATAAGGAGGAGTGTTCCCGTCGTTTGCATAAATGTCATAGTGACGAGAATCTGCAAAAGTTTAGATTGGCAAGAAAAAATGCCATGAAAGCTGTGCGAGAGGCTAGAGGCAAGGTTTTTTCAGAAATGTACAAACAACTTGGAAGCAAAGAAGGAGAAAAAGGTACTTATAGGCTTGCAAAGATAAGGGACAAGAAAAGTAAGACTTGACACAAGTTAGATGCATTAAGGATGAAAATCAAAGACTTTTAGTAAGAGATGCAAACGTCGAGGAAAGGTGGATGAGCTATTTTAGCAAGCTTTTTAATGGAGAGAGTGATAGAAGTGAGATAGATTTGGAGGCTGTTTCTGATGATTCAAATAGAAGGTTCATGCATAGAATTAGAGGGCATGAAGTTAAGGAGGCATTGAAGAAGATGAAGACTGGTAAAGCCTTATGACCCGATGGTATACCTATTGAAGTGCGGAGATGCTTAGGGGATGTGGCAATACGTTGGTTGACTAACCTTTTTAACAAGATTCTCCAAACAAATAAGATACCTGATGGATGAAGGGAGAGTATGCTTGTGCCTATCTACAAGAATAAGGGGGATATCTAGAATTGTTCTAACTAAAGGGGCATTAAGCTTATGAGCCATACAATGAAGCTGTGGGAAAGAGTTATTGAGCATCGTTTAAGAATAGAGACCAAGGTCTCTGTAAATCAATTTGGATTTATGCGGGGAAGATTTACCATGGAGGCTATTTTCTTGATCCGACAGCTGATGGAGAGAGATCGAGAAAAGAAGAAGGACCTACATATGGTTTTTGTTGATCTTGAGAAGGCGTATGATAGGGTGCCAAGAAAGGTTCTATGGTGGGTTCTTGAGGAAAAAAAAGTACCTTCAAAGTATATAGAGGCAATCAAGGATGTATATGAAGGTGTTACTACATGCATGAAGGCTTGTAATGGAAGATCAAGCTATTTTCCAATCATAATGGGCTTACACCAAGGATATGATTTGAGTCCTTATCTTTTTGCTCTAGTTATGGACGAGTTAACAAAGAATATCCAAGATGAGGTATTGTGGTGTATACTATTTGCAGATGATATTGTGCTTATTGATAGGAACTTAATTAGAAATATGAAGAAGTACGTTGAAGTCAAAAGGATTTACGTTAAGTTGGAGTAAGACCGAATACATGAAGTGTGAGTTCGACACGGCAAGACGAGGAAACGAGATTCCGTGAGTTTGCTCGGACAGGAGGTACCCAAGAAAGATGCTTTTAGATATCTAGGATCAATACTACAACAAGGAGGAGAGATTGATGAAGATGTAAGCCATAAAATCAAAGCAAGTTGGATGAAATGGCGTAGTGCATTAGGATTTTTGTGTGACCACAAAATCCCACTTAGGTTAAAAGGAAAATTATATAGAATAACAATAAGACCGGCAATGCTATACGGAGGTGAATGCTGGCTAGCACAAAGGCAACATGAGCATAAGTTGGGAGTAGCAGAAATGAGGATGCTAAGGTGGATGTGTGGTAAGACAAGGATGGATAAGAAAAGAAATGAGAATATTCAAAGAAAAGTTGGAGTAGCACCGGTGGAAGAAAAGATGAGAGAACATAGATTGAGATGGTTTGAGCATATTTTTCGAGGACCCCTAGATGCCTCGGTAAGAATAGAAATTTGTTATACAGAGCTTGACAGGAAGAAAGAGAGAGGTCGACCGAAACTTACGTGGGGGAAAGTAGTAAAACAAGATTTTAGGGAGTGGGAAATAGATTGACGTACGGTTTGTCTTAGGACAGAGTGAAGGAAAGCTATTAGTGTGGTGGAAGGGCAAAATTCCTATGTTCACAACTGACCTTTCTAGCCCTAGCCCTTTTTCTTCTAGTTTTGTTATATCTCATTTATTTATGTGTCTATTTCTTTTTATAACTATTTATATAAAAATTTATTTATTTACTTATTTATTTCTTTTTTTTGGGTTCATCGATCACCGACCCCAACTAGTTTGGGATAAAGGAAATGGTGATGATAATGAATATTGCTGGAAAAATTGCCTAGTGTTTATAACTTTGTTAGTTGGGACTACTCTGGTGTCAGTTACCAAAAAAGTCCTATATGATTTGTGTTCCATACACAATAGAAGTTCTATGCATTCATTAATCCATTTGCTCTATCTAATTGGCTGTTTCACTCCGGCAGGTTTCTTTAGATCTTGTGAAAAGTTTGTATGCAAAGTTTATTGACTGGGACAATCAAATGGTTGATCAAGAGACTGGAACCCATGCCCATGCAACGAAGTAAGGAAATTTATTTGGCTTTTTATGCAAGCATTGATACTTGCACTTACTGATTAAATTTCATTTATTATATGTGGCAGCACAGCAATTAGTGAGGACTTAGGGCAAGTGGAGTACATATTGACAGATAAAACAGGAACTTTAACGGAGAATAAAATGATTTTTAAAAGATGTTGTATAAGTGGAACTCTGTATGGGAATGAGATTGGAGATCCCTTAAAAGGTCTGGTCAATTCTTTGTCATTTCAAAATCTTATTGTGCTCAGTTGGTCTGTTGAGGTGATCATGTCATCTGTGGTCAGTGATCTATCTATTATCCATATCTTATGAGAGCTTGGTAGACATGATATGTTGATACACATTTTTCACTCTAGATTTGTATCTCAGTTGTGCATTCTTTTGTTAGTTAAGTTTAGATCATGAAACTTAAGACTTTGGCAATGCTGTAGACCGAAAATGTTAAGGAAGAATCACAGCTGTAGTACCTTCTATTTATCATTCAACTGTTTTTGCCCTTACTCCTGATCGTTGAGCTTTAGGGCAAAAGGGAATAGCACACAATTTACACCCAAAAATGTACCCAAAATGTACCCATCTTATTTTTCTAGTAAAATCCCTGACATCCATTAACCAAAATTGCAAACATAAACAGAAAATTGGCATTTGAAACTTAAATTTTTGGCGGCATGGTTGTTCGCTTCTATTTTTGTCCCTGAAATTAGTGCCCTCTTTTGAAATCCTTTGTTTTTTTTTGCCTTTCCTGTGTGAAAATGGCCAGAAATGGAATTCTGAGACTAAAATGCCACATTTTGAATATGTGACCCTTGGAGTTCAATTATTTTAACTGAGGGACTAAGAATAGAAATGATGAATGTGAGGAAATATTTCTAGGATTCTAGGTACTATTTTCATACCTTTTGAAGCAAACTGTGGGCAGGAGAGTAAAAGAAGTAAAATAAGATAAATTCAAGGTGTTATTTTCCCTATAGATGTGCACACCTCCTATTTGATTTTTGTTGTTTTAAATGGAACTGTCGTATTATTCTGTATCATTTTTAAGTTCATTATTTTCATTCTGTTGCTGCAAAACTTTTAGCTACCTGAAAGTCAAGGCATTGTTTAATCTCAGTGGAATTCTATAATTTTTCTTTGTTTTAACTGATTAGTTCAAGACTTTATAAACTCTTGTCCTTCTGCAAAAGTTGGTTTTCTAAGGTGATATTGAAGTGGATTGACCGAAGAAAATATCCTTTGAACATTTATAGTGGCTATTATACTTATTGTGTTAGCTAAAACTAATAACTGCCAATTGGGTTGTCATCTGTGTCTTTATAACAATATTGTCATTCTATGGATCTAGCCCTAGTTATAAATCTTTTATGATTATGAAGAATGAATGTAAAAGTTGTTGAATAGTCTCAACTAGATACACAGAAGTGCATGTTCCTTGTATCTTTACTTGAAGGAGAACTTAATCTTCGATGGATCCCAACACCTAGTGGTGGAGCCAGGGGGCCAGCAGTTGTGGCAGCCCCACTCCTCCCCCCCAACCCCAATCCCCCAAGTAACATAATGAGGATGAAGTCCAAAGGTTATTGGGCTCCCATGGCTTGGGGTGTTATAGTTGGTATTAGAGCTAACTTGGTCCAGGAACTAAGTGCTATGCCAGAGTCACCTCTACAACCTATGAGCGGAACTAAATACTAAGCAGAAGCCACCTCTATAATCTTATTTCATGGGAGACTGGGCCAAGTAGTGATGTGTTGGGCTTTGAGAAGATGCAAAGGCACCTAGGGGTTTCTTTTGTTGGGGGACCGGGTGGGGGGAAGTCGGGTTTGAATGTGATACCCCAATCTCACATCAAGTAGTTTAGAGACAATTGAAATTTATATTAGACCTTGGCTAAGACTAATAACTTGGCTTAAACATTGTAGGCTATTGAAAATTCCAAGGTTATTAGGCCAGCCCAGACCTTTGAATGTTGTTTCGTTGCCATGTTTCATATAAAAATTTTGGATTTCCCAGCATTCCACGATTTGTAGGGTGTGTTGATGCTATATATGCTGTAAATTTTGTATGATACTGGAATAGTAGGAAAATTGGTTTAGCTATAATTAGGGGATAATTAGCATTCTCTTACAAAATTGTTTTGCATCCTGTTACAAGATGTAATTATTGGTTTCTTGTAGCTGAAGTTGTGATGATTATGTTGGCCTTCTTTGACACTCGAAGAAAAACATGAATTTTGCATTAATTTGCATTATCTGGTGCTAGGTGCTACTTGCACTTGTGCTAATGGAAAAAGCTTGGTGCTGCATGATTGCTTTTATATTTCCTTTGCACTGTGAACTAATGCTGATGCTTGGGATAATGTTTGGACTAAATTTAAGCTGCCACAAGTTGACCGCATTAGATGAGTTTCTGCCCTTTTTTTTTTTTTTCAGATTTGCAACTGATTTTCTTTAGTTGGTTTTATGTTTCTTGGGATTTGCTTTTTGTGAGACTTTAAAGATGCCCTTCAGGTTGTAAAGGTTTCTAATATGTTTAATGGGGTTATAAACAGATGAGGAATTGGTTAATGCCATTGCGAGTGGTTCTCCTGATGTCATTATGTTTCTAACAGTGATGGCACTATGTAACACGGTGATTCCTATACAGAGGTAATTGGACCGTGAAGTTTTCCATTTCTTTATGATATATGAGAAGCAATGAAAACAGTGCTTTCATCAGCTACAGTCATACCATGTTTGTTGTCTGAGTTGTCATTTAATTGCCACAATGATTTAGTCTTTGTGCATTCATTATTTTCTATTTATTCTGTCTACAGAAATAATGGGACAATCTTGTACAAGGCTCAATCTCAAGATGAGGAAGCTCTTGTGCGTGCGGCTGCTGGCTTGCATATGGTTTTGTTTAATAAAAATGCAAACACTCTTGGTATTGAATAACTTTGATTTAGTTTGGGAACTGATATTAGTGATTTTTGCTTTCACCATCAGATATAATTTGGACATTCTTTATCTTCTTCTGCAGAAATCAATTTTAATGCTTCTGTTATCCAGTATGAAGTTTTGGATACTCTAGAATTCACTTCTGACAGGAAAAGAATGTCTGTAGTGGTGAAGGACTGCCAAAGTGGGAAAATTCTCCTTTTGTCCAAAGGAGCAGACGAGGCAATTCTTCCCTGTGCCTTTGCTGGTATGATTCTATATCCACTGATACTTTCCTAATGAGCTACTAGTTATAATAAACTGCTGCAGCAGAATTGGGATTTGGTAATAGATATCAGGATGCTGAAAACAGGAAATATGCTAAAAGAAAATTAGTTAATTGCTGTAGATCTGGGACAAATTGCGGTAAAAATGAACAAGAGGAAGAAACAATTTGAGAAAACTCAGGAATGACTCCTAGAAAACCTGAGGCATCATACCTAGGGCAACGATAGGCATAGGCTAGGATTGAATAACTTAATCCTTAAGAAGACAATACTTCTGCATGAAATTTTTATATTTGAAATCTGTCTGATTTTCTCTTGAAGGAGAAGTGAAATAGATATAGAGTATAAAACTAATTCAGGTGTAGCTTCCTAAAGTATTAGTTTCCTTATTTATGTACTACCAGAACATACAGTATTCCTAGAATATAAAAAACTGGGATAGCAATCTACAACTAGAAAGTTCCTGCGATATATCCACAATACTTTCTATTTAAAATTTAAATAGAAAGTTCCTTCTAGAATTAATGTAATCAGACTCAACGACTGTGGTTAACTCTTAAACCAGTCCAATTTTGTTCAAAATATGTGACTGAGAAAAGCTTGGGCAGTTGGACAATAAAAGAAATTCAGGATGTTTGATTGTCTTGAGCTCTTTTTTGTCTGCATCATAAACCTTGAAAAGTGATGTTGTACGATCAACTGACTTTGTCAAAGGGGAAATAACCTGTCAGCTGCTTACTGTAGCTTGCTATTAGTCAGTGACTAATGCTAGAAGCTACTATTATTTTACTTTTTGAAAATGTCTATGGGAGCATGCTGCTAAATCAACGGGAAATTATAATTTATACTGTTTCATATCTTGGAAGCAGTACATGATCTTGCATAAATTTTGGCTCTAGTAACATTGTTACTTATTTAGGAGAGGCTTGTCTAACCTCTATGTTTGGCTTTCATTGTCTGTCCTAAGATAATGTGCATTTTACCAATAAATGTTTTTTGATTAAAATGCTCTTGTGAGCTGAGCTTCTAACTGTTTCTCTGAATAAAAAATGTGTTATGCTGCTATTTGACGTATTTATACAATGTCCTTTTACATGAGAACTCCATTTGCCTTTCTGGAATGCTCTTTCATCTTCCATGCTTTAGGCTCCGGTAATGAGTTTGCAAGAATTGAATGCTGCATGAGTCTATTGTTTTGCCTGTAGTATCTTCTTGTTGTAGTGGCTATATCAGGCTCCTACAGTTCCCAAAAATGTTGAGAGAAGTTTATATATAAATAAGGATGGTCATCCTGTGTTTATATTGTTCTTACTTAGAAGTATGCCAACTCTATGCTTAACCAAAGTAATTTCAAATTGGTACTCCTAGATTATCTCAATATTTTACTACATAACCGCATGTTTTTCTTTTTCTTAAGTTTTCAACTACAACATTTTCTATGAGGTTTCCATGTTGGTTGTGATGTTTATTCAACTTTGTTATTGGTTTCTGTTTACTCGTTTATTTTTATTTTTTTAAGTACTGTTTACTTTTTTTAATTACTTACTATCTTATGTCCTCTTCAGTTTATTCTCATCTTGCAAATTTCACGGGAGAGTTTTGTGCCTACTCTGGTTGTACTTTGTTGACCACTCGTATTAGTGGTTGCTTAAATTTCTGAAGTGATGATTTTCAGGACAACAAATTAGGACTTTTTCTGAAGCAGTTGAACAATATTCCCAACTTGGGCTGCGAACATTATGCTTGGCTTGGCGTGAACTGGATGAAGATGAATACCGAGAATGGTCTTTGATGTTTAAAGAGGCCAATAGTACATTGTTGGACAGAGAGGTCATTTATCCAATTTAATACCTCTTTTAGTTTGTTTTGCTAACCATCCTAATCCTGATGAAATGAATAAATAAATAAACAAATGAAAAGTGATGCAAAATGAATTAAATCAGTAATAAGCAATAAATGAATGAGAACGAAGTAAGGTACTACGAAATGTGACATTCAATTTGCTTTTTCTCTTTTTGGTCTGCAGTGGAGGGTGGATGAAGTCTGCCAAAGATTAGAACATGACCTTCATATTCTTGGTGTTGCTGCTATTGAAGATCGCCTACAGGTATTGTAACTTATAACTATCTGCAAGCAAAATTTTGGACCTTTTGACTTGCCTTTGAATTTTGTTAATTATCATTTGCTTCGTTATCCTGTTTTAGTTGTAAAGCTTCCTTCAGTTTACCTCACCTTATTCTGCAGGATGGTGTACCAGAAACAATTGAAACACTTAGAAAAGCTGGAATAAACTTCTGGATGCTCACTGGAGACAAGCAGAACACTGCTATACAGATTGCTCTCTCCTGCAATTTTATTTCTCCAGGTACATTTTTCTCCTCTCTCTGTCTTTCTGTATCTACTTTGAAGTCCTGCAGTCATTGTGTTGGTCAATCGTGGACAAACAGGAAAGCAATCTTGTGCAGCATCGCCACTAGTGCAAGTTTGACACTTAATTGGATGCTGAAATATATCTGCATTCCAATTCTTCTGGATTTTATTTGAGTCTCCATGTTATTTTAAAAAATAAAATTCCCTTCTGCCATCTAATTTTGGGTGATTGGAAGTTTGGCTAAACTGAAAGTCATTAGTACCACAACGTTTGATTGGGAAATATCTAAATCATTCCTACCTTGAACATTCTATAGGTCTAAGAAATTAATAAAATTGCATCTGTTTTCTATCACTTCCTAGTGGTTTCCACTCAGGACTTGCTCTATTTGATATATGACACATGAATGGGGCATATGTACATTGATTTGCTATCAGATAAATATAAATACTAGCTTTGTCCCTACTGTCCACTGACCTGATCAACTGAGTTCATTTTTGACTAAATAACTCACTTCAATTTGTTTAGTTTTTTAAAAATACAGTTAGGCCATTGTGAAATTGGGATGAAAATTTACTATAGAAAGCTAAGTTTTCAAAAAACTTATAAACTTTACAAAAATGTTCCTGAAGTTAACAGGTATGATAAGAAAGTCTAGAACTTGAATGTTATTTATGGTATGTATGACATTGATTTCCACATCATAAATTGTGCAACATACTAGGTTTTACAAGTTTGGTGTTTGTTGGAGTGATGTTGACCAGATGATATTGATGGAAACTTTCATGAGGTTATCATTGTTCTGTCTCTCTGATACTCCCGCTGTCCTAAAAAAAAAGTCCAGTTTCAAAAATTTTCTTTGCCCAAAAAAAGAGTCTGCTTTTTGTGTGAAATTCTTGTATTACCTTTACTAATGATAACAATGTGTTATCTACCTTAAAAAGTAAGGATAAAAATATAAAAGCATACGTTTAATGATGCATTAAGTGTGTTGTACCTTGTAAGTTAAAAAAAGTAGTACCAAATCAAAGGTGGACGGAGGGAGTAGAATTTAATTTGCATTGTCAAAGCTAAATGAAAGGAAATGCTATAGTGGAGAAGTTTGGGCTATTGTTTCTTTGTATACTATCATTTCACGACTTCATAGTTCTCATATTATTACTTGATTGTGGTAGAGCCAAGAGGCCAGCTTCTGTTGATTAATGGAAAAACTGAAGACGAAGTATGTCAAAGTCTGGAGAGGGTGCTAATGACAATTGGAATATCAAGTTCAGAGCCAAAGGTAGAGCATAAAGTAGTTGAATCCAATATGTTTCATCTATACTCAAGCAGGAGATGTAACATGATATGTTAAATTGCTTTATGTAGCTTATTATAATTGGTATTGGTGTCATCCTTGTAAGAATGAGAATTGAATGCGCATACAATAATATCATTAGTATAAGTAAGTTCTGAAGTCATCACAATCTCTGTGCAGTTGTGTCTAAATTAGACTAAATTCATCGAGGTTTATAATAATCACAAATTCCTCTTTACTAGCTTGCAAAATTTCTTGAACCACCCTTGTTACTTCCAGTCATTTACAGGCGCCTGCTCATTATAGTCTAGTATTTCCCTATGAAATACCATTTTTGGGAAAACTGACTAGCTCTGCCTTTCTCCACCATTCAGCAAATACATCAATGTTTCTTCCTATTTCTTCATTCAGTTTTTCCCCCTCTGATGGTTCACCACCATAATGGATAGCAGTCCAAGAAAAACCACCAACAGAAGAACACTTGCAGAAGTGAATAAAATAACATTCCCTCAAGCCTGTTCTGCTTTTCCCTATGCTTGTGGAAAATGGTAGTTCCTATCATGAATTGTTGAAGGTTGAAACCACTTGTATGCATAACAGTGTGGAACTGATTGCCTCCTATGACAGACCATTTTTTCTTATCAAACATCTGTGGTATGGAAGTTGTTTGGGTCTAGGATACAGAGAGGAACCCGAGGAATGTGAAGAACAGGACACCCTTAAGAGGACTAATTGGCAATTTGGTTTCTTAGGTTTGAAATATTCTCTTGTTACGCATGATGGTGGTCCTTTTCTTGATTGCATTCTAATTCTTGAGGCCTGCAGTGCAGATAGTCTAATGTGGTTGAGAGGAATATTGCATTCTTCTTCTGGTTCCACAGTTTGATTATTTTAATTTTGTTCAATAAAATTGCTTTATTTCTTTCCACTTCGCTGAAAGTTCTGTATGAAGTTGCCGTGGTACTGGGGGTAGAACTTTATTGATATAGCATATTATTTTGAATATGAAACAGCTGTAAGGGGAATGATGGACTTTGTACTGAGGACTTAGCTTTCTGTTTAATGCTTCATTGCACTGATGGTAGACTTGCTCTGATAGTGACTTTCTTAGGGTGAGCTGATAAGAATTATTGACCTAGGGTTCATGTTTCCTGCCATGAAAGAAAACTTAGAAGTGGATATTGTGTGTTGGTTATAATGCGATATAAATATATCTTTGGTTCTACGTGTCATGTTGACATTTTTTTTATTTGGAAAACATTTCATTCCATGTAACTTATTTGCAGCTCATATGCTCTATCAGCAATTTCGACTAAGCTGCTAAAGCTGTTAAGGGTTTAGTTATAATAGTTATGAATCCTGGGATGACTAACTGAACAATAATATGCTTATACAGATTCCTCATACTGAATCCTGGGATGACTTTAGCTGAGATGCTGATTCCTCACTTTTAAATTATCTGAGTTTCTTTTCTCCTTTGCTGATGAATTTGTGAACTTTTTTACAGCATTTTTACTTCAGAATTCAGTGACTGAACCTTTTGCTTTCCATCAAGATGTATGTCATGAGTGAGGGAACTCTACCATTTATCTAGAGATAATGATACTGGTGATCTTATACAATGGGCTGGAAGAGTGAGAAAATTGAGCAGATACAATGCCTGGGATGTGAAAAGAAATCCAGGAATTCATCAATTTCACAAAAATTTGTCAAAAAGCTGAGCTCTATGCTTGTGGCCATTAAATTGGCTAGCAATATAAACTAGAAGAAAATCCCCTAGAAGGCATGGCAGTTAATTCGCTAACAAAAATTGAATTCCTCAGTCTTATTATTTTTCAATCATTTTGCCCAAGACGAGTTCCTCTAAATGAGTTTTTCTAGAATTCCCCTTTCTGCAGGATTATATACTACTAGTACAGTTAAGTTAGTAAAATGTCAAGGGAAGTAGAATAAGGCATCTACTATTGCAATTTTGGCCAATGGCGGGTATTTTTAGTTTCATATGGGAAATGGTGTGTTCTTCTTCATCTTCTTCTCTCTTTTAGTGCATTCTCTTTGCGTCTTGCTAGAACTATGCATATCCTTTTTATGTTGGGGGAATCAAGGCTAACAGGTTCTTATGACAGGATATTGCTTTCGTAATTGATGGCTGGGCTCTGGAAATTGCTCTGAAGTATTATCGCAAAGCATTTACAGAACTGGCTATGTTAACCAAGACAGCTATTTGCTGTCGTGTGACTCCATCTCAAAAAGCACAGGTGCCTTTATTCGTTCCTTGGTTAATAAAGTTCTTTTTTTTTTCCTTTTTTTTTCCCTTATATTTTTAACTTTTTTTTTTCCCTTGAGGATGGTAACGGGGTTTCAAGCATGAGCAAAACAATCATTTCATAGTCATTTATGTTATTAGCTTATAAACGTACCAAATAAGAGGCAAATTGCTTCAAATGCGTTCTACATCCTTCTGATATCTGTCAATTATTCATGCACTTTACAAGAAATAGCCAAACTGAAATAATATGATTAATAAATTAACGCCAATTATTCCATGGCACATGTTCAAAGGTTTCCTGTTAAGTTTTTCAGTTGATTTCATGACAAACACATTTCTTTCTTTTTCAATTTTGGAACTTGCAATTTCCCTTTGTCAACATCCAAGTATGTTCCCAAAACTTTGATCCTCAATTTTTTTTTATGCTTGTGGATATGCAATTATGAATATTCTGTATGTCTTGAGGCGTAAGGTTGTGGAGGTGGAGGAAATAGAAGTTTTTGACTGTTTTGAGAGGTTTTCAAAGATGCATATGAAATGCCTTTGGGTCAGACCATTTTGTGCATTAATTATCTCTTATCGTTTGCTCTAGATCTGGAAGGTTTCTGCAAGCTACTGCTGTCTGTTATTTTTTCCCCGTTATATAAGTTTTATCAGAACTTCCAGTATTCATTGAGTAATTTTATTGTTGTGTAAGCCTGAGCTAAAGTATGTGAATCAAAATTTGTATTCATACCATCGCAGCTTGTAGAACTGCTGAAGTCATCTGATTATAGAACATTGGCTATCGGAGATGGTGGCAACGATGTGCGAATGATTCAACAAGCTGATATTGGGGTAGGTATAAGTGGAAGAGAAGGGTTGCAGGCCGCCAGGGCAGCGGATTATAGCATTGGAAGTAAGATAAGTTCATAGAAGTTTGTATTTCAAAGTTTGATTTTGAAATAAAAACTGTTTCTTATCATGGATTTTAAGCTGTCCAATGTGTTTCCCTGTTCCTGATCTTGCATGCCAGGTTGCTATAGAATTTTGGAAATAACTTTTTTCTTTCTTTTATTGGAGTTGAGATCTTCTCTTTCTGACTAAATGCTGCCTGAATTTCATAGAAGTTTCTTATGCTTTTTATCATCCCTCAGATGATAGAAACTGTTCTAGGAGAAGATTGTCTGAAATGTGAGAAGAACTTGTTGCAGTGTTGATATTTTGAGCTGTCACTTCTTTTACCAGTTAGAAAGTGGCTGGAAAAATGGGGCAAAAAATAACACAAAAATGGTGGAACACTGTTGAAACATGCATTTCTAGTGACAACTGCTGACCAACGTTGTGAATAGTTATTTTCAGAACTGCCTTGAGGAAGTTCTGTGTCATATGGTGCCAAAGAACGTGGAGGCTGTCTCCAGTGAAGATGGATATAATAGGTTTCCATTGTTGGTAGTCAGAACAATATAATAAGTTCAAGTCTTTTCCAGGGCTTCACATACATAAGCAGTTATTTATATGCAGTTGGTAGCCAAGAGGGTTCCAACCCACACCCTCTTGGTAGCCAACTGCAATATCGAAATAAAATAAATAAATAATTTTAAAAAATAGTAATAATAATGAAAAATTAGAGAAAAGGCCAGCTGCATGTACTTCTTTATGAAGGTGGCCCTTGGATTCCCCCACTTTTTTTTTTTTTTATTTGTTTGTCGGATTGAGATATGTTTAGTTTTTGTGAATTTCATTATTTTAGTTTGTCAACTCTTCTTGAGTTTGTTTGTTAGTCAATTTTAATCCACAATTAGCATTTTTGCATCTCATCTGGGATTGTTTCGAAGAGTTTATTTCAATTGACAGATCTCTAACCACCAGTAATTCATTATGTTTAACATCTGCTTCCATCTTTGGCTTGTAGAATTCAGGTTTTTAAAAAGGCTTATACTCGTCCACGGTCGGTATTCGTACAACCGGACAGCATTTCTCTCTCAATACTCATTCTATAAATCTCTTCTGATATGCTTCATCCAAATCTTGTAAGTTCCAAATGGGGTAGACCACTTTAATTCACTTTCCTTCTTTGGTTCCAGTGTTACTGCATCTTAGATGTTTCAATCTGCTAATACATCAATATTTCCAGTTTCTCTTTGATTTCAGGTGTCTCTGGTTCAAGCCTCTTTAATTCTGTCAGTTTGATGGCCTATAATGTCTTCTACACCAGTATCCCAGTCATGGTCAATGTTCTGGACAAAGATCTTAGTGAAACAACTGTTATGCAGCATCCCCAGATACTCTTTTATTGTCAAGCAGGAAGGTTTGGACTTAATCTGCTGAATCTTCTTCTTCTTCTTCTTCTTTTCAGGACTTGCTGCTTGTTTCTGAACTCATGGTGAATCATGATTGAAACAGGCTTCTCAATCCTAGCACATTTGCTGGGTGGTTTGGGCGCTCTCTCTTTCATGTTAGTGTTTCTATTTACATTTTGAATATTTTTAAATTGAAATTTTTATTAGTACAAAGTGAAGTACATATATAGTAATTCACATTACCATGTAATGTAATATGTGGTTTTATATATATTTTAGTTTAATTGTTGAATGAAGTGTGCCTTAAATTTGTCAATGAGTAAGCAACATGTGTTGGGAGCATCGGAAATAATTGATCTATATATGCTTTAATCTGCAGTATTTATGATGGGATCTATATATAATACAATCAGATGTTGGATGAACTTGATGAATGATCTGAATTTTGTTAGAAGTCTGAAAGTAAATTTCCAGCATTCTACATTATTGATTTGAATCCATAGTTGAAGTTGAGAGTCCATAAATGCACAGAACTGTTGTTAAATTGAAAGCTTTTTGATGGGCCAGTTAAAAAAATGGTCAGATCCTTTCCAAAGGAAATATATTTCTCCATTTAAATAGATTGTCCCATCACCAAGTCAGTTTGCAGTAGCACTTGTGATATACTAATATCTTTCATTTTTAATACGTTAGCTGTATAACTTTTTGCCCGAAAGAACTATGTCTAGTTTTTGCCCATTCTGGTTTTAGTTCTAGTCTCTCAGAACTATAAGTAATCATAAATTTTCTGTGTTCTACTACTACATTCCGCTTATATAGAATGTTTTGTCACGAGGAGAAGGCGCTTTTTCTTTCTTTGACAAGGATATTGCCTTCGTGCTGCTCTCTGTTTTCTGTTGATGCTTGTTTACTTAATGCCTTCATCAAACAATTTATGAAGTTTTGTTATTTGAGAAGAAGCATTATAGATGATGTCAAATAATGCTTCTTCTCAAATAACAAAACTTCATAAATTGTTTGATGAAGGCATTAAGTAAACAAGCATCAACAGAAAACAGAGAGCAGCACGAAGGCAATATCCTTGTCAAAGAAAGAAAAAGCGCCTTCTCCTCGTGATAAAACATTCTATATAAGCGGAATGTAGTAGTAGAACACAGAAAATTTATGATTACTTCTAGTTCTGAGAGACTAGAACTAAAACCAGAATGGGCAAAAGCTAGATATAGTTCTTTCGGGCAAAAAGTTATACAGCTAACGTATTAAAAATGAAAGATATTAGTATGCCGGGAAGATCTACCATGGAGGCTATTTTCTTGATACGACAGCTGATGGAGAGATATTGAGAAATGAAGAGAGATCTACATATGGTATTTGTTGATCTTGAGAAGGCGTATGATAGGGTCCCAAGAAAGGTTCTATGGTGGGTACTTGAGAAGAAGAAAGTCCCCTCAAAGTATGTAGAGGTTATCAAGGATATGTATGATGGTGTTACTACGTGCGTGAAAGCTTGTAATGGAAGATCAAGCTATTTTCCAATCACAGTAGGCTTACACCAAGGATCTGCTCTGAGTCCTTACCTTTTTGCCCTAGTTATGGATGAGTTGACAAAGGATATCCAAGATGAGGTGCCATGGTGTATGTTATTCACAGATGATGTTGTGCTTATTGATGAGACCAAGGCGGGGGTAGAAGCTAAATTAGAAAAATGGAGAAACACATTAGAGTCAAAAGGATTGACATTAAGTCGAAATAAGACTGAATATATGAAGTGCGAATTCAACACGGCAGGACGTGACAACGAAGACTCTGTGAGTATGCTCGGACAGGAGGTACCAGAGAAAGATGTTTTTCGATATTTGGAATCAATATTGCAAAAAGGGGGAGAGATCGATGAAGATGTAAACCATAGAATTAAAGCAGGTTGGATGAAATGGCGAAGTGCAACAGGGTTTTTGTGTGACCGCAAAATCCCGATTAGGTTAAAAGGGAAATTTTATAGAACAGCTATAAGACCGGCAATGCTATATGGAGTTGAATGTTGGTCAGCAAAGAGACAACATGAGCATAAGTTGGGAGTAGCAGAAATGAGGATGTTACGGTGGATGAGTGGTAAGACAATAATGGATAAAATGAGAAACGAGGATATTCAACAAAGAGTTGGAGTAGCATCGGTGGCAGAAAAGATGAGGGAACATAGATTGAGATGGTTTGGGCATATTCTTCGGTGACCTATAGATGCACCGGTAAGAACAGAAGTTTGTTATAAGGAGTATGATGGGAAGAAAGGGAGAGGTCGGCCGAAAGTTAGGTGGGGAAAAGTAGTAAAACAAGATTTAACGGAGTTGGAAATAGATTGGCGGCTAGTTTGTAGTAGAACAGAGTGGAGGAAAACTATTAGTGTAGTGGAAGAGCAAAACTCTAGTTTATTATATTTTCTTTATTTTATGGATTTATGTCTTTGGGTTCATTGACCGCCGACCCCAACTAGTTTGGGATAAAGGTGGTGATGATGATGATGATGATGATCTGTTTACTCTTGCAGGCAATTGTTGTCTTTGTCATCAGCATACACTCGTATGCATTTGATAAAAGTGAGATGGAGGAACTTTCAATGGTTGTGCTATCTGGATGCATTTGGTTGCAGGCATTTGTCGTTGCACTAGAGACCAAGTTTGTTAATCTCCATTCTTTCATTTTATTCTTGAATTTAAAACAAATCAGCCTATGTTGGGCAGGTTGGCCAGGAATGGATCACTTAGAGATGCCTCCTGAATCTCGGGTTGTGTGTGTAAAATCTGGGGTGTGCATGTGATGTTTGGGGTGGGGTGGTAAGGGGATAAAAAGATAAAAGAAAATGAAACAATGATCTTGAGTTAGAAGTATTCTATGTTTTCTTTAGCAGTTATTGTTTAGATTTCTTTACCAGTGATAGACTTCATACTAAACCACCACTTCACTTTACACCTCTGAAAAGATTCTGTTTTCTGCCTTAAATGTATTCTACAGTTCTACAGCAAATTTTTCAACCTATTTTAGCTGGTGAATGGAAATTGTCATTGATTTTGTTTTAACATATTTTCTTGCCTAATTTTGAATTTGATTCTTGCAGTTCCTTCACAGTGTTGCAACATCTAGCCATTTGGGGAAACTTGGTGGCATTCTATGTGATCAACTGGATAGTCAGTGCTCTGCCAGCATCCGGGATGTATACAATAATGTTTCGCCTGTGCAGACAACCATCTTACTGGATCACTATGCTTGTAAGCTCTTGTTATTCTTTATACCTTGCTTCCTTCTAGTACAATGAATCTCTTGATGCCTGATATGTTGTTCCTTTAATTGATTTTGGGTCATGGAGAAGAGCATTCCTGGTAAAGATATGTCATTGCATTTGTTTCTTTTTAATGCCACAATTCACTTCAAAGAACTCTTTATGCTGATTGCTTATTTTAGTTTGTCAAAAATCTCTTCTACATTGCTTCTGAGCTAATGGCAACTCTAACATGATCTCAGCTAATTGTTGCAACTGGAATGGGTCCTGTGCTGGCTCTGAAGTACTTCAGGTTCACATACCGATCTAGTAAAATCAATATACTTCAGCAAGCTGAACGTTTGGGTGGGCCCATCTTGTCATTGGGAAATATTGAGCCTCAGTCAAGAGCCTTAGAAGTTCTGCCAATAGTCTCCCAATCCAGGAGTCGGAGTCCTGTATATGAACCTCTGCTATTAGATTCCGCAAATGCCACAAGACGATCTTTTGGAACTGCAACATCTTTTGATTTATTTCAGTCACAGTCGCGGCTATCTTCCAGCTATGCCAGAAATTGCAAGGATAATTAATATCTATGCAAATGAATCAGGAGTAAAATACGTGAGTCAGTTCTAATGTTATGTACTGAAAGGACCTGCGACTGGAGTTTCTTTTAATAGCCAGCACTCTTATACTGGAACTTCTAGAACTTGGGATAGCAATTTATTGTAAATTTACTGAGTTAATTTAGTTGTTAGGTTCATTTTTCCCTCTTTGGAGCCTTAGATGGCGATATGCAGGAGGACTGTATATGTAATCAACATTAGTCACGAGCCAGAAGTTGAAAAATAGTTGAGAAAAAGAATACCAGGAACAAAAAACGAAATGAAAGATAAAAAGAAGGGTAAAATCTCATTTTCAGACCCTTACATAGAGTTATTTGGCAGATTATTGTTTTTTTTTTAAAGAATTAAATAAATATTGATAATTTGAGAGGAGTTTTCATAATACTGAATTCAATATCGTGAATATCGATTTCAATGTATTTTTTTTTAAAGTTATTGATTTAAAACTAGTTAATTAGTTTTGTACCATATTTTGTTAATAATTGTGTATTTATTAATAAAAAAGAAAATAATTAAATTTTGAACAATATTTTTGCAGTAATTTATTATGTATTATTACAGATTATTTTATTTTTTTTAAATTCAAAAATATAGTTATATATTTTTATTTCGTAACAAGACATATTAATTTTTCATACATGTTTTTTACAATTTTGTTTTTAAATATTATTTAAGAATTAGGCTTTAGGGGTGCCATATGTTGCCCAACCCCTATTTCCCTTTAACTCTGATGCATCCCATCTTAGCCCATTCAAAAGTCTATTTTTAAGAAATTGACTTCGAAGTTGGTTTTTCCATACAATTTATCTCATGTTATGAAATTCATTTGGAAAAATAAAATTTAGTTAATTAGCTTGAATTTTCACCATTCGATAATTGAATAAAAAGTTAAATGTGCGAACGTTATAGGAAACAAATTGAAATAGAAAAAAGTTTTAAATTTATACAAGTTACAAAAAAAGAAAAAAAAATCAAGTTCCACAGCGATACTGTCTAATATTCCTATGTGGCTGTCGCCTAAAGGATTGGGGTTGGGACTGTGGGTTTATATTGGATTGATTTGGGAACCCTTGCGTCTCTGATGAGTTTAGATCAAAAGGAATTGATTGATCCATATGCGATTGTGGACAAGAACATCTTCGATGCTCATAGACCAAATTATGCAGAGGCACTTGAGATGACGTGCTAGTGTCTAACTGCGATAAATATTCAATCTCAAGTGTCTCCTCATATAGCTCACCAGACTGATAAGGAAACGAACTAATATTAAATATCTGATCAACATCATCAACATTACGAAGGCGAGATGTAGATGGACGACCGGATGTAAATGGATGACTAGACGTAAATAGACAACCAGACGTAGATACACGACCGGATATAGATGGATGACCATCCGATTGTTGAAATTCACCTTAGTCTTCAAAGTTTGACTGTGTCATCTGCATTCGGCGACTCTCCCCAACCATCATCAATGCATGAAAAGAAATGTCATGTACATTTGAAATAACTACTCTCGGATCTATTTTTAAATTAGTGAAAGCATCGCATGTCAAATCATACACTTGCTCTTAATATTCACCCTACAAATAAAAAAACGCTAACACCAAAAAGTTGAATACTATATTAAATATTGAAATTTTAAAAATCATATACATACTTAATACTTGACAACCGATGCAGTTGGGTTGACACTTTGGGCAGAATGGTGCGCAGAATTACTTACCAGAGTCTGAGTAATCCAACAATACCAAACCATATATTTTGAGAAATACTCCATGGGGCTACTTGAAGGCAATCCATGCACAATTCTCTCTCTTCGCCTGTTCTACCTATCAACATAAGGTACATGCCGTGTTATCCAATTAACTCCCTTCATACTTCGCCAATCAAGTCTATGCAACCTCAAATCCATGTCAAATGCAGCAGGAATAGTCTGATTATAATCGAACTACTGCATAACTTGCCAAGATAAATGTGATTCAACAATATTAAAGTTGAGCAAAGGCACAATTACACATCAAATATCATGTCCTCGTAAGCAATAATCTGGTAACTGGTATAAATTTTTCGCTAAATAAAGTTGCCAGATAAATTGTGAAATAAAGAAAGTTAACTATAATTAGTATTTGAACTAAATTTAGTTTTAAAGAGCCAAAAATTAAAAAACATTAATTATATATTACTTACATAATCATTCGACAGATAGTCTAAACAATCTCGATACATGCACAACACATGTGAACCGACATCTGTGAAGCTCAAACCCGTGTTCCACTTGCAACGATTTGGGGACGACAATATAGAATATGAGATACAATTTAGAATAAAACAAATGTGCCATTAAAAATAAAAGAGGAAAAAACGTACATACATACTCGATGACCGATAGGTATGCCAGGGTAACTCAAGATTGGTTGTTCTCTCACATTATGGTATTGCGGCCTGATTTTCGGTAGTCTCATCCACGCTCACACCTGTAATAGGTTTAGTGGGCCACATATACTGACCGTATCTCCTACTGTCGTCTGACATAGTACCCTATATAGCGATGCTAGAACAGTGCTACCCTAACTATATCTCGATACAATTTCTATATCCCTCAATAGAAGCAGGTACATTAATTTGATTTTTGTATTTGACTTGTCCCCCATAATAAACCCTATAATTTGTATCATCCGACATCTTGCATGCTGTAAAACCCCATCATCTGTGGCATCGAGTAGTAGAGAATGCGCTCTGCAAATGCATAAAGATACTCTTTAATTTCAATCGATCTCTATCAAAATGTACAGGGGTCGGCATGTAACCCAGCAGCTGATGACATAGATTCTGCCACTTCTCTACCATATGGCTCGGATCAGGACCAATCACCACATTTTCGTTGGCTGATAAACCTCAAAGACCACAACATCTTGTAATGTCATGGTTGTTTCACTGACTGGAAAGTGGAATGTGTGCGTCTCTTAACGCTATCTCTCAACTATTGCCGTGATCAACGAATGACCTATATATATATCCTGCCATGTATACACCATAAAAGTTCACTCGGTAAAGTATATATTGAATCCTAATGTCGAGATGGGATAGCTTTTCAAACTTGACATCCGACCTATGCACTTTCAACGAGAGGATTTCGGGGTCGTCCCAAACAAGTTCTGATCGATTACTGGACTATAACGTTAGTACATCTAGCTTTCATGGGCCTAGAGTTAAATTTGCAAACTTGGATGAAGTTCCTTCTGTCTTCATAACCTAAACATATTAAATACAATTTTACCATGTTATTTTCAATTACAATTGCATAAAGTACTAGTGAAAACAAACGTTGGGTCCCTTTTGCATATGAAAAATCACCATTCAATTATTACATAAATGTTGGCACGTGATATCAAATATTACATAAACTAATAAAAAATATGTGAGATACAAATATTATAACTAATCTTGAAAAGAAATATTAGATAAAACAATAGGATACAATACTATTATCCAGCTGTCTCTCCATGTTTGACCCTTCAGAGATGCATGGCTGCCCTATCTCTAAGTATCTCCATATTATAGCATGATTTTCTATTATGTTCAATTGCTCCACATGCCTTGCATTTCTGCCGTAGTGCTTAATCCATTTCATTTCTTATACGGGTAGATCTTGGACGACCATGTTGATCATTGACTCTTGCACGATTGGCTACCAGATGAAAAGGTGCAAGAGGCAAATAGTCTTGGTGGGGCATGGGGTAAAAATGGAATAAATATGTTTTTACTATTTTCTACACATTGTACGCCCTATCGACTAGGACCAAAGTGACCCTTCCCATTTGAAAGCAAACCTTTTGCACATGCGAGAAATGAATTGTGTAAATTTCAAACTTACTACATGTGCAAGTACGGTTGTTAAGATGTATTGTATGCACGTTGCCTTTTTTGTCACTATGTACCTCTGTGATAACTTGATATAATCTTTCTTCCTACACAAAGGCTGTGACCTGATGATATTTGGACTTGTACTTATTCCTAAGGAACTTTTTGAGCACGTTTGGCTATCACGGTTTTTGATTAGCAATATGTTTGTGGGTTTCAGTGAGGTGCGAATCAAAGTATTTAACTAGGTGATAAAAAGTCACACGCACATAAGCTGTTATTGGTAACTTCCTCGCATCTTTCAACACCCTGTTGAATGATTCGGATCAATTTGTTGTCATTATGCCATATCGGACCCCACCATCAGAGCACGATGCCTATTTCTCAAAACGGATATCCATCAACCATTTACGGGCATTTTTATTCAATTCTCTGATTGATTCTATTAATTGAGCAAATTTTCGCTACTGGTATGAGCAAGTAGTGCGGTGCATTAATTTTGTCAAAGCATTATTTTTGCATTGCCCACTGAAATTAGCTTTGACATGACGCACGTAATACCTGTGATGATCTATTGGTGGTTGTAATGCAGGGTTGTCCTCAACAGCTCGTAATATTCCCCTAGCTCGATTAGAAATCAAACCAACGCCTTGCCAGCAACATCACATGACAAGATAAGTTATACAAAAATCAGGCCCAATTAGTCAAACTTTCCTCATTAACAATGGCAAAAGCCAAGGGAAGAATATGCCCAACTACATTAGCGCCGACCGCAATGAGGATTTTTTCTTTGTATTTCCCGTATTGAAACATTCCATCGATACTAATTACAGGATAACAATGCTGAAAACTATCAATACAAGGTTTAAATGCTCAAAATATGGAATTAAAAATGTTGTAATCTCCAATACTATTTTTCGTGTGATACCATTCAACAATTGTGCCAGAATTACAAGATTGAAAGGTACGTAAGAATTTCGGCAATATGGTGTACGATGACTCCCAATTACCATACACCATTTTAATAACTTTTCTTCTACCCAACCATGTCTTCTTGTATGATATATTTACCCCAAAAGATGGCACATCTTCGACTATATCAAAGACCTTGTATGAAGCATTTTCCTTAATATTATTCCATACCATCAGTCCAACCATGCCATGATCTAAATTTGGGTGGTCCTCTGGTTGTATCTCAGGGAAGCACGTGTGTTTCAGGTGCATTTTTGTGATCTCCCAAAAGGCAAGTTTCTTTTTCAACTTCGCTCAAACCCTTCATAAACAATTCTTGTCGGCATAATAAAGACATCGAACAAACCAACTAGTAGGAGTACTTTCATACACTTTGAAATATATGTGCGCACGAATGAACCAACATTTAACTGCATGTTGCATCTCTTCTTTTGTCCGAAATACCATTCCAACCTCTAATTCCAAAGTCTAATCATCTACCCAAACTGGTCGCCTATAGTCATTGAACTTATCTATCATAGAAAATTTTGCATCACCAATGTCCGAGTAAAAGGGAATATCAGCAACAACGTTATCCATAGTAGCATCAATCGGTGGATTTGAAATTTCTCCTTCCTGTTGGCCACCACCCACATCCTCATGCTCATCACTATCATTGGATGATCCACCACCATTGTCTACCCAATCATTTATGGGATCACTACAATTGCTCACATATTGACTTATGCTTCTTAGTGGCAACCAAGTTATTGCTTGCCCAATTGGCTCGGGAGTAGGAAGTTCCTCGTCTAGGGTTGCATGACTTGGCCCTTCATTAAAATTGCCACCACTTGGTTTCTCATTAAAAGTGGCACTACTTAGACCCCCTTGGAACACCCTAAACAAAATAAGGGTTCGATACTACCCTAGCTTCGTTGCAAAGAAACATCGTTCGATATGAAAACACCATAAGAAAACCATTTATCATTAACAAGCCCCTCTCCCCCTCTACTATGTAGAAGTTGTGTAAATGACCCAACATTTGTTTGAGGAACAAATGACATATTGTCCTCAAAATGAAAATAATCTGAAACAGATTCATGACTTATGTACAATTCAATGACATTAAGAGTAGGAAATGTCATTGGAATGCACAACACCTCCCTCAACGTAGTATCATTATCCACTGGAACATGTATGTTTGTGATCGAATAACAGGCGATGCTAATAAGATAACGGCACATTAACTTTATGTTAACTTGACTTCCATCCATTTCAGTCACCCGATGCAAAATTTCCAAAAGTTCAGCCAAGCTAATATTATGATCAACAACAATAAATTATTTTGGACTAATACTGTATTGGGAGCCATTCGGCCCATTAATTATTTCTCCATTTCAGTATAACACATGTCTCACTTGATCATTCCCCATTTCTATATTGTATATGACATCAATAATAACATAAAGTAGACATTAATATTGGCATCAAAGTTATTAAAGTAATGGGGATTTCAAAGTTTATGGAATCATTCTTTCAAATAACAATAATTATTTAATTAATATTAAAAATATATTTAAGTAAACAATTAGCATTTTCTCATATATTTATAACCAAGTTATTTCAAATAAACACTTACAATTATATTCATCAAATCCAACTACAATTCTTTAATCATCATCATCAACATCATTATTCACAGCTTATTATTCCAATAATAGTAAACTCGGGGAATAAAATTATTAATCAATCCAATCAGCATACTTTATTCACAACGAAATGCCCAAAATCAATTTAAATCATTCTATCAATAATATAATATTCACAACGTGTTGCAAATCAAAATAACATCAATTCATAAATCAAAATATATAAATTATTTACCTTCGTCTCTTTTGGTTTTTTTCTCTCCTCGAAAATATAGGTTTTCTTCGCTCAACATATTTCCCTTTTCGCTACAAAATAAAAATTTTATCATTTTACCAATTATATAATATCACAATGTATTAACAAATTCAAAAATTTCATGAAATACAAATTAATTCACCTTTTGTAGGAAAAACAAAAAAATTCTGAACTCCTAGGTTTGGGGGAGGGGGGGGGGGAGGCTTAGCAAGGGGGTGGTTATACAAAAAAATTAAGATTTTTTTTTATTGGTATAGGGGCGAAATGGAGTGCAACAAGGGGGTTTATAGTAAAAATACAATTTTTTTTTTTGGGTGAAGGGTGGAAATGGGGGTGGGATGCGGGGAAGGGAGGCGGGAATGAGGGAAGGAGCGGGAGGAGGGCACTTGTGGGGTTGGGGTTGGTTGGGGCAAGGGAGGGGGCTGGAAAGGGGGCAAGGGTGAGGAGGAGGAGGTGGGGCGGCTGGAAGATGAAAGACAAAAAAATTAAAGGGCTACAGCTAGGGGGTTTTGGGGGGAGGGGATTCGGCTAGGACAAATGATTGAAATGGAGAGGAAAAAAGCAAAGCAAAAACGGGACTTAGGTTAGGTTTTTTTTTTTTGACATTTTAATTGAAGTGGATATCCGTGATATCGACTTCCCTAAAATGTAAGGATTTTTATAACATCAATATTTGTCGAATTTGCCTCGTCTTAAGTTATGAATCAAATCAACGCTTTCTATAAAGAAGTCATATTTACCTTTGGTGCCATTAGAATCTAACATCTCAATAAAAAGAGAGTTACATTTTCATAAAGACAAGCTTGTCATCAGCCTTCATATTGTGCAAAGTGCCTGTTGGACTCTTGTCGACATTTCCAACTAGAGGGTTTTAATTTGGATAAGCACCAAGATGAAATTTGGTTAGATACATGGATCGATTTTGTAATGGTGGTTAATAGATAGGTGTGGTTCAACTTGTTGAGGAAAGTGGAAAAATAGTTTAAAAATTCAATGTATCTTTTCATAATGATGCTAGCCAAGCTTTAGGGAAGATTCTTAGTGATGTAAATAAAATAAGTATTGTTTTGATGTCTTTGAGTGAGCAAAAGATTTATGGGGGAAATTTGCAAAAATAGCACATTTTTAGATGGGTTAATGAAATATAGCAGTTGGTAAAAATTTATTGCCAAAATAGCAAGTCAATGGTAGTTTCAGCAATTGAAAAGACCTAAATGACCCTATTTACAAACGATTAAAAACATCGAGCCTTTCTGTTTCGTTTCTTTCTTTTTCACTTCTCGTTTTATTTCACCATTGCCGTTCAAATTTCCCTACCCATTCTTCTTCATTCTTCATTGATTCAACATTTCATTTCACACAATCCATAGTTGTCTGCATCAATGGCACGTATGCGAGGAGGACCAGCATCTTCAAACAAAAAAACTGCAGTCATAGAGAAGAAATCACAAAAACCGACGAACCAGAACAAGGTAAATGGAAATTTCTCTAGAAATGATCATGTTAATCTTTGTATTTGCTATATCGGGTATAAACCTGATAGAAATGCTAATTCTTTACTGATTATAATTCATTTGAGTATGGATTTTAAAAGGAATATGATAAGTTAGGGTTTTGTTTGATTTTTTATGTAATCGCGATTGCGATTAGTTCGAAAACATAATAATTGTACATATCCTATCAAATAGAATGTTTTTTGTTTAAATTTGAACTATGATTGCATGAGAAATTGATAAGTATAAGTCCAAAAAAAGTCAAAAAATTTTCAACTTATCTTAAGCACCTAGCCGAATACATACTCAAAATAATTGAGTATGATTGAATGATGAATACTTGTCGAGCACCTACTCGAGCAGTTCTCGAGCACATTATTGTAATCGAGCACTTAGTCGAGCACGTAATCAACTTATCTCGAGCATTAATGAATGATAAACATTTGTCAAGCACCTACTTGAGTATTTCTCTAGCACATTATTGTAATCGAGCACTTAGCCAAGCATGTAATCAACTTATATAGAGCATTATTGAATAATGAATATTAATCGAGAGTACCTACTCAAGCACTTAGTTGTGATCGAGCACATACTCGAGTCTTTATCAAGCATCTAGTCGAGCACTACTCGAGCATTTCATTATTACATTGAGCACTATACTGATTTGTTTTATTTCGTATAGGACCCTCTCAAGGATCAATGGTCTTTCAGTGTAATGTTTTCAACGCCTAGGTTTTTCAGTACTGCTATTATGAAGCAAATATGAAGATGATAAGGACCAAACTAACAAAGACTCAAAAGCAAATTGTAATAGTTTGATTTTACCCTCGGGTATCTTCACATTCACATATTCATCTTCAAAGTCTCCCATCTTAAGACTTGTAATGAGTGCAAACTCTCTCCTCTCAAATTTAACCTTATTCACGGCAAAATTGATGCAGATGAATATGGCTTGTGTAAAAATAGGATGTTGAATCGATAAGGAATGAAGAAAAATGGGTAAAGGAAGAACAATAGGCAGAAAAAATAGAACAACAACGGTGAAGAATAAAGCAACGAAAGGATACGGTATTTCAACTTTTGTAATAGGGTCATTTGAGTTTTTTTCACTTGGTCAAACTAACATTGACCTCCTATTTTGGCAATCAATTTTCCCCTATTGCTATATTTTATTAACCCATCAAAAAATGTGTTATATTTGCAAATTTCCTGATTTATGGGCCAAAATGGGTTGAGGCTTTGTATATGAGATGACGAGTATGTCATGAGCTTGTGAATAAAAGGAAAATAAAAGAAACAATGCTGTCACAATAATAATTAGTTAGTAGCAAAAGTTAGTTAATGAAATAGTTTAATTCTTGATTAAGTCGGCTAGAGCAAGGTTGGTGGATAAATAGCAGGACAAACATGTAATCAAGAGTCATTGATGAATGAGTAATTGATCTTCGTTTCTCCCTTTCAATAGTCAATCTCATTTACTTCCTTTTCTTTCTTCTCTTATTCCTCCATCCCCACTCTTTGTCTTCTGAAATCTTCTCTCTTTAATTCCATGCCTTCTCAGCTAATCCTTATATGCTAAAACATCTAGGCTTGTATGTGAAAGTCTGACAATTGGTATTAGAGCAGGCATCATGTTTCTAGATTTTTCTATCTTCATCTCTATCCAAATATTTTTCCATATCTTCTTTTCTAATTCTATTTTCCTTCCCTTGTTTTGTTCTTTTTCACTCTTAGTTTATCCTTCAATTCCTTTAAATTATTCGAAATTAGTCAATTCTACAAAAATTAGTCAATTATTCAAGTCTAATATCATAACAAGAAGTGAAATATCTTCTGTGGAAACATCAAGTTGAAATCCAAGAAGAAGAAGTTAATAATTTAACATGGCAAGAAAAGATGGAAAGGGCATCGAATAGAATGGAGGAAAAAATGAATGCAATCTTGAAAATCATGGGCATCAAGAAGACAATACAAGAAGCAATGGTAGAAGAAAAATATAATAGTAATATGACATCTACTCCTGTCAACAGTCAAGATGGATATGATTTCCTTGAAAGCAATATTTTTTGTGGCTCTTCCAAAGTTGAGGAAAATGGAGATAGGGTGTTTGACAAAATTCTTGTTCAAAATTCTGATTGTGATTATCATTACCAAGGGAGAACTTCTAATTTGATGGCTAAAATATCTTTGGGAAGTATTCAAGAAGTGCAATTTGCAAGTTTTGAAATTGATGGTTTGAAATTGGATGTGGAAGTATACGAAAAGGGTGAAGAAATTGGAAGCCAAGAATTGGTGAATACATCCACAGTGGTTGGTGAATCTGAAGAAATTAGTACAATTGAAGATACAATGTTAAAAAGGAGAATAGAGAAACATACTTTTCAATATTGTCAAAGGATTCAAGTTTGGAAGAACACTATTCTATCTCCCATTTTTTGTTAGAATTCAGAAGTGAACAAAGCCAAGTATTCCAATGGAAGCCTTTAATGTTGTGGATGAGTACCTTGAAACTTCTATGGAAGTAGTCAATAAGAATGTGAATAAATCTTGGCTTATAAGAATGTCTGGATTTAAAGGAGGCACACAACAATTAGCGGTAGATAGCAATTCCATCAATGTTTTCATAGTCAAGCCAATCTAGATATCTTTGGGATTCATGAACAATATGTGGTTGCAAATGGGATTTTGGAGATTGTGGAAGCATATTGTCCATAAAGGCTACGTGGCCATTGATGCTACTTGTGAGAATGGTCATGATACCTTAGCAGTACTCAATTTGGTTGCTGATACAAAACATAGAAACGGTGTCTATGCAATGGACCCAAAAAAAAAAAGGAGGAAAAAAAATTGAGAAATGTTTTGATACAAAATGTGTTTGAATTGAAAAATAGAAAGAGCATGGTTTTTGCTTAAGAAAATGGCCAGATAACTACAATGGCTTTAGATTGTTGAAGCTCCCATTAAGTAGAAGGAAAATGAAAATGTGTGGCATTGATGAGGATAATGAATCATCATTGTAAGGATGTGTAGAAATGTCTCAACTCTAGCTGGTGCAAGGCCAAGAGTAGTTTCAAACAAAAGAATTATTGATGGTGAACAACTGCAATTGATCTCTCAGGAGTCTTTTGATTTTTAAGCATTTAATCTGGTCCAGCAAAGAGCTGTAGTGTTGATAACACCCAAAGGTCATTTGAAGAAAGCTCAAAATTGCATGAAGTCCTGTGCAGGTCACAAAAGAACAAAACGAGCATTCAAGGTGATAGATTGGAAGTATTAATATTGTTGTTTGTCCACTGGAACCACTTTATTCTTGTAAAGGAGAGCCATTTTGCAAAATGATACACTAGTAGTTCAAAAGCTAATCCATTTCGGCATTTATCCAATTCCACACTTCAAGGCTTGAGGACAAGCCTTATGTAAAGAAGGGGGATTTTGTCATGAGCTTGCGAATAAAAGGAAAATAAAGGAAACAGTGCCGTTGGTCAAGTTGTCAAAGCCCCCAAAATTATTTCAGATCTTTAGACTAGCTACAGTTGATTTGTAGTAGTAGTGAACCAGTTTGAATCCCATAGAGAGCTAAGTGTTGAAGAATTTCTTAGCAATTGAGATGAAAAAAAAATTTAGTACCAAATCTAATAGTAGTTAATAAAGAAAATATATAAAAGAAATCACTGGAAATATTTTAAAAAATTACTTTAGTCTTACCAGGCTCCGATCCAAGGTAGTGTAGTTGTACTGAATATATCTAGATCATAGGATTCTTAAGACACTTCTCTATTCAAGCATTTAACTGAAAATTTTTCAGGATAGCCATGACAAAATTTTGAGTTTTCCTATTCTATTTGTTTGAACTTAGCATTCACAACAAACTTTACTAACAAATGACTAGGGGCGATAGCATTCCATATCATTTAATAACAACACTAAGAACCTTGAAAATAGTTAAAACAAAAACTAACAATTGAGATAGCTATAATTGAAAATCTTTGTATCATTAATCCCCTTTAAATCATAAATGCATGATTACTGTCACTTTACACACGCAAAAAGATTTAAGTGCTACTTGTTCTAATTGTTCTGGACAATTACGAATCAAGAACAAATAGATAGCTATAGAAAGAAGAACTAGTCAAACTGAAGCCACAAAACCGCCTCCAAATATAAAGGAAGTTTTTGACCAAGAAAGCTTCATCCAAACAAACCAAGCAAACAAACAAATAAAATGATTTTGGCCCATAAGAACAAAAGGACAAAATAGATGCAACTAAGAAAATTGGATTTTAAAGTTCAAAATTTGAATGGCTTCTTATAAACAAATACAAGCCTTTTTACTACAAAAAGGCACACAAAATTCACCTAAAACAGCCGTGGCGTTGCGGCTAACTTTTAATGGATGGAGACAACTTTTTTTATTTCTCTATGTACAATAAAACTCTTGACAATATGTGTTATTTATGGAATTCAACAAAATTTTAAACTTATTGAATTTTGACTATCCAATTTTAATTAAAAGTAATAATTACTAAATCCAAAACCCAATATAACTACCAAATTATAAATATAATAGAAACTTAGTTTAATTTTACGACATTGCTTCCTTTAAACTAATTTTCATAACTTGTTCTGCAAAAAGAAAAAATTTCAACTTCATAAATGAATCCATCTTTAATGCTTTCATAAAAATATCAACCACTTAATTTTCGGTCTTGCAAAAATCAATCATAATTTCTTTTCATTGAACAATTTTATTAATGAAATAAAATTTGATGTCGATATGCTTGTTTCGACCATAAAACACTAGATACAATTTTATTATCGAAATACTATCACACAAAATAGTAGTTGTTCTATCTTGTTTATATTGAAGAAAATCAAGCATTCTCCAAGCCACAAATGCTTGAATAGTACTATTTGCTATTGCAATATATTCTGTCTATATTAGAAATAATGTAATAACTGGTTGTTTCTTTGAGATCCAAGAAAATATATCGAAACCAATAAAAAACAATAACTAGAGGTATTCTTTCTTTCCACAGAGTCTTCACCGCAATCATTATCAATGAATCTAATAAGATTAACATAATCATCTTTTGCATAAAAGATTCCGTCACCTTGATTACCTTTAATATAATTCAAGATTCTCTTAACTGCATACAAGTGAGATTGACGTAGAGTTAAGATTGGTTTAACACCATCTATCTTGAATTTCTTCAAAATATCTCCAATATATTTCTTCTAACAAATGAAAATGCTTTTGATTAGTTTGCAAAGTATCAATTCTAAGGAAGTATGACATAAGACCCATGTTTGTCAATTCTAACTATTGAATCATAGCCTTCCTAAATTCTACAACCATTTTGAAATTGTCCTAAATAAATAACAAATCATCAATATATAGATATGATGACAACCACATCATGTGTAAATGACTTCACATATGAAGCACCATCAAAATGATAATGTTAAAAATCAGTATCAATGAAAAAAAAATTCAATACAGGTATACCACACTTTTGAAGTTTGTTTTTAGCCATAAAGAGCTCTTTTCAATGGGTACCCTTTATTTTTTTTAACCTTCTTCACAAATCCTACAAGTTGCTCAACGTATACTTCTTCTTCAAATATTTCATTAAAAAATGCAAACTTTACATCCATTTAATATATTTTTCAACTATTCTAAGCAACTAAAGAGATGATTAAATGAACACTATCAAGTTGAACAACAAGCACAAATACCTCAAAATAATTGATGCCAGATTTTTGTTTGTAACCTTTAGCAACCAACCTCATTTTGAATCTATCTACTACTCTATCGAGCTTGTATTTTGTCTTGTACACTTACTTGACACCAATAGGTTTCTTGCCACTTGAAAGATTTGTAAGCTTTCAAATATCATTCTTTTGAATGGCATGAATTTTTTCAACCATTACTTTCTCCCAAGGATCCTTACAAATAGCATCTTCAAAAGTAATAGGGCCACAATTTGAAAAAAAAATAAAATCAAAGTTAACAACATTTTCATTAGATAAGTTTTGAGAGTGACCATAAATAACGTAATCCTACAAATGAGCTTTTAAACACTTTTGTTTTTGTGGGTGACCAAACTCAGTAAGAATAGGTTGAGTAGGAACTTGCAACTGTTCAGGTACTTTTGATTGATTGATCTCATTATCATCACTATCATCGAAATATGAAGATTGTGAAGGATGACTAATTGTAGCATTTGACTCTTTTTTTTTACCAATCCCTAGTACCCTTTTCATCAAAGTTGATATCTGTGTTAAGAATGATCTTCTTTATCACAATATTGTACAACTTGTACTAGGGGCGGCAATTCACGACACGAACATGAAAATACAACACAAAATTATCACACAAAATGCTGACATGAACCTAACACGAAAACATGACACAAAATGAAAACAAGTAAGGTTCACGAGTTCTGTTCGAATTCATAATTAATTTGAATACTCATATCAAAACATGACCCACGAACCCGAAACATGACCTATTGCCACTCCTAACTTGTACCCTTTATTTTTAGAACTGTAGCTAATAACATACAATCGTCATCAAGTTTTTTCTGAAGAGCATTTGGAACATATGCAGATACAAAAACAACCAAATACTCTAAAATGAGAGATTTGGCTTTTTACCAAACCAAACCTCATAAAGGATTTTCCCACTGTTACATAGAGTAGAACATCTATTCAATATATAAATAGTATAAGAGATTGCTTCTCCCAAAAAATCCTTAGGCATATACTTGGCTACCATCATGGACTGCACCATGTGCATTACAATTCTGTTTTTCATTTTTGCAATGCCATTATATTGAGGAGTATATTTTATTGTCAATTGATGTTTAATCCTATGTTGCACCAAAAAATTATCAAAAACTGTATATTTTGTGCCTTTGTTAGTTTTGCCAAAAATTTTTAAAAGCATCACAAGCATCAAACTTTAAAAAAAAAAAAAAAACTCAAGCCTTTTTTTGAAATCGACAATGAAAGTAATAAAATACTTGTTACCTCCATTAGAAAGAACATCCACTGTACATAAATTAAAGTGAGTAAGCTGCAAAGGTTCTTTTGTCCTCTAAGCTATGCCTTCAGGAAATGAGTCTTTGTGCTTTTTGCCTAAGATACAAGATTCACACTATCTATGATGAAAATTAATAGAAGAAAGTCCAAAAACAACATTATTTTTTGCCAAAAACTGCAAACCATGAAAGTGAAAGTGCTCAAATCTCATATGTCATAGCTATTCAATAGAATTAAGATAAATTGAATCACCACAATTCAAAGTAATAAGGAACAATCTACTATTACTCATGTTGGCATTTGCAATCAAACTTGACCGATCATCAATGATAGTGCAAGCTGATAACTCTATTTTATATAGAGTTTTCTTATTCATTTTGGTTAGAAATTGGCTTGTGTTTTAATTTGTTTTTACATATTTTGGCCAAATTATCCTTTGAAAACTCACTCATCTTCCGGAGTTCATAACTCTTGATACAGACGTCCAAATGAGATGATTCAAGATGATATGGAAAGCTAAGAAAGAGAGAAAAAACTTTCATGAAGAAAGTTTTCTCAAATTCTGGAAGCAAAATGACCAAAACTGGACAGAAACTTGAAGATTTTTTCTGAAATTTCCTTCAGCTACGGGTTCATATTATTGCAGCAGTTTACTTCACGTTTTGCAGCACAAATTGATAGTAAGTTTCAGTAATAAGAAGCCTTATTACTCAGCCAAAGCAGAAAGGAAAGATTAGCAACAAAAGTCTGCTGCACTACGGGAAAGAAAGAAAGAAAGGAAACAACCCAGCTGCAAAGGAAAAACAGCCGCACATGATAAAGAGAACTTCCAGCTGAAATCTTTTATTTTTCTGAAGAAAGAATTGCATGAGGACAGCAAGAAAGTCTCTCCAAAATGCAGTCTCACATGGGAAAAAGAAAGGCAAAAGAAGAAAAGAAAGAAAGCTGGGCTGGCCGAAGGAAAACAGCCGAAGGAAAGAAGAAAAAAAGAGATCGGGCAGCAAGAATGACATGTGAAAAGCAAAGCTTGGGCTGCTTTCTTTGCTGTAAAAGATGACAAGCACATGGAAGACAACAACACATGTTTGTGGCTGAACAAAGAAAGAAACAAGAAAAGAAAAAATCTGGACAAAGCCTTGCCTATAAATAGCGCAGCTTGGAACGGAGGAAGAGCATCCCATTTCAGCCGATCCCATTCTTAGCAGCAGATTTCTTTTCCTTTCTTCCTTAGTTTAGGAGTAGTTTCTTTTCTTTCCTTAGCAATTTTTCAGTAGTTCTCTTTGGTTTTTCTTTAGAAATTTCAGTTGTACTTCATCTCAGTTTTTCTTCTACAAAACCAGTAGCTCACGGTTTCTTTCTTCAGCAAATTTTTGCAACCTTTCATCGGTTTTTCAGAAAATTTTTCAGCCTTCCTCTTGTTGTTTTCTTCAATCTTTCTTCATTGTTTTGTTCTTGTTGTTTGCAATAGTTTAGCAAAGAGAACAGCCGCCAAGCTTGATGTGCAAAGCAAGGAGCAGAATTTATTTTTTTTTCCTCTAGAACTTCGGGTGAAGCAAACAAAGCAGCAGAATTTTGATTGCTTGGTCTTCAAGTCTACGGGTTTTATCTTTTCTTATTTCCTTTAGTTTAGTTTAGTTTAGTTTAGTTTAGTTTAGTTTAGTTATTTTATTTTTCTTTCCTTGTTTTTGTGTTTAGTGTTATTTAGCAATTTTAGTAATTTAAGTTTTGTATTTTGTTATGAAATTTTTGGCTACCACCTACGGGTTTTGTTGAAGTTTATTTTTATTTTTTTTTCTTTTTGCAATTATGTTTAAGAAATTGGTGTTGTTCTTCTATTTTAATATGAACTAAATTCTTTTTCTAGGGTTTCGATGTAGCCTAACTATGAAGTCTTAATATTTTTCTATTAATATAATTTGATTTAATTTTCTATGGTTGAGTATTTATCTTTGTGCTTAATGCTTCTAATTACTTGATCACTAATTAGATGATTTGTTAATCATAACGAATTGGAAGAGGAGTTATGTGTCAAGTTCATTGAGATAAATGCCATAAATTGCATGTAGGATAGGAATATACCTACATGGTTTGTGTAGTTGCTATATGAGAATCCATAGAAATTAATGACTTCATAATTGTTGTAATTCACATAGGAATATAGTGAATTAGCAATTAGGAGGATTTTATTAGATCTCGGGAGGGACTAGTAAATAAATTTGGGAATCTCGACTATCAACCAGGAAATTAAATTAGATTATAGAAATAGATTAATATTAGGATGGATTAGTTATGGTGAAATCGAAAACCCTAGATCTTTGGTCAACTTAATCTATTAACTTGCTTTGTTTAGTTTTTAATTTTAGTTTTAATTAAGTTTTAAAATTACTTTTAATTTAGCTTATCCATAAAATATTTTTTCTTCAAATAAAGTTAGAACTATTTTAATTTCGGTATTTAATAATTCATTAGTCTCTGTGGGAACGATAAATTATATTCACTCTATATTACTTGTTAACGATCACGTGCACTTGCGTGTAAAATTCGCAACAAGTTTTTGGCGCCGCTGCCGGGGACTAATTTGATTTTATTAATATCGATACCAAGTAGTTCTACCTTTAATTTGAACTTTTATTTTTATTATTATTATTTTAATTTATTTACTTTTGTTCTTTTATCTTTTTGGATGAGATGGCATCTACAGACTACCAATGGTCTTCAGGGAGATCCACACTACCGAAAAGTCATGACAACTATAAGGTTGATGCCCTCACAGCACTATCAGCCCAGGTAGCTACACTGTCAAAGCAACTTAGTTCATTCAATGCAAATGCCATCCATATTCCTCCAGAAGCTTGTGATATTTGTGGTGGACCTCATCCTAGTGTTGATTGTCAAGTGGGAAATCCTTTCGCCCAATATCAGATGGAACAGGCTCAGTTTGTGGGGAATTCTAATAGACAATATAATCCATACTCCAACACTTACAATCAGGGATGGAGAGATCATCCCAATTTTTTTTGGAGAAACAATCAGCCTGTTGATAAACCCTATGGATTTCAGTCTCCACAGCCAATTCAACCCCATGCACAAAAGGTGTCTTTAGAAGATGCTCTTGCTCAATTGAGCATGGCCACCTCACAGTTCATGTCTAAGACTGAAGCCACATTGCAAAATCGATCAAGATCCATCCGAAATTTGGAAGTTCAAGTGGGACAACTGGCCAGTGCATTAAATTCTAGACCACAAGGATATTTGCCTAGTAATACGGAAATCAACCCTAAGGAACAAGTGAAGGCAATTACACTAAGAAGTGGCAAAGAGTTACCTGAATCTGTGACACAGAAAAAGTCAAAACAAGAAGTAGTGGAAGTGCAGTCTGAAAAATCTGAGGAGCAAACTGAAGAAGTTGCGAAACCCAAGTCGAAGTTGTTTCCAGATAATCCACCTCCTTATGTGCCACCTATGCCATATCCTCAGCGATTCCAAAAGCAAAAGCTAGATAAGCAATTTTCTAAATTTCTTGATGTTTTTAAGAAATTACATATTAATATTCCTTTTGCTGATGCTTTGGAACAGATGCCTAGCTATGTGAAGTTCATGAAGGAGATCCTCTCCAACAAAAGAAAGCTAGAAGAGCAATACAAGCCAGTCATCCAACCACAAAGGAGGCTTAATCCACATTTTAAAGTGATTGAGAATGCAATGGTGGCTTCTGAAAAATCAATAAAAATCATGCCAATATGGTCCAAGCAATTGGTAAAAATTTGAGCGATAGAGGACGTCGAGCATAACGACGTTAACCAATTGCGCTAATTGGGAGGCAACCCAAGTTCTTTTACCTTTCTTATTTTAGTTTGTGTGATTTTTATTTTTATTTATTTTTATTCTTATTTTTGTTTTTAGAGAAGAAGAAGAAAGAGAGCATTCACACAATTTTGCTGCACTAGTTAGAAGATAAATCTGGTTCAAGGCCTTCCCAATGGATTTTTGTGCTGAAATTTTACAGGAAAGAAGAAGAATTCTCCAGCTTCCCATACACAAAATTTCAAAATTTTTGGAGCTGTTTTGGTACCTAAAAGAAATTCCTCTTGAGCTATTCCAAAGCAGGCGATATTCTAACCCTTCGTTTTCTTATGACTCTTTAATTGCTATACTTTTGTTAGTTCTTTGTAGCATTGAGGACAATGCTACATTTTAAGTTGGGGGTGGGGTACATGAACTTTTGTGTTTAAATTTTTGTCCAAATTTCTGATTAAATTATTTTTGTCCCAAAGTTTGATTGCTAGTTATCAATTTTATAAGTTTGACATTTTGATATCTTCTTTGAAATTCCTCACTCTTTTGATACTCATGTAGAATAATTTTGAGTTATATGCATTAGAGATTTGGGTTGGAATGTATGAATGAGGCAAGAATGATTAGTCTTTGTTTTGAAAATTTTTAAAGCATCTTGTTGATTTTAATGATTGAATTGAATGAGAATGTGCAATATTTGATATAATGAACCCATTGTGAGTATTTGAGCCTATGAGCATTTTATTTTCATTGCTCACATATTTCTTTGTTGAGTGTTGTCAAATATGGTATGTTCATTCTAGAACTTGCTTTGTTATGCATGTTGAGATCACATTATGAATTCATGCTTTGAGATGATAAGGGCACTTAGGATTAACCATTTTTAACTTTCTAAAAAGCCATCCCATTACATATACCCCTAGTCAACCAATTTTGCGCCTTAACCTTTCTTTGTTATAAACACCACATCATTAGCCCCAAACCATTGTTTTTGTTTATCAAGTTAAACCCTATGTCAAGAGTATGTGGGAATTAATTGCATGATAAAATGTCTGATGATTCCAAAGAAAAGAATCACTGAAAAAAAAAAAAAAAAAAGAAAGAAAGAAAGAAAGAAGTGAAAAATATTCCCGACAAAGATTGGACAAAGTAGATGTTCTACAAAGTGGATGTTCTTCATTGTGTACAAGATGGTCCAACTTCAAGGGAATGCATGCTATTTGGAATAAGAAGTGGTTCTAATGTGCTATTTTTATGCTTTTGAGTTATGCAAGAAAGTTCCTATATAAGTTGATATGCTTAACCTAAATTTTCCTTTCTTTTTACCTACCTTTACCTAAGCCCCGTTACAACACTTATAAAGACCCTTTGATTATTGCATGGATTCATATTTATTAGTGGTGGAGATGTGATTTATAAGCAAGCCTATGGCAATGACATGCTATGTTTGATTTGAGTGTTGAATGAAACCCCTAAACACTTTGAGTGATTAGAGTGCAACCTATGAGAGGTTATCAAATTTTGTGCATTTGATTTTGACGAAATTGTTGAAATTAATGAGATGTGTATTTTGTTAAAGAAAAGAGGCTATGAATATTTGTTCTTTGGCTTATTATTCCAGTTTGAATTTTTAATGTACAATAATTTGGAATTATTTATGGATGAGTTAGAAAGGGTATGGAAAGAAAAGAAAGATATTAATCTAGTAAAAGCTTGAGGACAAGCTTTAATCTAAGTTGGGGGTAATTTGATAACTCTATTTTATATAGAGTTTTCTTATTCATTTTGGTTAGAAATTGGCTTGTGTTTTAATTTGTTTTTACATATTTTGGCCAAATTATCCTTTGAAAACTCACTCATCTTCCGGAGTTCATAACTCTTGATACAGACGTCCAAATGAGATGATTCAAGATGATATGGAAAGCTAAGAAAGAGAGAAAAAACTTTCATGAAGAAAGTTTTCTCAAATTCTGGAAGCAAAATGACCAAAACTGGACAGAAACTTGAAGATTTTTTCTGAAATTTCCTTCAGCTACGGGTTCATATTATTGCAGCAGTTTACTTCACGTTTTGCAGCACAAATTGATAGTAAGTTTCAGTAATAAGAAGCCTTATTACTCAGCCAAAGCAGAAAGGAAAGATTAGCAACAAAAGTCTGCTGCACTACGGGAAAGAAAGAAAGAAAGGAAACAACCCAGCTGCAAAGGAAAAACAGCCGCACATGATAAAGAGAACTTCCAGCTGAAATCTTTTATTTTTCTGAAGAAAGAATTGCATGAGGACAGCAAGAAAGTCTCTCCAAAATGCAGTCTCACATGGGAAAAAGAAAGGCAAAAGAAGAAAAGAAAGAAAGCTGGGCTGGCCGAAGGAAAACAGCCGAAGGAAAGAAGAAAAAAAGAGATCGGGCAGCAAGAATGACATGTGAAAAGCAAAGCTTGGGCTGCTTTCTTTGCTGTAAAGATGACAAGCACATGGAAGACAACAACACATGTTTGTGGCTGAACAAAGAAAGAAACAAGAAAAGAAAAAATCTGGACAAAGCCTTGCCTATAAATAGCGCAGCTTGGAACGGAGGAAGAGCATCCCATTTCAGCCGATCCCATTCTTAGCAGCAGATTTCTTTTCCTTTCTTCCTTAGTTTAGGAGTAGTTTCTTTTCTTTCCTTAGCAATTTTTCAGTAGTTCTCTTTGGTTTTTCTTTAGAAATTTCAGTTGTACTTCATCTCAGTTTTTCTTCTACAAAACCAGTAGCTCACGGTTTCTTTCTTCAGCAAATTTTTGCAACCTTTCATCGGTTTTTCAGAAAATTTTTCAGCCTTCCTCTTGTTGTTTTCTTCAATCTTTCTTCATTGTTTTGTTCTTGTTGTTTGCAGTAGTTTAGCAAAGAGAACAGCCGCCAAGCTTGATGTGCAAAGCAAGGAGCAGAATTTATTTTTTTTTTCCTCTAGAACTTCGGGTGAAGCAAACAAAGCAGCAGAATTTTGATTGCTTGGTCTTCAAGTCTACGGGTTTTATCTTTTCTTATTTCCTTTAGTTTAGTTTAGTTTAGTTTAGTTTAGTTTAGTTATTTTATTTTTCTTTCCTTGTTTTTGTGTTTAGTGTTATTTAGCAATTTTAGTAATTTAAGTTTTGTATTTTGTTATGAAATTTTTGGCTACCACCTACGGGTTTTGTTGAAGTTTATTTTTATTTTTTTTTCTTTTTGCAATTATGTTTAAGAAATTGGTGTTGTTCTTCTATTTTAATATGAACTAAATTCTTTTTCTAGGGTTTCGATGTAGCCTAACTATGAAGTCTTAATATTTTTCTATTAATATAATTTGATTTAATTTTCTATGGTTGAGTATTTATCTTTGTGCTTAATGCTTCTAATTACTTGATCACTAATTAGATGATTTGTTAATCATAACGAATTGGAAGAGGAGTTATGTGTCAAGTTCATTGAGATAAATGCCATAAATTGCATGTAGGATAGGAATATACCTACATGGTTTGTGTAGTTGCTATATGAGAATCCATAGAAATTAATGACTTCATAATTGTTGTAATTCACATAGGAATATAGTGAATTAGCAATTAGGAGGATTTTTATTAGATCTCGGGAGGGACTAGTAAATAAATTTGGGAATCTCGACTATCAACCAGGAATTAAATTAGATTATAGAAATAGATTAATATTAGGATGGATTAGTTATGGTGAAATCGAAAACCCTAGATCTTTGGTCAACTTAATCTATTAACTTGCTTTGTTTAGTTTTTAATTTTAGTTTTAATTAAGTTTTAAAATTACTTTTAATTTAGCTTATCCATAAAATATTTTTTTTCTTCAAATAAAGTTAGAACTATTTTAATTTCGGTATTTAATAATTCATTAGTCTCTGTGGGAACGATAAATTATATTCACTCTATATTACTTGTTAACGATCACGTGCACTTGCGTGTAAAATTCGCAACACAAGCGTGTTTTCAAAAATGTAAATCATAATCATTTTCTTGAAATTGATCAAAACTCAAGAGATTTTGATGCAAATCAGACACATAATATACATTAGCAATAGCTCTTTTAGCATCATTTTTCAAAGTAATAGGAATATTTCATTTATCATATACATGCCCTTTATGGTTATTACCAAACCAAACAGTAGATTTAAAGAACTCATTCAAATTAACAAATAATTCTTTTTTTTTTCCAGTCATGTGGTTACTACATCCAAAATCAACATACCATGCATTATTCTTAAGTTCCTAAACACCAGTAGAAAATAAAATTACCTTATGTTTTCCTCCAAAAATTTCAACAACTTTGGTATTGAAATCTTTATTTTCGGATTTATTATACTAACAATTCTTTTAAATGTGGCACACTTTATCACAATTAAAGGTTACCTCTATTACAACCACAAAAATGACATCTTCCACATCCACAACCTCTTAAATTTTACCCACTACCACTAGAAGCAACACCATTGGAGTAATCTTCACTACTCTTCTCCTTAGCCATCTGGATATGCAAGGCTTATAACGCCTTCTCCACGGGTTCCTTTTCATGTGATTAATTCAATTTATCATTAATTCTTTATTCATGAAATAGTAATGATCTCTGTAGCTCACCAACTGAAAATGATGACAAATCTTTCGTCTTTTGCATCACTGCTACAACATAATCAAATTTTATGAGCAAAATATTCTAAACTTTTTTTACAATGATCTTATTAGTGAGATCATACCTATTTAACTTTATCTCATTGTTTATATTATGTAAATGAGAAAAATAAGACTCAATAGTCTCATTCTTTTTCAAACTACACAATTCAAACTTTCTTTTCAATGTTAACAAGTTACTTTATTAGACCTTATCAATACTATGATACATTTTGGCCAAATATCTCATGCTTGTTGTGGCGGTGGATATTTTACCAAACACAAAAATATCAATTGCCGGTGGATTTGTGACAACACTAGACTATTGTTGTGCTTAGTCTCTTTATTAGCATCATCTGCTAATTTTTCTTAAACATAGACTAATAAATCAAACGTGTTGAAATATATTTTCATTTAGATTTTCCAATAATTATAATTTTGTTCACCCTTTAATTTAGGTATGGAACAAGTAATATTCCAATTTGTAAGCACTAACCAAACTCTAATATTAAATGTTAGAACACAAAATACTTTTAAACACAATTAAAGGGTTTCGGCCAATTTAGAAAGGCCACGGCCAATCAAACCCAAGCTGCAAAACCACCTCAAAACATAAAAGAAAGTTTTTGACCAAGAAATCTTCGGCCAAACAAACCAAACAAACAAATAAAATGACTCTACCCCACACGAACAAAAGGACAAAATAGATGCAACTACTAAGAAAATTGAATTTTAAATATCAAAATTTGAATGACTTCCTACAAACGGACAGAAGTTTTTTTGACTACAAAGAGACACACAAAATTCACCCAAAATAGTCATAGTGCTGAGGCTAATTTTTAACGGATGGAGGGTTTTTTTTTTTTCTCTGTACAATAAAACTTTTGACACTATGTCCTATTTATAAAATTTACCAAAATTTTAAACTTATTGGATTTTGATTATCCTAGTCCTGGCCACGGTTCAGGAACTGACGGTTCCGGTTTGGAACCGACGGTTTCGGTTCAATAAAAATAAGGAACCGAAACCGAACCTTTAAAAGACGGTTCCGGGACGGTTCCAAAACCGACGGTTCCGGGACGGTTCCAAAACCGACGGTTCTGGTGCCGGTTCCAGTTTTAATACGGTTCAAAATCCTCCAGGGTAGAGGAATCAAAGCCCATGTAGTTCTCTTACCTTATAGTTTTCTTACCTTATATTTTGGAGCAATTTTACTAAATAGAAACTCAGTCCAAATGGTTAAAGCTTTGATGGAAGTTGAAAAAGGGCACGAGTTTGAACCTCATCATGAACAAAATTTTGCATATGTAATGTTGGCTTGGCCGGTTCCAAACCGTCGGTTTCGGTTTTGCATATGTAATGTTGGCTTGGCCGGTTCCAAACCGTCGGTTTCGGTTCCGGTTCCAAAAATTATGAACCAAAATCGGCCACTGATAGCCTGTTTCTGTTCCGGTTCCAAACCGTAAAAACGGTTCGGTTTCGGTTTTGACCGGTTCGGTTCCGGTTCGATTTCGGTTCCAAACCGAACCGTGGCCAGGACTAGATTATCCAATTTTAATAAAAAAAAATTACTAAATCCAAAATTCAATATAACTATCAAATTATAAACTCAATAAGATTACAAAATCATTAACCTAATAAAAAATTAGTTTAATTCTACCACATTTTACAATTGATCATGGTTGTCTATTTGTAACTTGTCGATGAAAATGTTTGATTTTTCGATGTCAATTCTTCATCACTTGAAGTTATAATATGTTTTAAGAGTTAGGTTATTTACCTATTAAAGTGATATGTGAGTTGGTTTAAAAATATCAAGAGACAGTTGGATAATATATCTAACGTTGATGTAAAAATAAGAGAGAACCTTTCCCTAATATGAAAGAACTAAAAAAAACATAGTCCTTCAACGCGGGCCGGTGGCCATTTTTTTCTCCCATTTTTACTGTTCCTGCGGGCGATTTAGGTGCGATTTCGGTGCGAAAATTTTAACGTTCATGAACGATTTATCGCTTATGAACGATTTTTTCGCTCATGCACGCGTTTTTTTTTCAGTATTGCACTATCTCCACCGTAGTAGTAGTTGCATCGTCTCGCTATTCAACGCTTTGCGGCAGAGTTAAATCGGTGTTGCTATTCAACGTCTCACGATTGGCTTTCACGCATGGCACGCGGTGAGAGATAGACATTAAGTTGTAGTTTTTTACCATGGGTCATGTGTTGTGGGCCACTTGAGTGTAGTGTAATATCATTTTGTATAAGACTAATGTCCCGATATAACCGGATTTGTTGTATTTGGGTAGTTCCTAGGTTGTCCAAATCCTCAACCATTCCGTCTTGGGCGGGGTTCAATGCGCGTTGAACTTAGGTCGCCTAGGTTGTCTCCTTCCCGCCTAGTGCGGGTTTAGCTTCCCGTATGCGGGTTTATTTTATTTTGCTTTTTCTTGCCCTCGTGGGCTTTTTGCCCCTTTGCGCCTTTACGTGGGTTATAGCCTTTGTTTTTGATTGCGGCCATGACTAAACTCCTCATACTCGCCCCTGTGCATCTTGCCACCCTATTAATCTACTTTCTATCGTTTCGAGAAAAAAAAAAAAAAAGAACTAAAAAGTTATTATTGAGTTCAAACTATTTAACCAAATTTTCATTCTTTAAAATAGCTTTTCTTAGTATTTCTTGTATTTCTTCTTGGATATTCATCCTTTACCCTCTGTTGGTCTCTCAATAACTATATGGTTAATGCCTCTAAGCAAGTGAAACACATGATCTAGCAGCAAATTCTTTTCCTTACATATGATAAAATCGTTTGTGAGAACTATTTTTCAGCCAGAAATTTTACACTTCAATTACTAGGGGAATAAAAATAGGTGAGATAGATAATATGTTCACAGCATCATTAGTTGTCGACAACAATTTAGCAGCGATAGTCAAATCCACAACAGTTTTACCAAAAATTCTTAGATCCGCAACACCTCATTTCGTAGCTCAAAATATAATTAGTCATAATCTCTGAATTGCTTTCCCCTAAAAGAGATATACTTCATCAATCTGCAATTTACAATTTGTCGCTCGTCTTTCTAAACATATCGTGAGGTGTAGTACGATCAACTTCCATTTGAAACACCTCCAGCAACAAGTATCTTCATTCTTTGTGATCACATTTCGAAATTCAGCCATAATGTTTCAAAACTGTAGTTTAGATAACTGTCAGACCAATAATATTTTTTAGAGCCTCTCGCATCCATTGCATCACAACAAATGATGAATGCACACACACAATCAGCTCTTCTTTGATTTCACAGGAACTCCCTTGTACACTTTTACTTTATCCTTCAATGCCTCTCGTCTAGGACGTGCAATCTTGTTGTTTGGATCAAAAAGCAGTGCCTCTTCAAATGCTTTAAGGGCAGACTTAAAGTCATTCTTCTTCTCAAAGGCATCACCAAGGTTGTTCCAGGCTGTCACATAACCTGGTTGAAGTTTTACTGCTTTCTCAAACTGGGCTATTCCTTTCTCTAATTTCTCATCACGTGTGTAACTGACACCAAGGGCATTATAAACCTGTTCAAAGTAGCAAGAGGAAAAAATTTCATGCATATGACATGATGATTTTGTTTATTACAAAGCATGAACTTTTGCTGTATTTGTTTTCATCTCCTAGTTTCAGATTACTTCTCTTCTACACTGAAGGATCTGCAGCTTGTCAATGGAGTGGAGCAGAACCAAAAATCAAAATCCTGGTGAACTGGGGTTAGTGTTGGGTAAGATAAAAGGAATCAGGAATTATCCTCCACAATTTCTAGAACAATACAAAATCTAGTCCAAGCGATTTGTCAGTAGCAAAAAATCAAGAGGCAAGAACTATAATACAATCTATCGCTGATAGTAAAAGAAAATACATTGTCCAGTTAGGCCTTAAATTGTCCGGTTAAATTATAAAAGAACTCATCTACTATTAATGTATTACTCAATTCACTACCCCATCCTGCAAGGGCCTAGGTTCAAAGTATCAATCCAACGACCTGCTAAAACTTAAACCATGACCACGAAGTCTTGTGGCTTGGATATTTAAAGCATCTAAAATTCCTAATTTCCAGTTTTAGGCACAATGCAGTATCCAAAACCAATCTCAGGCCAAGACGACTGTTATCCTCAAAAACTATGGGAGTAAAACAGTTGGGAAGACATGGGCAAAAGAATGCAATTGATCAAAGCAGGGCCTTTCATTGGTAACTGAATACAAGAACTTTCATAGCACATTTAACAATTAAAAACATACTTATGCATTTTAAGTTCCCACTTGATTTCTCTCATTGCATTTCTTCTTCTTTTATGCTTCTGTAACGAAGGGAAAAAGATAGGGAAGAGATGGGAGTGGGGAGAGGAAATGGGTCGACACATGATTCAAAACCACTGATTACTCATTCTGAGATTATAGTATGTGGAAACTTGGATGGAATTTCAACATAGCAGCCTAATTAAATCTCTTAAGCTGAGGCAGCAAAAGGGTCCACCACTTATAGTTCTTTTTATGGAAAACGTTAGATGTTAAGTGCTTTAAGAATGCTGAAAATAAACCAAATTTCATACTTGAGCAAGATCCTGATCATCACCATCCCATTTCTCAATGGCCTGAAGCAAATATTTAGTAGCAGCTGGATAAACTTTTCTTCTCAACATTACTGCTCCAAGTTCAAAAAGCTCAGTCGCACTAGCATCTCCACTCCTTACCTGCTCCTGCAATTTATAAAAACATAGCATGAGAGCAAGAAAGGAGGAGGACGAAAGGATTACTTTAACTATCAATATTAACACCACCTAAGTAAAATGTCCGATACCAACAACTAGAGAAGGTGGAAGTTTTGCATTTTGTATTGTAAGATAAACAAAAACCATCAAGTTATTATAGTGACGAAAATAGAAACTAGAATGAGATATTAGAAAAGATAAATAAACAATTGATTGTAAGAGACCTTGGTTTGAAAAAACTATTGCTCTCCTCGCTATCGGCTTTAGTTTTTAGTTGAGTAATTAAACATGGGTCATGGGTAGCAGCAGATAACATTTTCAGCTCAAATCCATAACATAGATTGCTCCAAGTGTGCACATCCTATATCTATTGAAAGAATCTATCTAGCAAGTGTTATGCTGATATATTTCAGCCCAAGTCCAATACGCTCCTTTCAAACATAGATTTCAGTTTAAGTGGTAACTCAACAGGAAACAGCATTATGGGAAAAAATTCATGTATGCTAAAAAGATTTCTTATGATGTAAGCATTCATCCACTGAATGAAACAAAGGCTTGGGGGCTGTGGAACATTAAGCACTTGAGTAGTAAGAAAGTTGAAGAGAACAATCACTTCACAGCTATTGAGCATACCTCACTATCTCTAGTATGAGAGCTCCAGTCAAAACCTCCCAAATTTGTAGACAGGATATAAGCATTATTCTCCTTTGTTTAGGATGTCCAGTCCAAAAGCTTGATTTCAGATTCCAGACATTAATTAAATATCCAAATTTTCTACAGGAAGAGATTTGCTCCAACTGCAACACAACACACAGACATTTTTTATTTTAAGGATATCTCGTGTTTTCTTTGCACTCTAAGTTCATGTCCTGTTGTGTATACTGGTAGAAATAGGCCCACTTTGAATGCTTGGTGATATTGTTATTCACTGTTTCTTATAGTCTTTAGATTCTGAGTTGCTATTCCATTCTGTGTAACTAGCTTAGTCTTGCATACTTTATAAAATCAAACAATCACCTCCTGGATGTTTTCTCAGATTACATAATGAAAACACCAAAGCTCTCATTCTGATAGAATTTTTCCTTTTCTTCACTTTTAGTGAAGGCAGGTTTCAAGGTCCACTAGACAATTGGAAGCTGATAAGAAAGTAGTTATCAACTTATGATTTTATAGGTAACTGTGTGAAATATAGTACAAAAGATTAAAGATCTTTTTTTGCCTGTGAATGACTACCTGAATTCTACTGCCAATTGCTCCGACAATATTCCCATAAGAATGCAACAAACCAACAAAGAGGTACTACCAAAACTTAAAAATCTCAATATGGTCGGGTCAGGTAGTCAGCAAACATGAAGAGATAAATTATGAATGCTTACTTGCAATTCCTTTGCAGAAAGATCAAGCTCCCTGCGAACAAGAACCTGACGAATTACAAAGAAGCTTCCAACCCCAAGCAATGCCAGTAACAAAAGCAAGTAGGTGAGCTGAATTCCTAATTCAAACAACTCTCCCATCTCATAAACTTCATCCATTCTGGTATATTCACTTGCTAGTGCAACTTGTGAAGATGCCAACCAAAATATTGCTCCACAACAAAAGCCAGATATACAAATTGATCTCCTTTCCAGAAGAGTTCCATCTTCTTCAACTAGTAGATACCTCGAAAATTCTGAAGCAGGATAGTATTAGGAATTTGATAACTTAATGCATAGAATAACTGAGTCCTGTTGCAGACAAAAGAAAGATCTAGGGGAAGAAGTATGACATGGATTATTGGTTAGATGCCTCAAATGGATAACATTTCTTAGGATAAGAGTATTGATAATTATTGTCTACTAGCAAGATGTACGAGATTTACTTGACAGCATTAACAAAAAAAAAAAAAACTGAAAATAGAGGAGCACAATGAAATCATTAGAAGAAAGATTGCTGATCTTCAAGTAAAAGTTTCAAATGTACTATTATTCAAAGTTACGATTGTTGATTTTCTTGAAATAGGGTAGCAAAAAGTGAATTTATTCTTCAATAAGTTTTGATATTCTATAACCATTTACAAAGAATGACAATTTGAAATTCTTTAAACTTCAATTCCATATCTCAAGTACCCACAAAGAAAAAAAATTTGGGCCTCAGATTCTGAGAGTAGTTGGCAACTTGTTTTCCTTTACATCTGAAATTCTTTTCCAGGACAGTTTTGCTCTCAAATTATGATCTGTAAAAGAATGTCGCAAGACTCTTCAAGGTGATTGGAGTCCACTATGTTACAGAAACATTTTGGATACAAAGCATGTTATCTATTTTTTTGGCAAGACATCAACAGCATTTATTAATTATACAGAAAAAAATTTCTTAAACATATTCTTGCGGGTTGAAAAGCTCCTGTAACCATTGCTTCCTGTCCTTATAATACAAGACAGATTTTGATTAGAATATCCACTATTCAAAGTCAAGCAACCCACTTGAAAGAAATTTAAAAAAGAAAAAGAAACTGCACAACAGAAAAAGTGAACAGGCCAGGAGTCGAAATTCTCTTTTCATATCTATCATAAATAGATTCATTCTACTGAACAATCAGTCCTCTCTTCGTTCTGTTATACAACAGATGGAAGCATGATCACATTTCTCTCAAAACATCTTCAAGTCTCTAGTGCTGAATTTTTCTTCTTGTTTTTGTGTAAGTCTAGTCCAACCACTCATAGCTTCTCCCATATAACATGATGTATGGTTGTTGGATACAAAGTGGAGTTGGTACTGTCAGGGCAATAAGACTTGATTCAAGAGCAAATTAACAAATACTATGTGAAGCCTATTCTTCAAACTTAAAATAACACTCTGTGATGCTCCAAGAAACAGGTTTTATTCCTGAATTAGAACAATCTTTAAATCATAGTCAGTTTGATGCAATTGTGTAACCTTAGTGCACATAGTGATTCTGTGGCAAGCACTGGATCAATCTTTGAAATAACATAGATGTATCTAACAGCGTAACTTTATGGAGGATGGTTCCAAAGTTGACCAAAAAAAAAAAATTCAGTCTTCCTAACTCATCTTTTTGGCACATAAGTTAAGTTAGCATCCAGATCAAAATAGGCAGGGAAGTAAATTTTGAGTCATCCCACATGAAATGGGATTCGTGTACCTTAGATATCTGGATAATTATATCATAAGTAACAATTACACAAGCAGTGCAACAACATTTTCATGAAAGCCCTTCAAATAGAGATATAGAGTTACCATTTGCTCTTGGTGATAGTGAGATTGAAAAACTTCTCAATTCTCTTCCAGATATCTGTGCCAGTTAAAGTAAAAGACAAAGTTACAGACTGATACAAAGAGTCATGGCCACTATCAATTTAACAGGACACTTATAAACTATCAAAAAATTCACATAATGTGATCAAGATCAACAGGCTCTGAAATTGGCACATGTTGGGGAAAACAACGCACGGAAACAAACACAACTATTAACAATTTAAGAACACAATAATTTAATGAAGAATAAACCAAGTACAAAACATGAGTAACACAGGGATTTAACGTGGTTTGGCTTAATTTCCAAGCCTATGTCCACCAAGAGAACGAGATTTTTATTATGAGAGAAAAACCCATACAAAAATATCCTTTGTATCCCACCCCAAAAACCCTGGACTACCTCTCTCAACCCCAAGAACTACATCTCTTAATATCCCTCATATTTTATGCACAAGACCAACCCCCCATTTATAACAATAAACATTACCTAATTTCTAAACAAATAATAACACTAATAGGAAACAACTTGGTCTCTATTTCAAATCAGTATTAGATTTGGAATCTACCACAGAAAATACAATTCTATAAAAAAAAGGTAGTTCCCTTTTTCCCAAAAGAAAAATATGTCAATTTCCTAACAAACTCCACCTTGACAATTTTTCTTTCATCAAACCGCAAACCAACCAACTATTTGCCTTTGCCCCACCAAATATCATGGTGTCTAACTGCACACCCGAATCAAACAGTCCACTTGATTCAACAAGCAAATAAACATGTGCAGTTAACTGAGCCTCCAATTAACTCGCAAGAAGGGTCTCAACTCCACCTTCTTCCTTTTTGCAGGATTTTTTTTCTCACCACCATTTGTAATTAGGAATATGGAATTCCTGGACCTTGTGCACTTTCGTTGAGAAATCCAAATGGTACAAAATTAACATATTTTTCCCCCCTTGGACTGTCTGCACGTATGGTTTTTCACAACTCCACCTACAACAAAAGACCAGTAGTTTTGCAGTCTATCTGGCTTTCGAAAATTAGATTTTTCTTTCCTCACATCTTTGGAACATACACCACACCAACCAAAGAACTAAAATCTAAAATTCTATCAGAGACTAAAATATCCATTTATTGAAAATTGTGAGAATATTTCCAATATATATGCCAAGAACTTCTCCTTAGTAGAGTAATTCTTTATCCATCCAAATTTGCATTGGACACCCCATGATGCAGCACAAGCTTGAGTTCAAATTAAACAGATTTTATTAACTCGTTTAGGCTTTAGGAAGGTAGAAGACTACGACTTTCCTTGTTTGAAGAAGACTTGAATCTAAAATCAATAATTAAAAAAAATGTAGAACGAGATAAATCTCAAGGAATTACTCCTAGAACCCTTTGGAGTCACACTTAGGGACGTTCAAGTATCACACCTAAGGCAAAGTTGTATGACACAACCTATGAGTAAGACAAATAGTCTTGCTGAAATTTTATTGAACTCAAACTATCAATTTCTCTTCTTGAAGAGGTACATTATTTATAGACTGTACATTATTTATAGACTATAAAACTAGAAGAGGTACATTGTTTCTAGACTATAAAACTAAAAACAACTTAGATTAGGATTTCTAATTTATAGTAAGATTGAGATTAGGATTTCAATGAGCTTAAATCCAATCCTCAATAGGAAATTAGACTTTAAGAAATCCTTTGCCTAAATAGACTCAACTCAACAAAACATAGATCAAATAGGATTTATGAAAACATCTAAATAATTCTAAACTCAATTAAGGCAACTCCTATAAATTAACCAAGATCCCAAATTGGATCCCTATCTTCCAAAGCATGCCAAATTAGGGTTTGGGCTTTGGAATTTTCTTTACTCCTCCTCTTCTAGACTTTAATAACTTTTTGCCATTTATCTCCATCACCACCCTTTCCCTTGACCCTTGAATCACCTACATCAAATTCACCGTCAAAAATTCTCCCTTTCCAATTCATTCCTCGAGAAACCAATGCATGCTTGTACCTCACCCTGGTTTGCGTTTTTCATGAGATAAGAAAGATGATTTTATCATCTCGAAATCGAAAGTGTTTTGCTCATTGACGGGGTCATGACCACCCTAACAAAGAATTAAGGACTGAATTAAGAAGTAAAGGGTCAATCTTCTTTCTCAACAAAGAGTTAATCAACATATAATGATTAAACTCTTCCCACTCGTCATCGTTGTCCTTGCACCATCATCCTCCAACATTTCTTTAATTCCTGTTGCATTTGGATATGCTTCACCCTCAAAAGAGAGTAAAAACTTTCAATAAATTGTTGAATTTTACCATGGTATACAACCATCCCCTTAAATCCAATAGTCATCCCCAGAACGAATCCGACTCTGATACTAGTTTTTAGGGAAAACAATGCGCGGAAACAAACACAACTATTAACAATTTAAGAATGCAACAATTCAATGAAGAATAAACCAAGTACAAAACATGAGTAACACAGGGATTTAATGTGATTTGGTTAAATTTCCGATCCTACGTCCACCAAAAGAATGAGATCTTTATTATGAGAGGAAAACCCATACAAGAATATCCCTTGTATCCCAACCCAAAAACCCTAGACTAACTCTCCCAAACCCAAGAACTACATCTCTTAATATCCCTCATATTTTGTGCACAAAACCAACCCCTATTTATAACAATAAACATTACATGATTTCTAATCAAATAATAACACCAATAGGACACAACTTGGTCTCTACTCCAAATCAGTATCAGATTTGGAATCTACCACAGAAAATACAATTCTGAAAAAAAAGGTAATTCCCTTATTCCCAAAAGAAAAATATGTCAATTTCCTAACTGCACATAAGAGACGAAACCAAGAAAGAGATCATATTAACGTACTCAGAACTAGACGGTTCCCCTTTTCCAAAATCCTCAATGCGTCTAAGTATACTCACTACAAAATCCAATCAAGCACCTCCTCTGAGTTTTATTTTGTTTAATTAAAAATGACATTTTGAGAATAAGCTCAGGTTCAATTCATTCTATTTCTTTGTTCCATGAAATAACGTCCACCTAGGAAGCAAAATTTCTGTTGAAAATTCAATTACAACTCCTCATTGGATATAAAGCAAAGTTAGTGCCAACATATATCCGCGGTCAGCAACATATGGGAGAGAATGAATCATAAAAGTTACCAATGCTCTATTAATCAACAGTAAACTTCTTGCAGCGAAAAGAGCAAATTTAGATGCGTACTACAAATTACTCTAAGGCAACTCTACCGAGTACAAGTTCTATTTTTAAGAGCAGCAGAAATTCATAATAAGGATAAGAGCAGCAGAAATTCATAATAAGGATATATATAAAGAAAAATAGCATAACCCCACAATCCAAAACAGCATAAACAAACTTAAACATGTACAGAACTGAAAAGCACAAATACCGAAGATATCATAAAATTAAAAGAAAGAAGAAAGAGGGGATTTGAACCTGATTAGAAAACTTCTTGGGAAGCCTGAACTTGGGATGAAGTGCTGCGCATGGCCACTGAAATGAAGCTGAAATGCGAGAATTATCAGTATGATTATGGGTTGTAGTTAGAATTGGAGTGTGAAGCCTTAGTGACAAGTCCTGTAATTTTGAAGCAGGAAAAATGGTGGACTGAACTATCATCGGCATTTTCTTCTTCCTCTTGTGTCTCAAACAATCAGTACCCTTCCTTTCCGGATACTTGGAAGGAATTCAGGAATGGTTATGCGTTTTTGTGTGAATTTTGGAAGAAGTCTAAGAGTGAAATTGTTGGAATGGTTTAAGGATCCATTTGAAGATAAGTCAGTTTATCCTGAACCAACCCGGTCCCATACACACGTTATGGTCGTTACATGAATGTTATACAACTGAACCGGCCGGTTTCTAATTCTGGAATTACGACAACTTTTGCCAACTATAATAATAATTTTTCGGGAAAGTTTAGGGCGGTTTAATTTGTATTTTAAAATTTATTTTTTTTTAAATATATTTTTTATTTTATAATCACAAGATATGAAAATATATTTTTAAATTATAAAATATATTTTAAAACATTATTTATGCATACTCAAATGGTTGACACTTTTGATTTTAATATTTCAAAATTAATATTCATTTTTTTTAAACAAAAAGTTTACTTAAATTTTTTTTTTATCTTACAAACAGAGTTCACTCTTGAATAAAATTGATGAAATTGTTATAATATTTTTATTAAAAATGACTATTCATCATTATTCATCATCTAAAAATAAAAATAAACACAAAAAATTTTATATTTAATAGTACTTTATAATTACGGATTTGTAGTGAAGAATTTGGGATCTTTCCTGTCTATGGGTTTACAAGTTACTATTTGGAATGAAATTTGAAACACATATAATCAGTAAATATGAGAATACTTAATAGGAAAAAAAAAAAACTCTATCCACTTTTTGTTAAAAAACAATCATTGTGAGTCTAACGGACATAGATATCCTATTATTAATAGTTAAAATAAAAATACATGGGAGACTAAAGGGACATACAATCTTATCTCTTTCTGAGTCATAGAAAAGCAACGAATAAGCGACAAAGGAGCATGTAACCAAATCTGAATATCGGAATTTGATAGCTACCTAAACATAATTGGGCTTGTAATTGTGCAAAGAAGAAAAAGAATGCTGTCCCGCGTCCCAAAGCTATCTTGATAAGCCAATCGCGCCAGATCATTAGCGACAATATTTGCTTCCCGGCAACTAGTATCCACTCTTTTTTAGGAAATGAAGTATATATTTAAGTCCCTAAATTTTGTCTCCAAAATTGGGTAGTCAAGAATTCCAATTTCTAATACTTTTAGGTTGATTTCTTCTCCTTGTACAGAATACCTCAGAATACCTAAAGAAAAGTTAGTCTAAAATAATGGTCCATACTAATATGAATGATAGTTTTAATATTAAATTAGGAATACAATTTCAAACAAAAACAAAAGTCACGTTTTTAGCATCCAAAATTTAAGAAATTGGCACTTTTATTTTTCAATATATAAAAGTTGACATTTTTAGTACTCAAATTAGAAAAATGACTCATTTTGTGAAAATGGTACTCATCAACACAGAGTTGTGGTATTGGATTTCTTTTTTACTTCATACAATTCTATCTTGCATGCTATATTTGCATGTATCTTCAAAACTAACATTCAATTAAATTTGTCATTGGTTGATGACTATTTATTCTGAAAGAAGTAACCCCCATAAAGTCAGACAGCCAACCTATGTTACCCACTACCAAATGAATGCAAACCCATGTTACTCACTAACATCATAACTGCAAAGGCAGTTGGATAAACCAAAAGTCTGTGAACTTCTACTATATAAAACAATAAGAAAGAAAGTGGTGTATTGCAGAAAAACTATAAGAAAAGTTTTTTTTTTTTTTTCTGATTCTCTCTATTGCAAAGGAAGCATTTTAATTCGTGGATAATGGATATAGTTTCTCACGTGATTATATTCCGACCGGTGATACAAGTAAGTTAATATTAGGCTAAATTTCCGCATGTGTTTTGTATATGAATTTTGGAATTCGTTTTTTCTACATTGGTATCAGAGCCTAAATTACTTGTTTCTTGGTTATTTATCATATTTCGTACATGTTTAAACATGAAATATATGAATGGATTGAATGTTCATATTTTCTTGGATGAATCTATTTCGTTCAAGTATGTTGATCAGCCACTATTGTAGAGTCTTTTTCAAGAAATATAGAATGATATAGGCAGTAATGGTTATATTTTATGAAACTAGACATTAAAGGCTTCAAATAGGTATATAATATGTGTAATTTAGATGACAAACGAGAGAGATATGAATCAACAAAGATTTGGGTTTGAAAATTCTGAATTTGGAAATTTGTTTTCCAGAATCAGCGTGTTCAAGTAGTCATGTTTGACCGCTTGTATCTCTCTTATTTTTGGTGTTTATTTATATATCCTATACAAATTGAAACTAGATATTACAGGCTTTAAAATGATATCTTATATGATCGATTTGAACTTAATATGAAGGAGATTTGAATCTCCAAAGTTATAGATTCATCAAGACTGAATCTGGAAATTTGTTTTTCAAATTTGAATGACCATGTTTGACGACCTGTATCTTTCAAATTTTTTGAATGTGATTTACACAACCCACACATTTGAAAACTACATACTTCAGGTTTTAAAATGATATATGATATAATAAATTTGGACTTTAAGATGAAGGAAAAACAAGTCTCCAAAGTAGAATACAAAAAAACTGAAGTTTTGTGACCAAATTGAGTGGCAGACCAAATTTTAAGAAAATTACAGTTTGATCCCCAAATATTTGTAAAATTTTCTGTTTGGTCTCTGAACATTTAAAATTTCAGTTTGTTCCAAAATTTTTGAAAATTATAGTTTGATCCCTAATTTTTGGGAAAATTGCAATTTTGTTTTTTTCGAATTGATTTCCTATTACTTTGTTGTATCTAAGGATAATGAGTATCCTTTATTCTGTATTTGTTATAGAAATCATGGTTTTGTTTATGAGATCTCCAAGAATTGCAAAGACACCAGCACAAAGAGCAAAACTTGCAAAATGCAGAGAAGCATTAGCAATTTGTCAGTGGGATGAGAATCTCAACATGATGGATCATGTTATCATGGTCAATGAGATGATACAACAAATAATATGGGAAGGTGGACTTATGCCTAATGATGGAAAAGTTCTTTGTCTGAGACAAACACTTCCTGAAGAATAGCAGATAATGCTTGATAACATTTGGGAAATTGAAAGTATGAATAATGAATTCCCTGAATATAATAAGACAGTGAAAGTTTTCTTGAAAGAATATATAAAGATAGGGGCAGCAAAGACATCAATTCTTTCAATGAATTCAAATGAATATGCTTAATTCATATTTTACTCGCATATATTTAAATATTTATATGATTATGCTTTATTCGCATATATATATATATATATATATATATATATATATTTGAATATTTACATGATTATATTTAATCCATGTGGGAAGTTCTAAAAGTTTTAGTAACTTGAAAGAACCAAATTTTTACATAAATAATTATTTTAATAATAATTTCAAATTGGGATTTTAGGTGATGGTTGAGAACATAGTGAACTTTCGAATCTAAAACCTTATGTGAAATTATTATTAATATAAGTAGTTAGTGTAAAATTGATGCATAAATGATAGGCATTAATAGTATGTACATATATGTCTGTAGAACTTTGTGTTCAAAGGAAATGGCTTCAGCATCTAAGACAATTGTAGTTGAACTAAACAAAGGAGAAAAGTTGAACAGCAATAATTATGAAATTTGGAATATGAAAATCCAATATGTGCACGAAGAGCAAGAAGTACTAGAAATTCTTAACCAAATTATGGAAGAGCCCGAAGATGAGAACACTGCTCAACATCGAAGAGATAGAGGGGGCATTTGCTACATGGAAAAGAAAAAACTCTCTTGCTCACATTACGTTGTTGAGTAGCATAGACAATGATGTTATGTGACTCGGTTTATTTTTACCACTAATTGCAAGTCATGTAATTATAGTATAATTACGAGTATCGTCCCACAGGGAGGTGAACAACTACCAGTTGAACAATATTATTACCTATTATCTAGATCAACATATAAAAGAAGAGTGGATGTAATAATAAAAATCAAGTAAAAGCACTATTAAAAAGTTCAACTAAAAGAATTCAGATAAACAAACTTTAGGACTCGGGATTTCACCAACCATTACTATAAATTCCATTCATATAATTATTTTGTGATAAATCCTCACAACTATTCACATAATTAAACATTATCTCCTCTCAGAGTATAATATTACTATTCAAATAATAATTATGGGACTACTTTCGTGACTCCAAAATTACTATGGATGCATGATGAACAAAAGAATATTATGCTGCAGAAATTGAGAATCTACTATCGTGATTCACAATTAAAGTCTGAAGAATTCACGAACTAATATTGATGTCAGCTGTCACCTCTTCACCAATACCTTAAACATGCAAATGGTGATCAAGCGTTTACAAGAAATAATACCAAACAATTCAGATATTGGATAATACCACAATTATATAAATGAAAATTACGTAACGATGGCTACATCCCAGTCCTAAAGAAAATAAATTCAGCCACTAAACATGGCTTGCATGAACATAAAACTAAGTAAAACTATCTCTATTGCTATCTACTCTATTGCTGTCGTTGTCGATTGTTGTGTGTCCCTTGCTTGTCTTGTGTTCTCCTTCATTTATACTTGTTCTGGTCCATGGAGATTAGAAGTCCATGTTGTGTAGAAGTCATTTTCTGATCCGAATGATTCTGAATTGCGTATTCCTCTCTTTTCCGTAATTCCATTAATCTTCCTCAATGCTATGGCATGAAAAGTTACATGCCATTGCATAAGTATCCAGTCCTTCTTTTCTTCAAGAAAATCGTGGCCTTCCTTCTTACGCAAGCAATCTTTTCATTCTTATCTTTCTCCAAGCAATTTTCTCCTACAAAATAGCAATTCACGTTAGATAAGGCTAAATTCTCCCATAATTAGATAAGATAATAGAGATATCTTAACCTAGAAGTTATCATTATATTCACTTATCATTATGCGAGAGTTAAGGCGTTTTGATCATGCCAAAGATATGTGGACTGCTTTAGTAGCAAGGTTTGGTAATACATTAGTTACCAAGCTAAGACAACTCACTATAAGGTTTGACTCTTACAAAAAGCCTCATGTACAGACAATGGAACAACATTTGAGGCAGATGTCAAACATGATTACTGAGTTGAAGGATGCTGGCCATATATTAACTGATAAGCAGCAAGTGCAAGCAGTTATTCGTTCCTTGCCTCAAAATTGAGAACATATGAAAGTCTACTTGACCCACAATGAAAATATCAAAACTTTGAAAGATGTTGTGTGTCATCTTGAGCTAGAAGAGGACCGCTTACTGGCGGCTAAACTAGAAACTAACATATATTATGCATTTCTAACTCACAAGGAGCTTCAGGCTCCAAACGCAAGCATCAAGGTGGGCAACAAAAGAAGTGGAAAGGCAAGGGAAAAGGTTCTTCTGGCAAAAAGCCAAAACTTAACCAACAAGGGAAAGGAAAGTGTCCTTTTAAGAAAAATAGTTCAAAAGTAAAATGTTTCAACTATGGTAAGAAGGGTCACTTTGCTCGTGATTGTACCGAGCCAAAGAAGGTACAAACCCTTTGTATTTTTGAAAATACAACTTATGTATCAAGTTTTGTTTTACTTATTGATTCTCATCATTTGTGGATTGTAGACTCAGGCGTCACAGACCTTGTAGCGAAGGAAAAATATGCCTTCGTGGAGTTTCGACGAGTTTCACAAGAAACCAAGTGGATATATGTAGCGAACAACTCCAAAGTGGAAGTGAAAGGAATTGGCACCTGTCAATTAAACAAGCATGGTGGGCGCACATTGTTCCTACATGATGTCTTATATGCTCTAAACATACGTCGGAACTTAGTTTGTGTGTTGGTTTTGGCTAAGTTTGGTTTTAATTTAAACTTTCATATCAATGGTGTTGACTTGTCTTTGGGAACAAGTTATTATAGTTCTGGATATTTTCTGGATGGTTTTATTGTGTTGGATATTTTATATAATAACATTAATGTATGTTATTTCTTATTCACGTCTTCTAATTCTTATGAAAATGATGTGAATATATGGCATTCTAGACTTGGTCACATTGGCCAACATATAATGAAAAGATTAGCCAAAAAGGGTTTATTAGGCAATATTAAAAGTGTCGATTTGCCTATTTGTAAGAATTGTCTGGCGGGAAAATCCACATGAAAACCATTTGGAAAAGGAACAAGAGTTGAGATTCATTTGCAATTGATCAATTCTGATATCTATGGTCCAATGAATGTAAGAGCAAGGTATAGGGCTATATACTTCATCACATTTATAGATGATTATACTCGATTCGGTAAAGTCTATTTGATTTCTCATAAATCTGAAGCATTAAGTTGCTTTAAGCAATTTATGAGTTTGGTAGAAAATCAATTGGATAAGAAAATAAAAACATTAAGAACCAATCGAGGTCCTGAATACCTTTCTGATCAATTTAGAGATATTTGTAATGAAAAAGGAATAGAATGACAATTGACTATTCTTGGAACTCCTCAACAAAATGGTGTTGCGGAGAGAAGAAATAGAACCCTACTTGAAATGGTTAGGTCTATGATGGCACAAGCTAACTTACCAATTACCTATTGGGGTGATGCATTGTTAACTACTGCCTATATACTAAATCGTGTGCCTACTAAATCAGTTACTTCCACTCCATATAAGTTATGGACAAGAAGAAAACTTGATTTGATTTTTCTCAAACCTTGGGGGTGTGCTGCCTATACTTACGATACCTCAAACAAATATGGAAAATTGGGTGCAAGACGTAAAAAAAGTATTTTTATAAGATATTCTGAGCACTCCAAAGGGTATGTGTTTATAGGTGTGCAAGATAATGTGAGTATTATTGAATTTGAATCACGAGATGTCACATTTTTAGAAAATGAATTTCCTAAAATAGGCGAGACAGGTAAAGACCTATCCTTATATGAAATTGTGGAACAAGATAACGGGATTACTCCAATGGTAGGAGTTAACACACCATCATCATCTCAACCACTTAATGAGACGATACCACATTATCTAATCCGAGTGGGAGCATTATGGAACATGATGTGTTACAAGATAAACAACCTTCGATATGACAATCAAGTCGTAAAAGTATTCCCCGTCAACGTTTTGACATTGAATGGGAAGCTTTCATGATTGTTCCACAAGAAAATGATGAGCCAAGGAATGCAAATGAGATTTTAACATGCCCTGATAAGGAAAAATGGATACTCGCAATGGAAGAAGAAATGAAGTCAATGAGATCAAACCGAGTTTGAGAACTGGTTGACCTCCCAAAATGACGCAAAGCTATTGGGAACAAATGGGTTCTCAAAATAAAGAGTAAAACTGATGGCTCGATTAAAAAATACAAGGCATAACTTGTAGCGAAAGGGTATAATCAACAGGAAGGAATTGATTATGAAGAAATTTTTTCCCCTATTGTGAGATTTATCTCAATTCGCCTAATTCTGGATATAGTGGCAAGTATGGATCTTGAATTACATCAAATGGATGTAAAGACTACTTTTCTCAATGGCGAATTAGAAGAAGAAATATATATGGAACAACCTGTTGATTTCATAACAAAAGGCCAAGAACAAAAGATATGTTGACTTTTAAGATTGATATATGGCCTTAAGCAGTCGTCGAGACAATGGTATATATGTTTTCATAAAGCCATAATATCATATGACTTTGTTATGATTGATAAAGATCATTACATATATATCGAAAGATCCAAGCATCAATATGTGATCTTATCATTATATGTTGATAATATAGTTATTACTGGAAACAGAAAGGATTTTATAAATATTGTGAAGAATTGGTTATCTTCCAATTTTGAAATGAAAGACATGGGTGAAGCTGTATATATTCTTCGAGTTAAGATTTCAAGAGATCGTTTAAAGAAATTATTAGCTCTTTCACAACAAACATATATAAATAAAATCCTTGAACAATTCCATATGCAAAATTGCAAACCCATAGATACTCCTATTGCAAAAGGTGAAGAATTGAGTCGTAGAATGTGTCCAAAGACTTCACAAGAATATGAACATATGAAACGTGTTCCATATGCTAGTGCTGTTGGAAGCTTGATGTACGCTATGATGTATACAAGACTAGACATTTGTTTTGCAGTTGGAATGGTGAGTAGATACCAATCCAATCCAGGTCAAGCACATTGGGTTGCCGTCAAAAAAATCCTAAGGTATCTAAAAGGTATTGCCGACTATTCATTATGCTATCAAGGAAATGATCTGCACCTTGAAGTCTATACTGATGCTGATTGAGGAGGAGATTTAGATGAGAGAACATCAACCTCCAGATTTGTTTTCTTACTAAATAATGGCGCCATATCTTGGAGTAGTAAGAAACAAACGTGTATAGCCTTATCAACAATGGAAGCTGGATTTGTGGCACTTTCAGTAGCAGTACAAGAGGGTGTTTGGCTTAAAAATTTTTATAATCACTTAGGTGTTGCTAAACGTTCTGCAAATCCAATTTTGGTTAATTGTGATAGCCAAGCAACAATAGCATACACTAAGGATCCAAAATTTCATTATAAGACCAAACACATAGATACCAAGTATCATTTTGTAAAAGACATGGTTGCACAAAAAGAAGTGAACGTACAGTACTTATCTACGTATAGAATGATAGCAGATCCTATGACAAAACCAGTCCCTAGAGATGTGTTTCTTAATCATGTGAAATCTCTAGGATTGTGTAGAAGTTAATGTACTGAATATTTTGTATTTCCCAATAGTTCACAATTTCCTGATATTTTCTTACTTATTAGCCTAAGAACTTATTCAACATTTAGGCATGATAATTCTTAGTGCATTATATTATATTATCGAGAAAGTATGTTCGACAGATGGAAGATTAGCCTACTCACACTGGTAATCGTCTCTATTACTGAGTGATTAATAGAGATGAAACAATTTTAAACTTATTGTCTTGGTGATAATTGAGAGTTCAAGCTTAAAATATGAATGTCGCCTTAACAAAATGTTAAGATGAGGACATAATATTGACTATGTTTGAAAGTGAAGTAACCCACATATTTTACTTTATTTGTCTTTAATGCCATATTTGAGTTTCGATGAATTAATATCTTAAAAGGACTAGATATGTGAACTCAAGTTAGACATTGTGAATGTCTAAACTATCATCTGTACGGTATTAAGTGTAAGACATACACTTCATGGGAAAGGAGAAAAATATCGTAATACGTATTTCATACTACGTATGCACGATTCGACCAATGTGGATTGGTGAAAGTTTTGATCTCAACTTTCAAACCGTGTGAGACTCACGAGGATGAAATTTTCTCAATTAAGTGCCCTTATGACTCTTATCTTATTTTTAAAATTTTTATTCAATGTTTGCTATTTTAGAATGTTGCCAACGAGCATGAATGATGTGATCTAACGGGACATTTTTAGAAAAGCAAATTGAATTGAAATTAAGAGATTGAAGAAAGAGGAAGATCAATTTGTTATTTGTCACATTTTATTTTGTATCCACTGGTCGACCAATTATGATTATTTTAAGTTTTAATCATAATTGTGAATACAATATATAATATTTAAAGAGATCAGAAAGAAATATAATGTGACTGATTGGTCTAGGGTAATGCATACAAAATCTACTCTAAATAATTATGCCAAAATATGAGCAGCTATTTATTCCTAACAGATGCATAGCATCAAGCTCTCAGTGTATGCTGGTAGCACCTATTATTTGCTTGTATGAACTTTGTAGAGAAGAGAGAATTATAGTTTGACTATCATGGGGCGAGTGGGAGATGAAAGAAGTAACCCCCATGAAGTCAGATAGCCAACCCATGTTGCCCACTAACATCATAACTGCAAAGGTAGTTAGATAAACCAAAAGTCCGTGGACTCCTACTATATAAATGCAAAACAATAAGAAAAAAAGTGGTGTAACATGTGTGTGTGGTGTACTGCAAAAAACTATAAAAAAAATCTTTTTATGATTTTCTCTATTGAAAAGGAAACATTTTAATCTGTGAATAGTGGATATAGTTTCTCGCGTGATTATATTTCGACCGATGATACAAGTAAGTTGATATTGGGCTAAGTTTTCGCATGTGTTTTGCATATGAATTTTGGAATTCGTTTTTCCTACATATACCATTGTTAATCTCATCTATCTCAACTAAACTTTGAGGTGGAATTAGTCCATGATATTTTTAACATTTTGTTCAGCAGTTTGAGTTGTCACTCTTTGCCCAGTAGGTCTCATATTTGGATGAATTTCAATCGCTTTAGTTTATTTAACCATTTTGTCCACAAAAAAAAAAAAGTATCGAATACTCATTCCGTCCCAAAAAAAGAATTAACTTTAATTAAAATACAACTTTTTATTAGTTATTAAGTACAACTCATTTAATGCACTACTAAATGTATAATTTTACATTTTTATCCTTAATTTTTAATTTTGAATATACATAATTATTATTAATAAAGATATTTTAGAAATTTGGTTTGAAAGTAAACTCTTTTTTTGGGACAATAAAAACTTTTAAAAGTGGACTTTTTTTTTGAGACATAGAGAATATCTTTTATTACATGACCTTTTCACCGTCAAACACATTCACTCACACAGGTTTTTGCATAACTTTTATAATTTTGAAATTAGAAATTTAGTAGAAGTTTTAGAGAGAAATAACGGTTTTAGAAACAATATATAAGTGTAATCGCACTATCACACAAAAAAAATAAAAAAAAAGGTTAAGCTTTAAGAACAAAAAAACTTGACCTTTGACATAGGGTTTTTGAGGAAGCAATTGATATTAATCAATTCCTTCAAGTTTTCAAACTCATAGTATTGAAGTTTAGATTTCTTCTTTCCTCCTTGCTATAGCTAGTTATGTCTCTTCTTTTGGAATTGTGATTTGTGAATCTCATGAATTCTTTTATTAATTTAGTCTAAACTCTTGTTATTATAGTTTATTATAATTGTTATACATTTAAATGAATTTCATCCTTTAATTATTATTCAAATAGAATGAAATGTCATAACTTGGGATTTTATTCCATCTTGTTGAACCTTTTAGGACAAGAGAATATGATTCATGATTAGGATTAAGTTATTTATGGTGTCTGATGTAATCAAACATGTTAATGAATAATTATGCTTTATGGAATACAATCTAATTAGTACATAAAAAAGATTTAATCCATGACTAATGGCTTATAAGAAATTATGAATCGATGACTAATAAGATGAATGAATCTTAATTTCCCAAGTTGAATTCATTAATTATTGAGTTTGGGATTATTGGTTGAATTTGCCTTTTATAGACAATTCACAGTTAGGTAATAAGAATATAATTAGACCTTAAGTTTCATGGGATGATTCATTAAATAATTCCAAGTATTCCTTATCGCAAGTTTACCAGCTCCATTTGATAAAACTAAAATCTAAAACGAGAAATTTGAAATTTGAGCCTATCAAGTTACTTTGTTTGTTAAAAACTACTTTGAATTTTGAAATCCAAAATCTGAAATCTGAAATCTAAATTTTAACCCATTAATTTACTAAAACTGATCTAGTGATAAAATCATATTTGATATTGGATATGTGGAGATATAAAAATTTATTATTTTACTCTAAATTATTATTGGCAATAAAATATATAATTTTTGTAATGTATTTTATTGTGTCTTTAATACTAAAAAAAATAGGAATTGTGAAAATGTTTTAAGCAATATTTGAATGCTATCATTTTTTGGAGAAAAAAATTATTTCTACAAAATCAAAGTATCAATATGTGAATAAATTAAATTTTAAAAAATTAAAAAGGTCATACAAATAACCTTTCATATATTTATAGGATTATAGAAATTTGTAAAATTTAAGTGAATAAGAATATTAAAAATATTAAAATCATGAAGTACATAAAGTGATGGAAAGATTAAAAAAAAAAGTTATAGAAAATGGACATTCAATTCAATAATAAATGAAATACTTATTACTTATTTTTACGTCAATATTTATATTAATTTTCCAAACTCACTTAATTCCTTCAGACATTCAAGTTTTAGTTATCAAATAGAATTAATTGATTAAACATTTGTCTTCATATCACTTAATTCATTAAGACTTTTAGCTTTCAATTATCAAATATACTTAATTCATTAAGTACCTATTATATTAAATTAAGTGTTGAATCAAGTTATCAAATAGACCCTTAGTCGTTTATGGTTTCAATTTTTTTAATCTTTGTTTTATTGTTCTAGGTAACTTTAATTAGTTTATATTTTTAATTCTCATTTTTTTCCTATGTTTGGCATAAAAATCTTTAGTATACAAATTCACAAACTATCCTTATAGAGAGATTGACCAGCGTTTGTTATAGTAATACGAAGTGATCCTGTACTCTTATAGATAGTTTAAGTGAACTTTTGATACTGTTTCTCGTTAGTTGATTTTGCGATCATTACTATTCTTAAAGATGATTTCAGCCCCTTCAAGATCTTTCCTCATTGAATATGTGGTCACCATCTGTGATGGCAAGATTCGATATTGTGTACTAACAAGTAAGTTTTGAGCCTACTACAAGATTTACTTGGTACCAAGAAAATAGAAAGAAAAGGATAAAAACTACCACGGAAGAATGAAATTATACGGGAAATAACACTTCCATTTAACCCCTTTATTTATAGAAGGATTAAGTAAGATGTTAGTGAGAAATAATTTGAATAGGAAGAAAGACATATAGTATTTTAGGAGAACACTAAAAGCCAAAAACATGTCATTTTAGTTTTATGGAAAACTGTTGTAAAAATTAATGGACTATAAGTGCAAATGACATGACATTATGGCAAGTACAAGTCAATCTCATGAGAACTAACTGTTAAAATTCACTATAAATAAAATTTTGTCAATTTTTCTTTATTGAAATAAGAAAAATTCAAGTTCACTGTCAAGAAATAAACAATAAAAAGTAGAAGATTAAAACTTAGGATTATGCATATCCCTCATAAATTCATCTATATATTTAAATTTCTTTTTTAGTTAATTAATTAACTTGACTTGTTAGACAAGATTCTTAATTTATTTAGTAGTATCTCTTGATGGTCTATTAAATATACCTTCAAATAAAATTACACTATGTTTTTTTTTTTTGGTAAAGGTAAGTATTATATTATATATCAAGGCAGAACTTTACATCCAAAAAAAGGACCAGACACTTCAAAAACTTCCACTTGTGGTGACACCAAATACATGTCACAATAAATGCAAGAGTGTCATAGCATCAACAACGGAGCATAGACTCACAATAACGCAAGTGAAAGTTTGCCAAACGAAACTGGCCGCTACAAAAACAAGCCGGCTATAGCCAAGGATACAAGTTTATAGTATACCCCTTAAGTTAGGAAAATAGAAGGGTCAATATCCCAATAAGCTTGCATCCCCTTATTCAGAGGGGTATCTTCAACATGTTTAAAAGTGAGAGCCTTGTCTCTGATTACCTTCTGAAGTTGTAGCTCAATAGTAGACATATAAAGAGGGCTTTGTTGCGAAATAAAATGTTCCTATAAGTAATTGCTAATTAAAAGTTCATTAAGATCAAGTTCTCTTTAAAACTACACATGTTATGTAGGTATATTCCTAGACTTCTACTCAATGATCATATGTTATCTATCTTAAGATTAAACTTTAACTCCCTCTTTCAATTTTGTCAAATTAAGTTGCCTGATCAATTTAATTAGTGATCAAGCAATTAAATGTGTTAAGAGCAAAAGAGACAAACAATTCAAAATCAAATAATCAATCCAAAAGAACAAAATAGAATTAATTGGACTACACAATAGGGTTCAATTGCAATCCTAGAAAAATAAAACTAAGAAGACCTCAAGGATAAAGAAAATAAAAGTCAAAGTTTAGCCAACATATTAAAAACAAAAAATTTGAAGAAACAAGAATTATATATATAGATTAAAAAAAAAAACTCTATGGGATACTCGTATGGTGTTGTGACGTATCGAATTCCACCTACCATAAATCTTGTTTGAAAAGTCACTTTTGACATATTCGTTTCTTGATTTCTAGCCAACTTTTAATTATAATAGCAATATAATTAGGATTTGATTCTTTACAGAAGTTGTAAATCTATGTATTATCTTTGCAATACATAAAAATCACTTAATTTGGATATTTGTAGCTCGAGATAAAGTCAAAATGCCAAAATGTGTCACTTCGGTGATCTATATCCATACCCATGACTTGTAACACAATTTTTACTTTGAAAATGGCCAAACTAAGAAAAGTGTTCAACATAAAGCATATGTCTTAGTTTTACATAGCCACAAAAATTACATCAATTAGATATTCAGATAGATAGATAGATAGGTGTGTACATATATAGACAGAGAGAGAGAGAGAGTCCATAGCATCTGCAATTCACTAAAGTATTCTAACACCAAATCAATATAAAAAGTTATATTCCTTTAATTCTTTTCATCATTTCAATTTCAATTACTCTTCAAACTTGATAATTCTAAGTTTTGGACCATAAATTAATATCCTATTATTAGTTTCTATTTTTGTTGAACTCATTTTTCATCAATTCCTGCTTAGATTTCATTCATTCACCAAAGATGTCATTAGAGCCAAATGTGGATTGAATGACCCTAACTTCGTTTGGATTGTTCTTATTTGAGAAAAGTTATATTGGAATGTGTGAAAATTTTGGTGGGTATTTTTTTTTATAGAAAAAGTATTTTGGAGGGAAAAATAAGATGGAAAATTTTTAAAATTATGTGACAGGAATTTGAGTGGGAAAATTTGAATTTTAAATTTTGAAATAAAAATGTGTTTGGATAATTTGTTTTTATTTGAGAATTTTCTTATTTGCAAATACAAACTCCCTGTCCAAACGAGGCCTAAGATAATTAACATAGAAAATAAGCAAATTATGAACCTATCATCTATAGTGTAAATTTGATTGAAAAGTATAAATTAAAATTAATTAGATTGTATAGTATTGCAATCCTAGAAACATAAAACTAAGAAGACATCAAGGATAAAGAAAATGAAAATAAGAGTTTAGCTAACATATTGAAAACAAAGAATTTCAAGAAAGAAGAAAAGAAAAGAAAAACTCTACAATTAATCCCATTTTCAAATCTTCAAGGCATAAACTTCTTATAACCCTAGAAAATTTGTTGTACCTTTCTTTAGCAATGGTACCAAAATTTGATGAGCTTATTTTTATACTTATCTCACAATTAAACGTATCGTTTAACTACAGAATAGGACAAGTAAAAGTATCATCCCATGAGAAGGACTCATCAAAGTACCAAAAGTGAGAATTCTTTTATTATTTACATAATCAAAATTCTGACAAATAAATTAATTAAAAATATGAAAAGAGAAATAAGAATAAACAAAAAATAAAAAAAGGAAAATGACTAAAACACACAAAAACAACAAATAGATATGTAGGACAATGGATTTCACCAATCAAATCTTTAGATAAATTAATTTAAAAGTTGAATTTTTAGGTTTTATTAATCTCACAACGATTCATCTAATTAAAAATAATTCTCTTCTAAGATATAATTCTCTCATTTTTGTTAAACCTACAACTACTTTCTTGACTATAAAAATTAATAAAATCACATTAAAGTCTTAGGAAATTATAATTGCAAAAATATATGACTACTTATGCAACTATACAATCTAAGTTTAAAATTTCTGTGATATATTATTAAACTTCAACTTACATTCCTTCACTTAATATCTTAATCAAACAAGTGGTGATTTGTCAACTAACAAGTAATAAAAATAAGAATATTAAATATTGTTTAATAAAAATTAATGAATAAATTAATAATAACATGGTTATATCTAAAGTTCTAGAAACAAGAACTAAAAAGAAAATATAACAAAACAAGAGTAATCAAAACCAAACAACTAAAGAATGGGAGAAAAAGGAGAGATTAGAATTATCCCCAATTGATGAATCTTCAATATTGAACACTTGAAACTCCAATCCGTTTATTTTTTCCCTTTAATTCATGTTTTTTTTTTTTTTTTCGAAACAAAATATACCAAACCCTAGCTATAAAGATCCTATTTATAGAGAATTAGCAGTCCTATACTACAAATAATTAAAATCTAAAAAGGAAACAAAATTGGTATGGGGCGGCCCATGATGTGGTCATTCCAAATTTTTAGAATTTTTGATTGAGATAATTTCATTTATTTCCCATTTTTCCTCGGGATTTTGTAATATTACAAGACACTGTAGTTTACAGAAATTACAATTACTCCCCTTGACTGACAATCCGGTAAAATCAACTACCAGAAGCAGTAAAAAGACAAAAATGACCTGAAACAATTTGAGCTATAAAAATTGAAAAAGAGATAATAAAATAAATAATTTTTATAGTGAAAAAGAAACAATGTTTTATTCTTTCTTTTTCAATTTTTATAGCTCAAATTATTTCAATTTTTTTTGTCTTTTTACTGCTTTCAATAGTTGACTTTGCTAGACAGTCAATCAAGGGAATAGTTGTAATTTCTACAAACTATGGAATTGAATTTGTAATATGAAAAAATTTCGAATGAGATAAATGAAATTATCCCATTTTGATTTATCATGCTGGCACCATGACGCCCTCCTATTGTGTTATGGCAGATGTCATTCTACTAGGAGCACGTCTTTTGGCTTTTTTCCCCAATTGTCGTACTTTTTTAGCTATTCCATTCTTCAATTGTCCACTTGTTCTATTATTACCATTCTTTTTCTTCACTTCTTTGTCATTTTTTCCACTTTAACTTTAATTTCTTTATATTCTCTTTGTTCCTAAAAAGTGTAATTACAGACAAGTGAACTATGTTAAATCAACTCAAAATACAAGCAAATCTGAAGTAAAAGTTATGAAATTTATAGGCATAATTTCCTATTATTGAAAACACAGATGGATGATCGTGTGATAGAATCACTCTTGCAAAAACATCTTTTTATACACTTAAAATGTTGTCCCTTTTCGTGATATCTTAACTATTTAAACATTTTCAAGAAATATCGTCCTTAAAAATGCCTTAAAATTTTAGTTATTGTGACATTTTCTTATCTATCGTGAGATTTTTTTCTATTTCCTCTTCCAATGTAGCAATAACATTTTTAGTTAACTAGTGAGAGATCATTGCTTACGGCATAGATGTAGGTGTATTGCCTAGTTGTACAAATTTATTGGTGTGAACTTAATATAATAAAATTTATGAATGTGACAGAGAAAAAGTGACATAGTATTTAGTATAATATGTTGCATTTTGAAGTATGAAGGATATGATTTGCTATATTAAATTTGTTGAATATAATAATTATGTTATTTTAATAATGGAAATTACATAGTTCATAACATATAGTAAATTGATAAAATGGTGTAGCGAATTGATAAAAAGTTGTTTATAAATAAGTATGAGACATGTGTGTGTGTATTGTTCATACATTTCATATAAATTTATATTACCAAAGATATGTTCTTTCTAAACCATATTATTTGAAAACAACAAATAGAAATGAGTTACACGTTAATTGCAGAAATACTATGCAATCATTCTCATGAAAGTCATAGTGAATAACCTATTAATTCTAATTATGATAAAAAAAAATTCATTTTAGCCCAATCTCATAACATCTTCTTCCATTTGTCAGTTGAATTGGTGAATCTTTAACGATCTTCACACAAAGTTGGATTGATAAAATTTGACAATGTCTGAAGGTGCATAAAATTAAATAGTATAATATAATTGATTATAGTATTTATAAATTTGAAATTTAGAGGTTCTACCACTATTATAGTTTATAACCAATTTTAAAATGCAATAGTTAAATGTCAGCTAGGAATCAAACACATTTAAGTAGGTTTTGATATGCTCAAATAAATGTAGAAGAAATAATTTTTCCTTTTATTTTACCTTCTTCAATTTTTTTTTTATATTGCACAAATGTTCTGATTTCACTAAATTACGTAAAGAAGAAAAATTTTGTCTGATTCTTTTTTATTTTGAAAAGTCTATCGTTTAAATAGATTCTTTGGTTTGTCAATCATGATGAGTTCTAAGATAGCAATCATGAACTGTGAAAACAGTGAATAGAGATGCAGAATTCTTAAATAGTGTAAAAAAAAAATTGCTATATGAATGGCCATCCAATGCCTTGGCTAGAAAAGATGATATTGAATTCTAATTAATCTTTGAAATGTGAAAGAAAAAGTAATTCAATTACAAAAATGTATCCATTGATATGCGAAGAACTTCATTTATAGCAGATGAATCTTATAGTTCAATTACAAAGAAAGCATACTGGAAGTAACAAAATGGAATCTGCCATTGGTAGATAATAGAACTCATTGATACATTGAAACAATCTAAAAAGCACAAGGCATACTATAGCCTAATAAGCTACTTCAAAATTTAGTTTTCAATGACCAAAATGAGATTTAATTGCCTCGTCTTATATTACAAACGTATGATTGGAAAAAAGGGAATTATAATGTACAAAGAAAAAGAGCTATGAAAAACTATAGTTTTAAAAAAAAAACCAAACACTTATAGTTCAAAAAAAGAAGAAGAAGGAAACTATAATCTATAAAAAAATCAAGAAAATTATAGTTAAAAAAAAAAAGAAGAACAAAAAACTTGTTATTCAACCCCCAAAAAATTAAAAGAAAATATAACTTACAAAATATCAAAAAGAATGAAATGACTAACTAAAAATACAAAAGTGATATAATTGTGTAAAAGTAATAAAATGGTAATTTATGGAAATAAAAAATTGAAAAAAGAAGGTGAAGTTTGCAAGAATTACGAAAACTATAGTTTACCCCAAAAAAATTATAATTCAAAAAAAGGAAACTATAATTCATAAAAAAAGAAATAAAGAAATTTGTAGTTTAAAAAAAAGAAGAACAAAAAACTTGTTATCCAATCAAAAATATATCTATATCTATATATATATATATATATATATATATAAATGAACGTAACTAACTAAAAATACAAAAGTGATATAATTGTGTAAGTAAGAAAATATAATGTATGGAGAAAAAAAAAGTAAAAAAGAAAGTGAATTATCGCAATTGCCATATTCATAGACAAATAACTTCCATGTCGACTTAGTTGTACTTACGTGAAGGTTGTTAGTAATTATTGTAATGTGGGTACAAGTCGTAAGATGTCATTATCTCTCCCTTTTCGATTATCCTTATATTAGGGAGGTGAAATAGTTACATCTCAGAGTGGTGTCACATATTCTTCTCCAATGGCTAAACGTTCTATAGTTATCAATCAGAAGTTAAATTACAATGAACTAGATGACCTAATAAATGATGTGGCTAAAATTGATAAAAATGTGTTCAAATTGAACAATATTTTGCACCAACCATGCAATTTAGGTAGTCACCTTACATATGATGCTATAAGTATGATAGGGGATTATGATTTGGAAATAATGTATGATGGTGTTAGACATTGGCCTCAATATCGTGCTAACATATATGTGGAGAAAGAAATGCTCCCAACCTTTGCCTTAGACCGGGGTTCATTAGTTTGCTCTCAACCCTTTCCTTAGGCTGAGGTTCCTTTGTTTCACTGCTTAATAGCATCCCTCATATGAACTTGATGAATTCATTGCCATTGTCTACTCTGATTGTCCCCGAACACAAGAAGACGTATGTACCATAACTAATTGAACTGACTCTATCTACTTCATGAGTTGGTTCGGCTAATGGTGCACAGGGAGAACTTCTTTGAATTATTAATGACTCTTTCCATCCAGTGAAGGTGCATTGTTCTATAAGCACTTGATTCCAAAGAGAAGACATTCCAGAACCTATTGATGATGACATTGTTCTAATAGACAAACAATCATCTTCACCACCAAGTGAGCCAAAGAATCCCAATCTAAAGGAAGTGGGTTTAGATGATAAGTTTGAAAGTGAGAGTGATGATAGTGGCACCTGTGCAGTGGAGAGGCAACCAACTCGAGTTTATACTCCAAAGAGTTTGGCCTTTTTTAACGATATTGGGGATTGTTCTAACAGTGACCCCACTTATTAAGGTAATAAGAAACGCACACATGTCTGAAGTGAAGAAAACAAACAAATTCACTTGGGCATCCGTTTTGTAAACAAAAAGCAACTCAAGAAGGTAATTACCCTATGGCCTATAAACCACAATAGCCAATTCAAGGTTGTTGAGAGCAAAGATAATTCGTGGGCAACCAAGTGCAAATTTGATGAGGGACCACGAACAGGTGGAGACATTCGTTGGATGTATGTGGTGTGTTCATGTTGTTTTAAAAAGTATCCATGGAATATGGCATATTATGATAGAGCACAATTGCATGGGTGCCAATCAAATAAGTCATCGTGTAAATCTGATATCTACAATGGTTGCCACTCACATCAGGCAGGCTATAGAGACAGATCTTTGCTACATAGTAAAAAATATTTAGAGAGATTAAAAATGACTTAAATATTGACATCTCTTACAAAAAGGCTTGGCATGGGCACCAAAGAGCCCCTGAGCTAATGTGTGATAGTTGGAAAGAGTCATTTGTTGAATTGCTGAAGTATATGGTAGCACTTAAACGGTCTAATCTACGAACTATGGTACAATGGCTCTATCACCCAAATAGTATGGATAGGATTAAAATTTTCAAATATATTTTTTGGGCATTGTCGCTTGCAATTGAAGCATTCCATAAATGCAAACCTATGATAAATATTGATGGCACATGTTTGTAGAGTACTTATTGAAGTAAATTGCTTGTTACCATAACACGTGATGTCAATAATTATGTTCTATCACTAACGCTTGCTATTGCTGATGAAGAGACAATTGAGAGTTGAGAGGTGGTTCATGAAGCAACTTAGAGTTCTTAAACGGTCTAATCTAGGCCACACAATAAAAAATATTCAGAGAGATATTAAAAATGACTTGAATGTTGACATCTACTACAAAAGGCTTGGCATGAGCGTCAAAAAGCCATTGAGCTAGTGATAGTTGGGAAGAGTCATTTGTTGAATTGCTAAAGTATATTCTAACACTGTTTTCTTATCTATTAGGAATGCCATCATTTTCTTGGGAATTGGTCTTGATCAGATGGGCTCGTAACCATCTTCCAGTTCAACTTCTTTATTAGACTCCACAATCATATTCTGACTACCAAACCTCAAGTGGATGAAAATCAGATAGAGGACATTCAAATTGACGATGAAGACAGTGATAAAGAAATTAAATGTGATGACATGCATCAACATCTTCCTAGTGATCGCTTGTATGTAAATATAGGATTATGTAGATCACGGCTTACAATTAAACTGACTAGATGTGGAATGCATGGAAAACTTGTAGGTCACAAATAATAGTTAGTTCAAATTCTAAGTTTTGTATATTATTAATATTATTTTAGCAACTACTAACATTTTTCAATTGTATTTATTATTACTTTTTTGTATAAAAATATTCTTGTCAAAATATTGCAAAAATTTTAAGTCATGAAAAATTTAGGTTTAATAATTGAAACTATGCAAAATTTACAATATGAAATTTATTTAAATTTTGTTTGTTTAACACAAAACTAAATAAAAAAAATCTAAATGAAATTGCATTTCATACCCCAATAATTGACTTCATAATGTTCTCGAACAATTTAGGAGGCGCCTGGCTGGGGTAGGGGAATGGGAAAGGTATTAGAAATGATAGTAGTGGGGAATGATAGTGGAGTCTTTCATTATAATTCTGCTGATTGGTTTGTACTGGGGAATGGGAATGATTACTAATAATGGTGGTTGGTTTGTGTTGGGAAATGGAAATGATTATAACTTAATTGTAATAATTAATATTAATTAATTAGTTATTATTAGCTAATTATTTATTACAATATTAAATTAATTAATTATTAATAAAAATATTATTAATTAAATTAATCTTAAGTAATTATTTACTATTAATTGTAATAATTAATGTTAGTAAATGAGATTAATTAATATTAATTATAATATTAAATTACAATATTAAGTAAATGAATGATTAATTAAATTAATCTTAATTAGTTAATTTATTATTACTTAATAATAATAAATTAATTTATATTTATTATAATAATTAATATTAATTACTTAATTAGTATTAGTTAATTAATTAGTATTAATTATAATAAATAGTATGAATTAATTAATTAGTTTTAGTTAATTAATTAGTTAGTAATAATTAGTAATTAATTAATATTAACAATTAATTATTTATAAATTAATTATACATTAATTATAATAATTACTATTTAATAAAATGAGATTAATTAATTAATTTATTTATAATATTAAGTAAATGAATGATTAATTAAATTAATCTTGATTAAATAATTTATTATTACTTTTAATAATAATAAGTTAATAATAAATTAATTTATATTAATTATAATAATTAATTAATTAATTAGTATTAATTAATTATTAAATTAATTAAAAAATAATTAGTGTTCCTTACCTTCCATACCCCCCAATATTAGGGGGTACGAGGATTACCCCATATGTGGTAATCAAAAGTGCGAAAAAGTGGGCCATTCCATTCCATTCCCTTGAACCAAACAGCAGAAATGAAATCAAACCTATATCCCCTCTAATTAAACCCATGCTCCAGGCACCCCCTTAGTTTATCCAAAAAACAAGGACTACAACGTGTCAGGTAGACAAGCTTATAAACATTAGGGTTTAGGGTTTTAAATGTTTAAAATAACATGTTCTTAATTTTATAAATATTTAGCGTTTAAAACAAGTGGTGTATTGTTTTTGATATAATGCTTATAAATAGTTGATAATATGACTTTTGTATATCACTAATACTACTCAATTCATTTTTATAATTCTGCAAACTTCTAAGTAAATCAATATGAGTTTAACTTAAATTTGATTTATTAACTTTTTTGACCTAAAAAGATTCATTTCTACTTTAAATACAACCCATAACATTTACCTTCATTATATGAACATTAAATTTTCTAAGTAAAATTTAAATTTTTTATATTATACTTACAACTCATATTTTATATTGCAGTAATTTTTTCACTAATATAAACTTAACAAGAAAACTTATAAGAAATAATGATTAAATGAACTCACAATAATTTTCTATACTTGTAATTTATAGTACCTACATATAGCACATTAGCACTATTATTTGTCAAAAGAAAAAATAAATTTTAATATTTTTCACATTAATTTGCTATAAATATTACATATGAATGATCGGTCACTTAAATTCAAGTTTTTAAATTTCCAATGCCTTTGGATGTGCTGCATACGAACTCAGCACTCCATCTTTTTTTAATTTTTCAAAAGAAATAAATTACCAAAAGTCAACCATGCAAATTCATAAATAATTAAGGTTTAAAATTTTAAGTGTTTAGAATACGGATACAACTATTTAACTTATTAAAGTTTAGGGTTTTAAATGTTTAGGAGGTTTAAGGTTTTAAGTGTTTAAGTGTTTAAAATAAGGATACAACTATTTAACTTATTAAGGTTTAGGGTTTTAAATGTTTAAGGTTTAACACAAGTGATGTATGGTTTAGGGTATAATGCTTATAAATAGTCGATAATATAGCTTTTGTATATCACTTATACTATTCAATTTATTTTTATAATTCTGCAGACTGATAAGTAAATCAATATAATTTTAATTTTAATTTTATTATTTATTCTTTTGACCTAAAAAGATTCATTTCTATTTTTACTACAACTCATAACATATACATTTAATATTAAAATTCTAATTAAAAGTTACACTTTTTATATTATAATTATTAGTCAAATTTTCTATTGCAGTAAAAAGTGCAAAAAATATTTTTCAATAACTATATTTTTAAAATTCTTGTTGAGTTCTTATGGGCTACATGTGAACTCAGCATGTTGCATGTGAACTTAGTACAACATGTTGAGTTCGCATGTAGCACATGTGAACTGCATGTGAACTCCGCACGGGAAATTTAAAAATAAAAAAATCCCCGCGAGTTTGCACGTGAAAAATGACCACTCTTATTGCTATTTTGGGATTCATTTCCAAATCATCTTAATAGTTTCCAATTCTTTTAAAACTTTGTTATTTAAGGAAAACTCATTAATGTGGCATTCACATTATAAAATACCAGTGAATACTAGTGAATACTAAACTGTTATTTAATTACTTTGATCATATAAACACTACGTTAGACGTGGAAAAATTTTACAATAATTTTTTACAATGCGCATCGTTTACTTTTAATTTAAACAGTAAGATGGTTTGACAATGGTACTGACCACAACAAAAACTGTATACAAGTGATCAAAACAAGGTTCTAGTTTGTTTGTTTACAATTTAGCTACCATATTTGAAGTTGGTTTAATAACAAAGTGGAGTATTGGCGATGGCAATCCATTAAATGATAAAATGGTACTATTATTAATAGTATTGCGTTACGACTTGCGTCATTGATAAGTTTGTCCAGGATGTACAATGATTACTATGACTATTTATCTTATACATCCTGAATTTTTGTTGTTCAAGTGATGAATTTATGTTGACAAACTACAATTTTAAAATCCATCAATTGGGTCGAAGTGGCAAAAATATAGATTGGGGACAAATAAATTATCACAAGTTCAGAGTGCAAAATACAAAATGTCTTGTGGTAGCACTTATTAACAGTTAAAAGAGAGGGCTTTTCTTACATATTAAAATGCATCTTCAAAAAGTAGAGTGTAACCATTATTTTTGGGAAAAATCCTACAAAACAAATTACTTTGCATGTCTGATTTGAAAAACTCTTGATAGTCAAATTGTTAATCACCAAAGTTCCATTGTACATATAATTAGATTCCAAAGAGCAAAGATTGTCACAAATTAACAGTCAAATATATAGCTCTAATCCTTGAAATACAAACAATCTCCAAATAAGCCCGTATTTGAGACCCTTGTCAATTCATAAATTGTTGTGTCTCTTTGTAATGTTTTTTTTTTTTTTTCTATTCTATTACAACAATGGTCCTATCATTTCACTATATATATTATTGTATCTATTATAAATGTATGCGTTACACGTAGCAGGGTAAGACTCCCAAACCAAAAGGCCTTAAGGACGAGAGGAAGAGAATGTCAAATGCGAGTTCGAACTCACAACCTCTTGACTCCAACTTTTTTGGGTGACCAACTTGGCTAGGCCATGTTGGTTGTCTCTGTAGTTAACAAAAGACAAGTTTCTCTAAGTGACGTGTAATATTCTAGGGCACCTCAGTTTAAAATGTATCTTTAAAAAAGAAACAAAAAGTGAAATCAAATCTGATTAACAACTTACTAGAAATCATCATAATTTCTTTTAATATAACAAACACATATCCTTCAACAACTAATACATTATTTTATAAATTGAAGCAACTAAGCAAGAAGTATAACTGACTGTAAAAGATGTTAAAAGTAAAAGAAATAAAGGTTCAATTTTGACCAAATAATCAATCTGGAGTTAAATTAAAAATAGGGGATAGTAAAATGAAAATTCAAAATTAGAGGTTTCAAATTGACCAAAAAGTTTTTAAATTAGGAAAGTAAAATCAAACAAACTTGTTTCAAGATTTCACCAAACTTGAATTCAACTTTGTTGATGGGAAATTTGTATGAAGTAAAGCACTGAGTTGAAGAAAAAAGAAGTTAAATATTCTCACCCGACCCTTAAATTATGATGATAGTTGAGGCAAAATTTGTGGAAAGCAGATGATTAGGTTGAAGAAGAAGGAAGTTAAGAATCTCACCCGACCCTATAGAGATAGCTTTGCTCTTTTTTCAAATCTAATTTTAGTTTATGTTTTTAAATCCTAATTTATAGTTACATTGTTAGGAGAAATTTATTGTTAATTAATGTTTCAATAATACTTAAATTGGTAAGAGAAATTAAAATTGAGATGAATAACTTTATTACTACTATGTTAATTGTATTTTTTTTTTAATTTGGTACATTTTGTTAAAAATCTTACCACACACTATAATCTTATGGTTTAGGATAAATAAATGAGACCATTCTGTTAAATTAAGAGATAGAATTGTAGTGCATGTATACAAGTGTATATAATAGAACTTAAAAGTTAACCGATTTAACCACTTAACTAATTAATAAAAATATGCTGATTAATTGGTTTAACTACAGGGCAAAATTTCAAAAATATAACCAAACTAATTAACTAGCAGAATAATCAGTTACACACTAAACCGAATTGGAAAACTGATTAACCAATACCAATTAACCGGTTAATAACCAGTCCCATCAGTTAACCAGAATTTTGAACACCCCTAACAACTTGTTGGTGCCGAGATATCTCAATAGATATTTTTGTTTTTCCTTTTTTTTTTTAAAAAAAAAATCCCTTTTCCAATCAAATTTTAGACCAAAAAAAAAAACAAAATAAATAATTAAAAAAATTAGATTGGTTGATACATTGATTTAGATACAACATCTCTAAAACGTATAAAAACATCATTACGAAACATACAAATTATAACAAACAGTGCCTCTCTGAGAATAGAAAACAATATCCTACAAAAGAAAATCCTAGTAACTTTAAATCCATAATCTAATTGAATGGCTTCCCATTTTCTGTAGCTCTAGCCCCTTTATGTTAGCTCTAAACACATCTTTCTTCTTGCCCACAGAGGAAAAATCCTGAAACAGTGAAATCCATTCTATAGGCTCCATAAGAAACTAGAAGGTAAAAACACCAGCCAAATCAGCTTTAGCTGCAACCCCCCCTCTCAAAGTAGAACCCCAAAATCGCATATAAATTTTTTTTGCAACTCTTGGCTTGCAAACCTACAATGAGTAGAAAAAAGAGAAATTCTTTGGGTGAGATAAGAGCACAATACTTCATCAATATCTTTCAGATGCATAAATGGCAAGGCCAAAATTCAGTAAGATATTATCCATGGATTATGATAGTTTGATGGTGCTGTCTAATAATCATAATAGGCCGCATGAAAGCAGTCAAACTTGGAACTACGAAATCATTTCCTCTATGGTTAAAGAATTAACTTAGAACTCTGAGGCACTCTCTCCTGCTAGTCATGTATGCACAGTATGCACAGAACATTTATCTGTAATTCTTTCTGTTCTACAATAATAAAACAAACAAACAAACAAACAAACAAAAGTATTTTACAGAATGAATAAAAAATTCTACTGCAGAGTAAAGAATGAATTCATTAATTTGAGAATTTTGTAACTCACACTTCTTCCTAAAACACTTGGCATGATCCTGAAACAAGTTGACCAGACATAATTTTAGATCTTGCAGGGTATCATCCTTCCAAACAAGGGTTTAACAATTCTAGGAGATGATGATTGGTATCTCCACCAAGATATCATTCAATATTGAGATATTTAGGACACAAGTGCTGAAATTTCAGGAAGACAATCGGCTTACATCAACTGCATATTCATCTAGCCAACAATAGGGTTTAATATCACTCCTTTTCCTACAAAAATGAATAATAAATTGGACATCTCTGTGAAGATGAACATACGTAAAATAATTGTCGTCTTTGTTAAAAAATTCCAAAGCACAATCATATGGGTCAAAATTTACTCTGTTTTGAAACTTACAATTAAATTCATCTATTGCTTATTGACATCTCTCTGAAACCTCCATGCAGATATAACCCTGTTACCAAATATGTGGTAAAGTTGTAGGATCATTAAGGCATACATTTTCAAGAGGATCCCTTTCATGTTTAAGTATCAAAAGTTATCCCAAGAATCATAATCATACTTTTAAAAATACATGTAATCTGGGTAGATAATGTCATAGTTTATGTTATACGGAACACAGACAAATAGCAAACCATGAAAATTATGAACCACAACAGAATTTAAAGAGATTAGGTAACTGAATATAAGAATTTTATAGTTTTTTACAGCTTCTTCTATTCTATTTCTTCCGTTCAAAGTTTTTGCAGATATTCAAGACCTACAAGGCAGTTGAATCCTACAGGAGTTCATATTTTGTGTTAAACTTAAAATTATAGCATATCTTCACTCTCTTTCTCCGCATTTCAGTGACTGCTATACCATTAACTAGTTTTTCTTAACACCAACTCCATTTACATGCTGTAATAAGCATCTCTCAAGTAGGATAAAAAGCATTATGATACTAAAACAATTGCCTTAAAGCCCAGGTTTCTTTTCTCTCTTTATGTGCAACACATGCAAAGTATACATTGCCACAGCTTTGAACCTAAAACTTGATACAGAATATTAAGTATGAAGGATCATCTGTATGATCACCAAGTTTGATCCATCTACATGCTTGGAACATGAAATATTTAAAATTGTGTATCCAACACCAAAAACAAATATTTTAAAGTAACACATCAACTTAGTGTTTGTGGAGTGGGAAATAGATTGGCGGATGGTTTGTAGCAGAATAGAGTGGAGGAAAACTATTAATGTGGTGGAAGAGCAAAACTCTAATGGTCCCGACTGCTCTTTATAGTTTTAGCATTTTTATTTATTTCGTTACCTATTTATCCATTTATTTTATAAATTTATGTCCTTGGGTTCATCAACCACCGACCCCAACTAGTTTGGGATAAAGATGATGATGATGATGATGATGATGATGAATACATCAATTTAGTGTATTCTTCATCAGATTCACCGCATCTATTGTTTTGGAAAGCTCTTTCTTGATAGCCAAAAAGCAACAATGTTTGTAAAACCATAGAAGCATTGGGTTCTTAAACACTAAAACCATGAAAGTAGAAAAGAATATAGTAAAGGCAATGAACTTTTCAAATTCTATGGGAAATTTTTTTTAAAAAAAAAAAAGAATTAAGAATGTTAAACAAAAAGAAAAAGAAAGGAAATTGCTCCAACCTTTTGGAAATTCCGAAAGCCACATGGAAGCTTAACCCTTTGAACAAGAATCACTTCGCCAATTAAAGTTCTCAATTTCTCTCAACAAGTTGACAAAGTTGGATAATGCAACTGAATCATTGCAAGAATCTCTTTTAGAAAGCCACTGATCTTCAACATGTACATTAACATCCCTGTAATAATGGAATCAAGGGGCATTATGTTCTAACATTGAGAACAATCAACTGAAAGGACATCACATTACCCGACGAAGAAGGCTAAGACATAAGGAGGCATAAAAAGCAAAAGAAGCACAAGTTACCTCTTTAGAGAAAGAACTTCATAGTTTCTTCTCAGATGATCAGCATACTTTATGAGGGCATCTTGGGCATACTGTTTGCCAACAGTTCTTACAGCTGCAGCACTCAGTAAGTTTTCCAGAGAGCCATGCTTCTTTATGAGCTTTAATGCAGTCTTTCGACCAAAAGCAGGAACAAACTTCTGAATTCCAGGAACACCATCAGTTTCATCACCCAAGAAGCATCCTGTAGAATAATAGTCTTATTCAGGTTGCTTTGGGGATGGGGGAAGTAAAAATTGCTTTTCAGAGAACAACTCTCCTATGCCTGCACTTTAACAAGTTTGCTAGAAACAGATGAATTATCTAGAAATTCAAGTATCTCAAACAAGTACCGCTTAGAAAGGGAATACATGGAATACAAAAAATACCAAAAAAACTATAAAAACCTTCCAAAAACACAGTGAAACAAAAGTATTTTCTATAATTGAGAGATTCTTCTCAAGAACCCACATAAGTGAGCCTCTGACTCTATCCTTCCATGACATTAATTTTTCATGATGAACAGCTGGAATTGGTTCTTCTTTCCAATCTTTTGAATTTTCTAGCATGTAATGAAAAAGAGAAAAAGCCATCAGTAGATCTTTTCCTTTAGTCATGAGATGCTATAACTGGAAAAGGGCCAATTTACAAATAGATCTGGCTTTATGCCTGATTTATGACATGCTTCTGAATCAATCACCAAAATTTGAGTCATGTTAACTATTGAAGTTTGAACAACTCCATGTGGAAAGGAATAACAGCAAATAACAGCAAATAAATATTATCATCTGCAATCAAACAAAAGATTAAGCATTTTCCTCTAATTCTTGGAAATAACTGTTCCAAGTATGCTTTTGCAAAGCCTCTACAAGAAGAAGTTCGATTCCTTCAGTAATGTCGTAACTACAACGTTTAGTAAAGCCAGCATTTTTTTCATATCCTTTGCTATTAGAAAGGCAAACTTTTTAGTTTGGCCAAGGAACCAGGAAAGCAAACAAACAAACTAGAACAGGAGGTGGCAGATTGCCAAGGCACACAGCACCAACATGAGAAAGACATTTCATAGCAAAAGAACAAAGAAGCACATGTACATCAATACCAGCAGTTATGAATAATATATACACCCACATACATTATGTTTTCCAAACATGCTTGGTAACAACTTCATTCATATTACTGATTGAACAGGAAAATAAGCTGCTCACACAGTTACTTCTAAACTAGTTGGATGACTCAAATGACTCTTACACCACAACAATGTAATCCCTTTTAAGTATAAGTAAGACAAGAAAGAAAAGGATACACTATGATTTGCCACCAAATTTTTGAACAATTTATCCTCTTATGCTCCTTGATTGAGAGCATCCTGTACTCATCGAATTACTTGTATTTAATAGAGAGCATCAAATACTCACTCATACTCAAATCAGATTCTGGGTCACAACCATACTGAGCTATGTAGTGGTTTAGGGTATAAAATGACCACCTATCAAGCTCTGGAATGGGCAAAACAATCTGAACATCTTCAGAAATCAGTTGCTTAAAATCTTTGTCAGGAGATGCAATGACAGCTTGGCATCCTCGAGATACAACTTGTCCTACAAGTGTGGCCACAACATCATCAGCTTCTTGTGCCTCAATTTTCACTACCTGCATGTAATGTGCAATAAAACTAAGATATTCACAGTATATGCCATGATCCATACATTCTGAGCCTCATCTAAATTCCTTAACCGAATTAAAATGACACCATTTGATGTGCCAAAAGGGCTACAGTCACAACAACAACAACAATAACAACAACGACAACTAAGCTTTTATCTCACCATGCCCAATAAAGATCATGGGAACTAACTATGGCATTTTGTTGTTATTGTGCAATGTTCATTAGCTGCAAGGAGTTGTTTATCAACAGCTGTAACTCATAATGCAAAATTATCTAATCAAACTTGCGCCAAGAGGAAATTTCAAACATAGACAAGCAAAAACATTAATATAGCCAGGCTTGATATATGCTTCAACCGTGCTATTCTATTCCACCTCTTAGAAAGCAAAGAACTTAAATCAATGTACTTAATAGCATGGCAATATATAAGTACAAAACTTCTACCCCAATGAATAGTTAACAAACTTCAAAGTTCCATTATGTTGCCAAATAAAAAAAAAATGCATGTCATTGCCCTTTATTGGTGTTTTCAAGAATAAAAATTTGACTAAGATGTGGCAATATTGGCACTCCATTTTTTGTTATTGGCACTCTTCATCCACTGTAAAAGCAAAATTGGTGACAAAACTCTGTGCCTTTAGCATTGGATGATGAGTTTCAATACGAAACATAAATGCAAATATCATTAACCTTGACCAAATATGTGCTCATTTAAACAATGATGCAATTGATCATGGTTCCAGGATACATCTGCATGTACACAGCTGGAAATATTACCTAGCAAAAGTAACAACAGAATGGAAGATTACTTCTGGTCATAGTTGCTAACTGCGAGCCAGGTAAAATAGCTCAGGAGAGTATCTAGTTGCATTCCATTACATGTTTTGCAGGAAGGATGGACAAGCATCCAGCAAGAAATTGACATGGTGATAGGATTCTGGTGTGAGAACTAGTATTGTATGGCTATTCGTCCTTTTCATTTAAAAGAAAGAAAAAGCTAGGAATGGTCAATTCCTTTTAGTAAACCTTTTTACACATCTAACATAAGTCAAATTAATGGTTCTGTATTTCCATCAACAGGAAGGCCACCTTTTCTGGTGCAAAGAACCAGCCAGACTGACCTTGTGGATAAATCATGAACACAGAAAAAAAACAGATACTGAGGCAGAGAATGCGATTGCATTTTTATTGAACCAAAAAATTCTAGCTATCAATAGGAATATTAATAACCCTCATTGTCATCCAAAAAGTAGATGACGCACAGTGTTGCTATCATACAATAGCAAGTCAATATGGCTGGTCAAACTTCCATGATTAGAATCTCAGAAACAGAAATTATTCTGCCCAACAGACAACATTTAGATGAGTTGGCAATTTAGTATGCCCATTTCATGTTTAAGTAACTATCTTTTACCCACTAGGAGATATAAGAGATGACTAAATTGAGCTAGTGGTTAATACTCTGGTATAATTTCCATAAACTTAATCAGCAGAGAAGTTAACGATTAAGAAGATCCACTCACACAGAAAGAAAAGAAAAGAAAAGAAAATCCACTTACAGGCACATTGCAATCATGAAGAACATCCAAGACAAGCTTATGTGTTCTCTCAACACTAATCCTTGAAAATCTTTGCAAAGAAGAAAATTGCAGGGAAAATTTCCTTCTATTTGCTTTGTAAGATGGCAACACATGCCTGCGGTACTCATTGCCTCTTTCCCCATCCACAACCTGTCATGCAGAAATTTGTTGAAGCATTAGATGTCCTGGAATGTACTAATATTGCAGTGAGAGTTTTACCAAAAAGAGAATGTCATCATCATTTAAAAGGGCACACTGATATATGAATTTATAATGGCATGCCTCAGAATCTCAACCTCCACCACTCTTGATACAAGACTACGCCCTTTCCACCATTCAAAAGTGCATAAATGTTCCATTAACATCAAAAGTTAAAAACATCAACATCACCTTTATCCCAAACTAGTTGGGGTTGGCGTCGATGAACCCAAAATAAATAAATAAATAATAAAGGAGATATAACAAAAATAAAGGGAAAAGGGTTAGGGCTAAAAAGGGCAGTCGGGAACAAAGGAATTTTGCTCTTCTACCACGCTAATAGCTTTCCTCAACTCTATCCTAAAAAAAACCGTACGCTAATCTATTTCCCACTCCCCTAAATCTTATTTTACTAATTTCCTCCACGTAAGTTTCGGTCGACCTCTCCCTTTCTTCTTGTCATGTTCTTTATAACAAACTTCCGTTCTTACCGGAGCATCTAGGGGTCGTTGAAAAATATACCCAAACCATCTCAATCTATGTTCTCTCATCTTTTCTTCCACCAGTGCTACTATATCCTCATTTCTTATCTTATCCATCCTTGTCAGACCACACATCCACCTTAACATCCTCATTTTTGCTACTCCCAACTTATGCTCATGTTGCCTTTGTGCTGGCCCAACATTCAGCTCCGTATAGCATTGCCGGTCTTATCGCTGTTCTATAGAATTTTCCTTTTAACCTAAGTGAGATTTTGCGGTCACACAAAAACCCTGATGCACTGCACCATTTCATCCAACCTGCTCTAATTTTATGGCTTACATCTTCATCAATCTCTCCCCCATGTTGCAGTATTGATCCCAGATATCAAAAGTTAAAAACACGATACATAAATGTTGTCCCATGTAGGCATATCATACATTCTTGGTTTAAAATTCACATTTTTGATTGATTACTGCCACATCACCTGATGTTTTAACTAAATTGGTATTTTGACTCTAAGAAAACGTAGAGTAGAGTATGAGAATGAGCACAATTTTCATGTCATTTTTTCCTTTCCAACTTTGCAAGTTGTTCTCAAGCGGTACCTTTATACCACATGAAAGCATCATTTTCATAATAAGTACATTAATAGGTGCATTGTGGGTCTATAACCCAAGTTTCCTTATTCTGCAACAATTGAAGCAACAGAAAAGTGTAATGTGAAATGTTGCCTCTTTCTGCCCTTTACTCGCGAATCCTCTAAGATCATCTCCTGCTCCCAACACAAAATTAACTTCTGTCTCGTTCAACTTGTTAAGTGAACCCCCAACCCAGAGCAAAAACTTCCAATACCAGTCAACTAATGTGAAGCTAAAGTGAATGACTGACGTCTAGGCTCTATCTCATATCTTAACCTATTGTATAAAACTATTTAAAGATGAAGACTAAATTAAAACCAAGATCGGCAAACTGTATTCCCAAGTCCAATTCTGGAAAAGTGAACATTGCTAACATGTCCAAAAGCTTTCCAGATCAGCAGCTTCCCATCAATATATAACTAAAACACTTAAAAGCACTACCCACTGATTTCTCGTGGTTAGATCAATATATAAAAGAGAGATATATATAAGTGCCAGGCACTAATATCTTGTGGTCAGATATTTATAAGTGAAGCTATCTCCTTTGTCTTTCACCCAGAAGCTGAATGAGCATCGTGCTAGGATTAGGAGACAAATTACTTTTCCTGGAATTCTCAATCAATAGAAGAGAGGCAAAAAAGTGAAAGCTTCCATTATTTTCAAATGTTTGAAGCAATAGAAAGAAGATAACTGCCTTATATGTGAAATCTTTTCTAGAACATCATTTTTATCCAGAAATCTTGAAGTGTATAACACCTTAACTCAGTTAGCAGTCTACTTTCTTTTCTTTCCTTCCCTACATTAATGTCTAGGAAAGTAAAATTTACTTGTCCTCTTCATATTCAACTCCAGTAATTTCCCAGCCTGTACTTATTTCCTCTCCCCGTATGTGTACTCCTTTTCTTTCTCCCCAATAGTTGCACACATGGAGCCAAAAAGACAGACTGAGAGGCTTCTAATAGAGTAAACTAACATAAAACATCCCAAAGCACACATTGAACTCACATTTTATGTCCCTCACATCCAAAATTGACACTCTTTCTAATTTCTTAAAATGAAACTCTAGCTGCCTCAGCAACAAAGCTGATGTGACATTCTACCATTAGATGACACAAGAAGTACTTTCTTTTACTTTCAGAATTTCAATATTCAAAGACTTTCGGCAATTTACCAATATACCGAAGTTTTTATAGTCTGCCCAGATACCCAGAAAAGATACTTGACTCTATATTCTACGATGTCTAATAACTAAATTGAAAGATCATTCACTTAGCCATTCAAAGTATCCATATCCACCAGGGACAAACATCCTGGACTAAATAATCCAATTATTCTCAATTTACATGGAAGATATAAAATACATTCCCCTCACTTTTCTTCTTTTGGATAGCTGGAGAGGAAAAAGAAAGAAGGCATGCTACACTCATATAAGAGCCAATTCGAAAATCCAAAATTCTAAATTCTCCAGATAAAAAGTGACTAATACAATAGCATACTAAACAAAATTTCTCAACCAAGACAATCAATTCTTCCGAATTTCTTCACTCCCTTCATTTTGCACGACCAGGGCAACTATAATTTGATTACAAGCAACTCTAAGAAGGTTATACAAATCACTTCAATGGGACTTTCCCAGCATACATAACTATCCTTCCCGAATGATAAAAATAACAGAGGGATCCGAGAAATTACAGCAATGACGGGGTCGGAGAGGCTGACTTGCGAGAAGAAAAGGGAAATCCAGTGAGCAAAAGATCGTAAACTGGGAGTGCTCCCTTTGTAACAAAGCGGATTGACGTCCAAGAAAAAGACCCTTTTTTTCCTTTTGTTCTTCTTTATTGATGTTTCATTTAAAGATTTAGCCACCAACTCCAACTCACCATTTTGCTGAGCTTCTCTAGGTGGGTTTTTATCAGACGATGATGAGAGAAGGGAACTACTGAGCTTTACAGGTTTTGGTTTGGATACTGAGTTTGCTGCAATTGATAAACTGGGACAAGAAACATATGGGTAAGGTGGAAAGGAAGAAGTCAGAAGAAGATGATGATATGGCTTGTTAACTTGAATTTGAGAAGCCATACAAGTATAATTCATGGATGTTTCTGCAACCACCTGTGTCCATTTCTACTGAGGCGCTGGTTCGTTATTTCATTAGAGTAAAAAAATTATGGTGAATTTTTTAATAATGGGTTAATAACATTGTTGACTTATAGATCCTCAGCTCTGTTCCCTTCCCTGCCCCTGTTACTAGTGTACTAGCAGGCACTTTCCGCGCATTTTTTGAGTGCCCACTTATTGCACAATATATTAAAAAATTAAGGATAAAATTAAAATAATGTTGACGAAATAAAATCACATTACTATAAAAAGGAAGAAATATTCGATAGGGAGAAAGGAAATTATATAGTAGGAGTTAATTAATGTAGAATAAAAATAGAGTAAACATATTCTAATTTATTTTAAATTTAAATTGCTATGGATATAATTTTTCTATCCCATGACTGTTAAAAATAATAACAGTGAAAATATCTTGTATTTGTGGTATGAAAACTAAATAATCAATCTCTTCCAAATTATGATCTTGTACGAACTGATGCCAATTTCGACGAAGTGAAGAACGCCTTACAGTGATGTCATATACTCGATTCCCAGATTTCAAATGAATGTCACACTGTTTTGCTTCTTCCAAATAAAAATTTGAATATTTTGGAATAATCTATGTGACAACAAGAAAATTGTATGAAGTTAGTAAAACGAGAAGTGCAAATAAATTCGTAGAATAAATTTGCAAAATAAGGAACAAATTGTAATATTACCAATCTAAAAGTATCTGATGCTGTAAATTGCTGGAAGAAAGAATAGTGTTGAGTTGAAATGAACTTTTGAAATGGATGTAGTGAAGATGACAAGACATTATGTTGAAAATTCGTTGTTTTGAAAACTAGAAATAATACATAGAGTTCATTAAGACATTACAGATTATTTAATTAAAACGGAAAATGTATATTGTTAAATGAACAAACCTTGTTTTGGCAATATAGGTAATGGCACTGTCCATGGCATCATGATTTCGCCTTTGAAATTGTTGAACGTAAGACAATCAAATTTGTTATTTCCACGAAATCTTAATAAGATTGAACAGTCTTGATTGAGTAAATTATCATCAAAGAATTCAGTCCAGCCAAATGTGAAAACATGTTGATTGATTGTTAACTTCCATTGCATTTGTCCTTGTTGGATTATGATTTCATCCTTATTGTCAAAAAATTGGATAGCATAGAGATCTATTGGTACTGCCTATGAAAAAGTACAAAAGTTTTTTTATTGTGTTGAATGCAATAACAAGTAATTGTTGTAGTAAATATAAAAGTAAAATTTATAAAGATTTAAAGTTGAACCTGATTCTCTCTTTGAAGGGATTTCAAGAATAAGCAACATGGCTTTCCATTTGTACCTTGGAAAGGTGAGTAAAAAAATTAGAAAGAACAATATGAAGTTATGTTATTTGTATGAAAAGTATCATATGGAAAAAAGTATGAATGAAATTTATAGAATTACCTTGTAATTGAAATAGCATTGGATTAGCAAGTAATACATTTTGCATCCAATCTTGAATTGATTTTTCTGATTGTGCATTTGGATATCCAATGTATTTAAATATCGTTGGATAAGAGATGAAAAAATTATAACATATTCGATAATTGATCTGATTGTCTTGCACATATGTTAAGGTGCCAGCATGTACACGTGTATGGAATTGAGTAACAAAATAAAATTTTCGGTCATGACCATTTTGTTTGGTCAACCATTTTATAAATGGATTATTTGTCGTCGTCATCACCTATAAGAATAAGAAATTGAATAAAATAGCTTATTTTAAAAAAAATCAATACTGATACTAAGAAAGCAATAGAAATTGGACTAGGAAAATGAAGTACAACCAATCTTATTACTAGTAATTATAGACAAAAAATTAGGTAAACAAACAGTATTTTAGCTTACTTGCAATTGCTAGCATTTGATTGCGGGAACATGGAGTACAACATAAAAAAAGGAATAGGAAAATGAAGTAGGACCAAACTTATTAGAGGAAATTTCAGTTTATTGCAAATGGCAGCATTAAAATGCATAAATCAATCCATTTATTGCGAGAAAAACATGTACAGCATTAAAAAACAGAAATGCAGGTAAAGAAATGTTATTTGAGCATACTGCAAATGGCAGCAGTAAAATGTACCAATTAATCCATTTTTTGCAAGAAAATGGAGTATATAATTGTAAAAATCAGTAGGAAAATGAAGGACAACAAATGTTATTGCAACTGCTTTGAAAATGCCAACAGAACATGGTCAAAATGCACAAATCATTACAAGGTTGGAAAAAAATGTATCCATACATACCATTAAATCAGTAGGAAAATGGAGCACAACCAATTTTGTAGACAAATATGCAGGTAAAGAAATGTTATTTTAGCATACTGCAAATGGTAGCATTAAAATACACCAATTAATGAAATTTCTGCGGGAAAATGGAGTATAGAATAGTAAAAATCAGTAGGAAAATGGAGGACAACCAATGTTATTGCAGTTGCTTCGAAAATGGCAACACAACATGGTAAAAATGCATAAATCATTACAAGGTTTGCAAAAAACGTATCCATACATACCATTCAAAAATCAGTAGGAAAATTGACCATAATCAATTTTGTAGATAGAAATGTAGGTAAAGAATTGTTATTTCAGCATACTACAAATGGCAGCATTAAAATGCACCCATTAATGCAATTCTTGCGGGAAAATGGAGTATAGAATTGTAAAAATCAGTAAGAAAATGGAGGACAATGAATGTTATTGCAGCTGCTTTGAAAATAACAACACAACATGGTAAAAATGCACAAATCATTACAAGGTTGGCAAAAAACGTATCGATACATACCATTATATGTAAATAGCATACATAAACTCAGGAAAATGTATCCATAGTAAAAGTTGTCAAGATCTAAAATAGTGCAATCTGAAAGCAATATTATTGTAAATTTCAGCATACATAAATTCGACGTCATTACAAAGGAAAGCCATTTCTTTCAAATGACATAGCAAATCACCGAAAAAAACCACTTCTCTATCTTATGTACATTAACAATGTGTATTTATTTATGCCTATTTGAAAAGTGAAGAGCAGACAGTGCAAAAACTAATCTAGTCACTTGATAAATTGAAAAACTGGCAGGGGAGTTTCTGTTCAAACACCCTGAACTCCATAGCATCAAGAAATATAGCTAAAAGTGCATCCACATATCACAAAGTCGACAAGTATGTGTAGAAAATTTTACCAACATCAGAACAAGCATCAAACACAAATATGAAGTTTCATAACATGAAAAAGCAATCTCTAAAAAACAGAAGAGAGAAGAAGAGTAATTTTACCTTTTGAAGAGCTACTGTATGATCAGTTTCCCAAGATCCATTGGCAATCAATTTTTATTCAATGTACATACAATAAGGAAAAAAAAAGGTTAGAGTACAGCAAGAAGAAACAAGAATATGCAGTTCAAGAGGACTACACTAACCACATTTCTATCCTACACAAAGGAAAAGTATTGCTACTTGGTGAGCGGATTCGGTGTGTGCAAAAGTGCGTCAAAATAAAGCTCAAACTCACACAAATATACACCTAAACCTCACTTAATCAATTGTAGTAAAGCATAGGGATCATTTTCCACAGGGAAGGGGACAAAACCAAAATTTAAGTGCAACTAATTATTTGCTATCTATGTGTCTTAAAGCAATAATTTAGAAAGTGATATTTAACTAACTAAAACAACACCATTGGAACAAAGAGAGACACACAAATGAGGAAGGAGGGTGATCCTTGGGTTCAATGCAAGGGTAGGCTATTTTGACTCCTAAGGGCAACCGAGTGTAGGGCATCTTAACTAAGTGGCTACATCCGTTCACTCCAAATCTCCTTTCGGTCCCATTGAAATTATAGAATGAGGAATCTCCTTTCGGTCTCATCCCCACCTAGAGCACATTAGCGCCTATGGCTTCCACACAACTCTAATGCACAATTCTAGCCCTAGATGTTTTAGCCAACTACTTCACATTCCCTAGTTCAAGTGTTTAATCTAAGAGAACCACCTATTTTTCACTCCACATCTCCTTTCGGTCTCAATGGAATTAAAGAATAGAAGATCTCCTTTCGGTCTCACTTCTACCTTTGCACACTAAAACCTATGGCTTCCACACAATTTTAGTGCACAATTAAGCTTATATGGTAGTTGTTTCTTTTCTCAAACACCTAAATCTAAAGAATGTTAGGTAGTTTTTCCTACTTTTGGTCCAAATTCATGTATATTCTAAAACACACACGAACACCAAGAACACACACTAAATGTGGCCACAATTCAATGCATGCTAATCATTAAATACAAGTAGGAAAACTTCAATTAATGCAAGCCCATCACTCTACAACCCACAAGGAATCAAAATAAACCTAATCCATACATCAAACACCAAGAATCACCCAATATAAATTAGCCTCTCATGGCTTCAAACAACCAACAATCATAAAGAGAATTAACCATTGAAAGCATAAGAAATTTGTAAGAAATACTTCCCTTAATCAAAAGATTGGTGAATCCAACAAATTCCACACTTAGCAAGCCAAAGCAAATCCAAAGATTGAAGTGTTGAAGAGCCACAAAATGCCAAATCCTAGCCTCTTGGAAAATCCCCTCAAGATTGGGGAAAATGTGCAAATAAATAAAAACTAACCCTAACCCTATCCTACTTTTTTTGTTTCTGCAGAAAATGGGGTATTTATAGACATAGGGACGTTGGGGAACAATTGTGAAGCTTCCAAAACATTAGGGACGCAAAATGCAAATTTCAGCTTTTGGATGAACAGTATACCGCCGCAGCGGTTATTTCAGACCGCCGCGGCGGTATATCAGACCACGTTAACCGCCGCGGCGGTTGAAATGACTGCCAAGCGGTCCAAACCTTCGGGTTTGGACTTCTTTGGTTCGCGCCTTGTTCTGATTTTGTCCAGTTTTGGTCCCTTTTCGTCCGGAATTAGACAAAACTCTCTGAATGAAAGTTTTTCCTCTCTTTCTCAGCTTTCCATATCATCTTGAATCATCTCATTTGGACGTCTGAATCAAGATTTATGGCCTCCGGAAAATGGCTGATTTTTCTCCTGCTTTCCTCTTCTTTGGTTACGCCTTGTTCTGCTTTTGCCCGCTTTTGGTTCATTTGCTTTGAATTTGAGAAAACGTTCTGCATGAAAGTTTTAGCTCTCTTTCTCATCTTTCCATAGCATCTTTAATCTCCTCATTTGGACATTCTCATCAAACGTTATGAACTCAAGATAACTGGTTTTAACCCTTTTTTCCTACAAAACCAATAAAAGATGAGAATCACAAATATAGTGTGATTTCTCTAATAAACATGGCATATCTCAATAAAATCTATGCAAAAGCGTGGAAAACACATATTTAAGTTTGTGAATAGTTGATTCTCATCAAATACCCCAAACTTGAACCATTGCTTGTCCTCAAGCAATTTTCTACGATAGCAACAATATGTAGAATGTATTCATTGAGACATGCATATTCAGATTCTCATCTAATTTTTTTCTATTTTTTTTTTATTTTTATTTTTTATTTTTTTATTTTTTTTTTTGATAGTGGCAAGTACTAGCTTAATTAGGCAACCACTCGTCGCCCCATTCTACCGAATAATGCATACTGAGAGTTCTAAGAAATGGAAACATCTTAATGTCTCTAGGTTAGACAATTTTCAGCACGTACTAATGCAATGCATAACCTTTTTCTTTCTTGTTTTTCTGTACTAATCTTCACACATTAAATGATGTGTGTGTGTATGTGTGATGGAGGTAAATGTTCATGAACAATGCAATGCAAGAACTGAGTAGAGGTTACGAAATCATGCCACTAGTGTGCCCTAAAGTTGCATAGAAAAATTTCACTTCCTTGAAATCCTTAAGACGCTTTATTCCTCTTTCCCTAAGTTGTCATGCTACCATCTAGGCAATCTTAATCACATTTAAGCAACCATCATGACATTATACTTAGGTACTTCCTCACTCATTTACAAATTTATTTTTTTTTTTTTTTTTTTTTTTTAGCCAAGAGTTTTTCGGCTTTTATACTTCTACCACTCATACGAGTTCACTTAAGGGACATCCCCAAGAGCATTCTCATAGCGGAGTGGCAATTATTCAACAAAACTATAAATCTCATAAGCAAAACTAATAACAAGCCTAAGTCATCTTCCAAGTTTGTGAAGTGAAATGCTATAACTTTAGGGTGGACTAGGGGCACTACATTTACTCGCAACCGCATCATAATCAATACACTACATCTCACAAACACTCCTCATTGACGTGCCTTTGTAACAACACCATTTAATATGCAAAACTTTCCTCCAAATACAAGGAATCAAAAGGCATGCATTACAAATTTCATGCCTATTCAGTCCAACAATTTTCTTCATTGACTAATGCTTTCATTTCGTTACTTCTCGCATGCATTTATTCAAGAAATGTTTCTTAAGTGGTGCATATTTCAGCCATTCCTTGCCAACCATTAAAAGTTCCCAAAACAAAACAAGTAATTTTCTTGAATATTTAAATGAAAGACTCAATTTAAGCCAATTTCACCCATGAAATCTCATGTATTTTCTTCCTATAAACACCACCAAACTTAGGTTACGTTAAAAGCTTTAAGCTCCCACCCCCAAACTTAAGATGGGCATTGCCCTCAATGCTTCAATACTGCGTGCATGAAGGGTGGTGTGGGTGGGAAAAAAGAAATACATGTTTTCGGTTGCAAAATTGTGAAATGACTTAAAGCATGTTGCCTATTCGCACCTCCCCCAAACTTAAGATGTGTTGTACAGTAAGCATTAAAATCAGGGAGTGCATCATTCACAATATTCAAGAACCTATATTAACAAAATTCACAAACACAAAATAAACAACAAAAAATAAACTTTACCACTAAATGCAAAAACATAAAACACAAAAGAAAACATTCACAAGTTTCATTTCCAATCTCAATTCAAGTATTTAATCAACCACTCATACTGCCACAAGTTGTTCAAAAGAGTAAAAGAAATCTTCTTCCCTTTTTTCCACATGAACTCAAGGTTGGTCTGGAGGTGGCGGCGGTGGCCTTGGAAAAGTTGGTGGATCGCCTTGTTGTCCACTTGCCATATATTGCATGAAAGCCGCTTGGAATTGTAGGAAGTCTTGCATCGTGCCTTGAAGATCGCCTACTCGCTGCTCCAGCCTTTGAATTGTGTTTTCCAACCTTTGAGTTGTGTCTTGGAGATCATGCACACTTCTCTCCAACCTAACCAGTCTATCTTCGTCATCACTTCCTCACTATCTTCTTCACATCGCCTTCCTCATCTTGTATGGCCATCCTGCTTGACGACTCAATTTGCGACCCCGCTCCTTTTTGGAAATCTTTGAACTTGAGGTCGGCCTTCAAAGAAATGCAATCCATATGGTTTAAATCCCTAACGATCGATGCTGTTTTGAAGCATAGCCTTGTAATGAGCGATGGAAATCCCAAGGATTGATTCTTTTTTGGTGAGTCGACGGCCAAATGGATTTCTGCATTTATTACTTTGCCCACGTCGACTGACATGCCTCTTTAGATGCCATATATCAGTAGTGCTCGCTTCCGAGCCACTCCAGAGTTCATGATGGTAGGCATTAGTCTGCTACTCACGAAGGCATTTAGCAGCTTGGCCTTCGGTGTGAGCGAGTTCTTCTTCAAGTATGTCCAATTCGGGAGAAGTCGTTGCTCCCTTCCAGTCAATTCTCGTGTAATCTCTGCACTGTCGTAGTCCGACAAGATGAATTGGGAGTACTCGTCGTCAATAGCTGGAGGTAGCTCAAACAGTGCATTTATGGTCCTTGGAGAGAAGTTGACAGTGGCGCCATCATATTTGATCTTATTAGAGACCGTGGTTGCCACCGTGAGTTCTCTATAGAAATTATGGACAATTTCTCTATCTCCTTCGCCTAAAGATCGGCGTGCCTCAACAAGCATAAGCCAACCATGCCTCCGGATATAGGTGTCCAATGGTGGCTCTCTGATTAGGCGCTCTGCAATCGGGCGACTTCGCAGGGCATGCATGGCGAGATCCCTGGCAGTTTGATCAGACGGCTCGGCCCGAGAAGTGGACGCCGTGGATTGTTTTCGTTTACTAGATGAGCGCCTAAATGCCATTGGCTTAGACCTACGAAAAACAATCCCCCAATTAACTCTCAAAAGTATATGCTACATATTGCAAATTATTGTTAATTGGTGACATGCCTATGCTAGGTTTTAAGAATTCATCAAGTTTTTTTTTTTTTTTCACTTAAAATTCAATTTTATATGCAACATTATGTTAAAGTTCATCAATGAATTTCAAGGATTTCAAATGAGTACATAAAAATTGACAATTCATCCAAAATAACTCATTGAGGCATTTTGTCAAACACATGATGTGCATGGTGAAAAACTTGAAATTTCACAAAATTAGCAAGCACCCTAGCCTAAACATTTAACAAACAGCCAAAACACACCCAATTATACAATATCTAATCAATATTCATCACTAGGAATCATATTTAAAGCAATTCAAAATCACCATTGTAATGAAAATTGAAAGGTTCAACCATTCATACCTTGGATTCTTGGATGGATTTGATGGTGGAAATGTGTTTACAAAGGTGTTTGGATCACTTAAGATGGATTATAATTGAAGAAGAATGTAAAATGCAAAATGTGGTTGAAAGTGGTTGAGAGAAATTGGGTGAAATTGAGAAATGAAATGAAGAAAATGAAAGCTAGCCTACGGGTTATAAACCCTTCGGCTTGACACCGCCATTGGTTGTTTATGACCACAAGGTTCTCGCTTTAGCCATGCGGTTAAAACTTTCGAGTCTATGGCCCTTTTTTTTTTTTTTTTTTTTTTTTTTATAATTGATAAAAAAAATAAAAAAAAATATGTAAGTTGTGTGAATTAATTTCTACATTCACATGAACATATGACACTCAATTAATCCATAACACAAAGCAAAATAAAATTAAACTAAAGAAAACCTAACAAACAAAGCCAAAACCAAAACCAAAATAAAACAAACAAAATAAATCAAAACACAATGGACTTAAAATAAAACAATCAAAACAACTCAAAACACAATGGACTATAATAAAACAAAAGGATACGCTTGGGTTGCCTCCCAAGAAGCGCCTGGTTTTAACGTCGCCCGACTCAATCCATTTCATCCTATTCCTTCCTTTATTCTTTTCCTCACATGTTTGGCCTCCTCTTCCAACAACATTTTTTTCATGCCAAACAAGGGGCTAATACCCTTAATATCCTCAAGGGTACACCCAATGGCCTCTTTAAGAGTGCTTAACCCCAAAAACTTTCCTTCTTGTTTAGATTCCAAAGGAGATGATATTAACACGGGCAACATTTCATGCTCTTCCAAAAATGCATGTTCCAACCGAGGGAGTAAGGGCTTCAACTCAAGTTTGGTGGCTCATCGACGGATCGCTTTAGCTTATCTTCACCATCGCCACGACCAACTCTTGGTTGATTTCAACCACTTCAAAATCTTCCCCTATTATTTCATAAATGGACTCATCTACAAACCAATTCTTAACCATCTCACTAAGTTGTCCATCTATTCTTTTATCTTCTTCATCAAACTCAAGGGGAACTTTGGATGGAATAATTGCCTTCATTGTTTGAGATTCAAGATACCACTCCTCCTTCACAGTTTCACCAATACATTCATCTACCATATCTTCTCGGAAGTAGTCTAGATTCTCTCTTGGATAATTCATGGCATCATTCACATCATTCATCATGGTCTCGTGCAAGTTCAACCTCATGGAATGGTCTTCTAAAAGCTTTGTGGAACTTCTCATCTCAAGTTGGATTTCTCCCATCTTAAGTCGCATTTCTTCCATCTTTTTCATCAAGAGTTCTTCAAAATTTGGGTTTCTGTCCATGGGATTATTCATTTGATTCCCAAATCCTGAAGTTTGCCATGATGTGTTAGAAAACGATGGCTCCAAATTGTCCCAACTTTGATTGCTTTGATTATTCCAATTTTGACCACCTCCTTGGTTGTTCCAACCTTGATTTTCTGCTTGGTAGCTGCCATTGTTGCCCATTTTGGTTGAAATTTTCTTGCTGCCCAAAATTATTCATGAAGTTAACGGGTTCAGTCTGGCCCAATCACATTGATCCGTATGGTGGTCTCCTTGGCAAAGTCCACATATTAAGACCGGATTCCGCCATCCTCGCCTCCAATGAATTCATCCTATCGGTTAATGCAGCCAATTGAGCATTAATGTTTGTGCCAATATCAAACTCTAGGAATCCCCCTTGTTGAAATTGGTAGCTCTCAGCTTCAACCGGGTAAGCACTTATACGGTTGTTGAACCATGGCTCTAATGCATAAGCATTGAAATTAGGCTCTAAGAATTCCCCAAACAACCGTTCTCCTTGTTTTCCTTGTTCGGCCATTGAAAGTTAAAAATGAAAATATATACAAACACAAACAGGTATTTTCTAAATATATACAAAAACACAAAACTAACAAACAATTAGAACACCTAAAAACTAGTTCCGTTGCCCTTCCCCGGCAGCGGCGCCAAAATTTGGTGAGCGGATTGGGTGTGTGCAGAAGTGCATCAAAATATAGCTCAAACTCACACAAATATACACCTAAACCTCACTTAATCAATTGTAGTAAAGTATAGGGATCATTCTCCACAGGGAAGGGGACAAAACAAGAATTTAAGTGCAACTAATTATTTGTTAAAAAATGATGTAAAGAGTGATATTTAACTAAGATGCATGAATGAAAATATCCACATAAATGAGAGAAACACACAAATGAGGAAAGAGGGTGATCCTTGGGTTCAATGCAAAGTCGGCTACTTTGACTCTTAAAGGCTACCGAGTGTAAGGCATCTTAACTAAGTGACTACATCCGTTCACTCCGAATCTCCTTTCGGTCTCATCGGAATTATAGAATGAGGAATCTCCTTTCGGTCTCATCCCCACCTAGAGCACATTAGCGCCTATGGCTTCCACACAACTCTAATGCACAATTCTAGCCCTAGATGTTTTAGCCAACTACTTCACATTCCCTAATTCAAGTGTTTAATCTAAGAAAACCACCTATTTTTCACTCCACATCTCCTTTCGGTCTCAATGGAATTAAAGAATAGAAGATCTCCTTTCGGTCTCACTTCTACCTTTGCACACTAAAACCTATGGCTTCCACACAATTTTAGTGCACAATTAAGCTTATATGGTAGTTGTTTCTTGTCTCATACACCTAAATTTAGAGAATACTAGGTAGTTCTTCCTACTTTTGGTCCAAATTCATGTATATTCTAAAACACACACGAACACCAAGAACACACACTAAATGTGGCCACAATTCAATGCATGCTAATCATTAAATACAAGTAGAAAAACTTCAATTAAGGCAAGCCCATCACTCTACAACCCACAAGGAATCAAAATAAACCTAATCCATACATCAAACACCAAGAATCACCCAAGATAATTTAGCCTCTCATGGCTTCAAACAACCAACAATCAAAAAGAGAATTAACCATTGAAAGCATAAGAAATTTGTAAGAAATACTTCCCTTAATTAAAAGATTGGTGAATCCAACAAACTCCACACTTAGCAAGCCAAAACAAATCCAAAGATTGAAGTGTTGAAGAGCCACAAGAAGCCAAACCCTAGCCTCTTGGAAAATCCCCTCAAGATTGGGGAAAATATGTAAATAATCTAAAACTAACCCTAACCCTATCCTACTTGTCTTGTTTCTGCAGAAAATGGGGTATTTATAGCCATAGGGACGTTGGGGAACACTTGTGAAGCTTCCAAAACATTAGGGCGCAAAATGCAAATTTTATTCCCTTGGTCAAGACAGAGACCGGCGGTGTTGCAGACACGCGCGGTTCATCGCTTTTGCAGTTAATCGCCATGCGGTTGTTTTAACCGCCGCGGCGGTCCAAACCTTCGGGTTTGGACTTCCTTGGTTTGCGCCTTGTTCTGATTTTGTCCAGTTTTGGTCCATTTGCTTCTGGAATTTGGGAAAACTTCCTTCATGAAAGTTGTTGCTCTCTTTCTCATATTTCCATAGCATCTTGAATCATCTCATTTGGACATTTGCATCAAAAGTTATGAGCTCCCGAAGATAATTGCTTTTCAACCCCTTTTTTCCTACAAAACAAATAAAAGGTGAAAATCACAAATATAATGTAATTTCTCTAGTAAACATGGCATATCTCAATGAAATCTATGCAAAAGCGTGAAAAACATATATCTAAGTTTATGAATATTTGATTCTCATCACTACTTAACTTATATTTGATTTTGATCACACCATTAGCAGTATTATCAGTGTTTAGTTTTTAACTATCAACAGTACTTATACAAATATCTTAAGTAGTAATATGTTAACAGCTGAACCCAAATAATAGCATGCATTAATTGTTTAAAGTAAAAATGAAAGGCAGTAAGAAGCATGAGGATTTAACTTTGAATGATAACAAAAAACAAGAAACAGGAAAATAGATGAATCAATGTTAGACAGTGCACGTATCTTTCTAAACATGAAATAAATAAAGGCATGAGTAAGTTAACAAGAAACAGAATATTTTGATGGAAGATATGGTTGACTAATCAATCCAATGCAGTGGAGTTGTAACAGATTATTTCTGAGTTTCTGTTTTCAAGTTTAAAAAAAAAAAAAAATAGAAGGTGAAGTTACAAGCTAAAAAGAAGGATACCGTTGACTAATAAAACTAATGTAGTGGAGTTCTAACAGATAACTTCTGACTTCCTGTTTTGCAGGAAAAAAAGAAAAAAGGAAAAAAAGAAGCAAAAAACTGAAGTTACAAGGTAAGACATTACTTCTGAGCTTTTGTTTTTGGGGAAAAAAAACAACTGAAGCTGAAGTTACAAGCTAAAAAGGAGTAATTTTAGGAAAGAAAGCAGTGGAAAATAGAAAGGGAAGTATATGACCTGCGTGCAGTATTTGTTGTATAGAATTACAATGAATGGCATGGTTCTACTTATAAGAATACTTGTACAATGTGCTTGATGGTGATGTGACCTCTTTTTACTTTTACAGCTGTGTTTCAGTTGTCAACTCAAACTGGGCAGTCACATGGGTATGTTAAAGAAAAAGCTGCAGAAACAGAAGTTGCAATTTAGCCTTGGGAATAATGAACACAAATAGAAATGTTTACATTGGAAAAAGGATCTGGAAACAACAATCTCTATTGCATAATATTAAAATCAGAATGATGTTATCTTAGGCTGAATCTGGAGGTACAATAATATATATGTAGAGCATGGGAAAAAACAGTATATGATTCAGATAATATTGAGATTATTTGCAAGGCAGGAAGTATTTTTTTTTAAGAAATGACTAGTTTTTGTCTTTAGATCACACACAAGAAGAGACAAACATTGGCTGGTATTGTCAAGTATTAGACATGCATAGATAAAAGGTATTTGACAAACACAAGAAGTAAGAGTAGTAATTGGCAAAAAATATTTAAAACAGCAAAGACACAACAGGTGCAGACCATTTACAAGTGGTGCAGACCATTTAATATGAAATTTAATTCTTATAAATATAATAATAGATATACATAGTGGAGTGTCTTGAAGTTTACATACATGTATATATATATACACACACATATATATATATAGGGAGAGAGAGACAAATATATAAGAACTCACCATTTCAAGTGAAGTATTTTGAGTATAGAGATTGCCTCCACTGCGATACAGGCGATCATACTTGGTGACATCCTGTTGCATATGCTAAGCATTAACCCAAGCACTTAAAACATTATGCGAATTGGAGAACAGAGATAGAGAAACAACTTAATGAAACTGCTTTCAAATGATTGCATATCAAATGCACTTTTGATATGCAATCAGCATATCAGCATCTTATGATTGGCCTAAGGAATTCCAAACATCCCAAAGACTGGGTCCAAGTATGTCCATAACCTGAAAGTATAACGATTAGCATAAATAGTAGCAAATTCGATGAACAAAGGCAACATATCCATGCTCACTAGGATGTAAAAATCTCCTTGACGACCCTTGTAGTGAACCCAAGGGATCCGATAAAATCCATTTAAGCTGCTATTCATTCAAAAGTAAGAAAAAGAAACATAAATCGTTTTTTAATATAAGATATTAATATAGAGAAAACAAAACCAGTTGCATGGAAAACTTTGAAAAATAACAGTGAGGAGCTTACTTGTACAGCTGCCATTCATAAGGAGGGCCACAGTTGCAGCCCTTGCTGTTAAGGTGTTCAAACTTCAATGCAACCTAAAAAGGAAAGTTATTTCAGATGTTAAGAGATACATGAGAAGAATCCCTATATTTGGGCACAAGGAACATAATCAAACCTCTACTGCATGAAGTCCTATTCTTTCAGTGCCACCACTAACCCGTCGGCCAACATAGACTTGGCCAAAGCCACCCTTACTCAACTTCCTTTCAGTCTTATATACAGAAGAATTGCTCACTTGTACCTACTCTGACCAAGAAATAAGAATTCTCCATGAGAAAACCTATGAGGGAAATGAAAACACAATTTTACTCGCCAAAATGTGGTACAAAGAAAAGGTTAAGCAAGATGATAATGGTACCAATCTAGCAAATATTGGATTTGGAAGCCCAGAAGGGATAATGCTAGGCAAATCCTAAATTACAGGTTAGTTATGGACACCAACAAGCCTACTTTTTAAAATCTAGTATCCCAAAAGGGTAAGCGAGAATCAAGTAGCAAAATACATGTTCAATAACATACTGCGTACATAATGCTAATTATATGCTAAGAAAGAAAGATACAAAATTAAAGATGTCATACAAACTATTTTGATTTTAAAATTCAAAGTACCATTAAAAGTAAATGCAGCACACGAAATTCCTTTATTCCAGATATATCTTTGTGATTGATAAAGATTAGCACCAAGACAGCACTCCTATAAAACAGAGCCAAAAAAATTTGGAATCAGTTTTTTTAAATATGATGCTGTTGGGGGATAATAAGTAGAAGCTTAAGAAGTTTGAAGCACAGAATTATTGAGTGTAAGCTGTGTAATACAAAATTCAGTGAATTGTGATCAGAAAGCACCAACAGTTGCCACAAATGTAGTTCCATAGATAGAGGAAACCAAAAGCAAACCTTTTTTCAGCATATTGTAGACACAAATACAGGTAAACAAATGTCATCAGAATGTAAATATTCAAACTCATACAGCACAGAAATGCAATTTTGTACAGAAAAGAAAACTTGAACTTTCTGTTAAAATGCATGGAGATAGTTGGAAGAAGCAAAACTAAATTTACCTTTCACATACATGCCTTTGAAAGAAACAAAATGGATGATTTAATAGAAACAGGTGGATAACAGCAAGCAGGTCAAATTCATACACATGACACTTTTCAGAACAATTAACATTGGGCTGCAGCAGGACACTTAGAAATCGCACAAAGATAACAACAAATTGGTTTCCTACAAGTTTTTCTGTTTTTTATGTGATGTACTCCGAAAACTAACTGCCTACCATTCAGTTTTCATAAGTACACCCATAAGAAAAAAGACAAGCAAAACGATAGAGCAGTCCCAAAATACAAAATGTTGAAATACATATTTGCAAAATGTGCAAAGTAGAAACAAGCTAATCTATTTTCTGTTTTTTCTTTGTGGCATTGGCAAGGTCTTTGGTATCCAAATTAACTTCTTCTTCTGATAGCACAAGCTTGTGAAGAAGGCAAAGGCAGGCTTTTGGTGAAGATTTGCTGGCAAGTTGCCCTGTAGGAAAAATAAGGGATGAAAAGTACAACTGGATTTGTAATATGTTCCAAGGTATGGATATAGTCATAAATTTAGACATAATAAATCATTGAAACAGTACCTTCAGATTGTGACATTGGCTCGACTTCAAGAACATTTGCAGATGTTACTTTTGTTGCACTTACACTTGCACTGTTCTGCTCGATTGATGAGCCTGAAACCTGACATTCATGAAATTCGGCATAGGAAGTGATGGTGTAGTGCTGTCTACCATCTGGAGTCTTAAGTTTGATTGGCCTAATCTGCACCAAGAACAATTTGGATTGCAAATCCTTGTGAACTTCCTGTAACGGAAGTTCAGTGTTCTAGCCAAAAAGAAAAACAAAAGAGTTAATGCTGAAGCATTCGCTACTGTGGAAGAAAAGCAAATAAAATCATAATGTAAACAAGTAGTTTGGCAGTAGGAATGACCTTGTTTGCATATTCCATGACTTCACTCGCTGAAAATGTTAATAATTTTTCAGCTAGATTTCCAAATATAGAGGCTGTAATAATACCACTATCATCAATCACATCAACCTCAAACCTACACCTATTTACAAACCAATAATCAGTTAGGCTACAATACAATCAAATTAAAACAAAGCTAAAAAAGGAATAAGAGATAAATTTACCTGGGTTCTGCCATCTGCTTTGATTCACACAAGTTACAAGTGTATTCTTCATGTTGAAGTGCAGATGTTGATTGGAAGCATTTGGGACAAGCCATGTACCAATACTTTTGGCAGATATTTTTGAGGGAAAGTTGTACCTTGATAAGTACATTCTGCAAACAGATTGCAGTAAGTTAGGAGCAACAAATAGTAAAGCATACATGGAAAAAGAGATACGTGTTTTGATAATCAGTGAAGGAAAACTAAATACCTTGGCTAATGGTGTTATGTTAGCAACAAGACAAGTTTTCTTGTACGACTCTATAGATATCTCCGGAGGATTTTTCAAATAAGTCTTGTTGATGACAAAGTCAGACAGCATCTCCTTGTTTCTGCCAGCCTTGGTGCATAGCAAAATACCATTTTCAGTAAGACAGAAAATAAAATGACTAACGCTATAAATTAATATAGAAATTGCATCACGCTTTTTCTCGAAGTGCACTTTCTATTGGAGGGTTCACCAGAATAACTGAATCATATTTGGTAGTCAATGTTGTGCCTACAAATTGAATTTTTTTAGTTTTATTAATAGATAGTTGTGGAATAAAACATTGAGGGATGAATCAACAGTGTTAGCAAAAAATTTAGGATGAACAGAATAGGATTGACAGTGGAATACAGTACCATTATAGTAAACAACTTTAATCCTGCGACAAATGATTACAGGAAAGTTGTTCAGATTCTCAACAATATTAGCTCCTTCATTGGCAACAAACTCATTCCAAATTGATAGCATGACTGTCTTCATACTGCAACAAAGAATAATGGAGTTAACTTAGCAACAAAGAATAATGGAGTTAACTTAGCAAAGACATAATTTTCATGCGGCTAACATTATAAAAGGGAATTTTCTTTTTCCACATTCAGTAAAGGAACAAAATACTTAAATTTCAAATTCGAACAGATTGGATATTGGCTCGAAATAGTAAAAGAGAAATCCCATAATAGTTTGGCAAAACACCACACGGCAATAAAACACATGCAATTGTTATCAAAACAGTTTTATGTACTAATGAAATTGCTTGTTAATCAGTTAGATTGAAGTAGTCATTAGCTAGGGAAATGAGTACATTAATGTAATGGCCATAACAGATTCTGAAACACAGGTTTATGTAGTGAATAAATATGTTCTAACTCATCTGCACAATTAATCAGTAACAAGCTTGGATTGTGATGACATGACGACAAGACTAAAAATATGAAAATGAACAGGAAATTTATGTAGGAAAATAAACAGAACAACAAACAGAGAATATGTATTTCATACAACACTGTGAAGAAAAACTGTAGACATTTGAATAGAAAATTAGGAGGATAGATTCTATAACCTTTGATTAAGAAGGACGAATTTCTGAACCGTTGAATCACCTACATCACCTTTGATAGTCTTAGGAGGTAGACTATCGATCACCACAGCCAACACATCTACATAATGAAAAACCATTTTACATGATCAGACTTAAATAGCAAGGTAAAACAGGCACAAATACAATATAAATTGTAGGACTATCAATTAACATGAAAATTGGCCTATATAAATTGAGATATCCGTACTACTTTGATATAAAACACCCACTGGAAATCTAATAAGTAGTGATGGAAAGAGGACTTTACCAACGGATTTTTTTTTGCATCAAAGAACCTAGCTAGGTCTTGAAAGTTTGTATATTGATAATTGACTTCAACCACACCTTCAGAATTGTCAAGAGGTTCAAGGATGGTCCTTGAATTGATGATCCACTGTGCAGTGATCCCTTCAAATTGATACTCTTTTTTCAGTTGCTTCACTTCAGCATTTTTGATTTTATATTTTTTGCACACTTGCATTTTCTTCCCCATGCGCTCGATTTCATGGTTAAAAACTATGGCTTGCACTCTTGAACCCTGTCAATGCAAACAGAAACTATTTTAGTAAACAGGGAAAATATACCTTATTCTATGACAAAAACCTGAAAGTAGTACAAAAAAAATTTGCACCTTTGAGTCTGTGAGGATGAAATGCTAGTAACGCGAAGGGCTGTTAATCGCAGTTGTTGGCTGAAGCCTTTCTTGGACAGTAACAATACATGACCAAGTTGTCATGCCCTCAACAATTTCTTCAATCTCTAACAAACGGTCCATCTGAATTGAACAAAGACGCAATGTAAGTGATATTCACAATAAGAGGTAAGGAAAATTGCAAAACAAAAACAGGATTAGAAAATACTTCGAACCTGTAGCAAAGACAGCAAAACTGATCATCAAGTATTTGCTAATTCAAATATTTCATTATAAACAACATTTTGAGTTTTGCAATCTGTCTTAGATTCGCTAAAAGTGGAAGGGAGTATTAACACTTTTACTAATTTGGATGTTCTTGCTCTTGAAAGGGCAACATACAGTTGACCGTGTGAGAAAACTGGTTCTTGCAAGTAAACACCGACATAATCTAACGTTTGGCCTTGGGCTTTATTAATTGTCATGGCAAATGATAACCTGATTGGAAATTGAGTCCTCTTAAATGGAATTCCATTTTTCTCTTTGTTTGAACTATGCAATGGAATTTTGGGTATGAAGACAACCCTGCCTTCGTGCTGACCAGATGCAATCTTTGCACAAATTGTATTGGCTGTTAATTCTAGACAAATCAGACGTGTCCCATTACAAAGACCTTCAGTCGGATTAAGATTTCGTAAAAGAATTATTGGACAGTTCTTTTTGAGTAATAGTATATGTGGAGGAAGACTTGATGGATTTAACGAATTTAGAAAATCCTCATAATCCCCTTGATGTTTTAGATCAATTGTTTGATCTGAACTGGTGTATACTACTAAATTCCCAGGAAATTGTTCTATTAAAAGATTGTTAATATCATGAACGGAAGTATTTTTTGGTGACAAAATGCACCTATTTATCATTTCCTCTGGTTTGGTAGAATACAAAAGCAAATTTGGGAAGACACAATCAATCAATCTGTTTAATATGGCAAAAAATACAGAGAAACAAGACAAGTAATTAGATCAAAGAAGTTTAATACATGTACAAAAGAAAGAAAAAACCAAATAAGTGACATGTGAAATACTTACTTATGAAGAGAATCCTTTTTGTCAATATACGGAATGACAATTTCATGTGGTAATGTAATATTACCACATTCATCCATAGGTTCTGAATTTTCCCAAATCTTGAGAAGGAATTCAGAAAAATTAGGGTCTAAGAAAGCACGCATATTCTGTTTCAATTGAATTTTTTCCATTGAAGACCGTAGTGGAGAATTCACTATGTTGGCATTAACTTGTGACTTTCTTGTTCCTTTTTTAATAACAGGAAGAGTTTGGCGAAAGTCACCCCCAAAGACAACCAATTTTGAGCCAAATGGTTCATTTCTTCCAATTATATCTCTCAAGACAAGATCAAATGCTTCTAAAGCATCTTTAGTTGCCATAGAAGCTTCATCCCATATTATAAGTTTAGCAGTTGAAATAAGATGGGCTGTACTGCTTTGCTTACTCAATTGACAAATTTTAGTAATAGAGAAATCAATTAGAATTTTGAATCTCAAATGAGCGGTGCGACCGCCTGGAAGAATGGATGCAGCAACACCTGATGTTGCTACAGCAATTGCAATAAATCCTTTGGATCTAATATTAGCCAACAAGGCACGATATAGGAAAGTTTTTCCAGTTCCTCCAAGACCATCAATGAAGCAGGCTTGCCTTTCACCTAGATGGATTTTCCGGAGGATAGATTCATAGGCACATTTCTGTTCTATGTTTAACCTAGTTGGAAGCAAAATATCTTCTTCACTAACAGTTATATTCAGTTCACTATCCATCTCTTTTGTTAAATTATTAGACAGAAAGATTTGCTCATTTTCAGGAAGAATATGGTATTCATTTATATTTTTATTCATCTCTTCTAAAGAATTGTTAATGTCTATTAAGATTCTATTCATAACAACATGGCTGTCAACACTGGAATAATCCAATGACCTTCGAAAGTCACTGGATAATTCGAGCTGGAACTGTTCCCACAATTTTCTTGGTTCATTTGGAGAACAAAAGACTAAAATAATAGCAAAAAGGGACCTTAGGGCACTTGGCATCTGATAAAGAGATGCCTCCTTTAAAGTATTCTCTATATAAGTATCAGATTCCAGCAAACCTAATTTTAGTGCTGCATCTCTAAAGGTTTGGCATTTTGTGCCTGAAACAGTTAAAAGATCAGCAAAGCAAGTAGGAGCTCTAACATTTGAAAGTAATAGCCTAAGATAATATCGATCTCCCTCCTGTGGACTAACAGTAACTATTCGGCCGATACATTTTCTAGATTTTCTTTTAGTCCAGATTTTAAAGGTAGAATTCCATACAAAGTGCTGAGGAAATTCTTTATAAAGACATTTCAACTGCTGAGTTGTTTGATTCATACGATTCATTTCAAAAAATTCAGTAAGCATAGTTTTTGAAAAGTCAATTTCTTCTATCAAATTTGAAAGATTAGATTTTCCTTTAAATGAAACAACTTGCCGACCATCAAGATGGACTTGCAAAGCATAAACAGAGGGGGTCATTTCACTAAGATTGAATCCATAAATCCTCCAAAGAGCTTCTGGAGGACCGATCCAACGGCCATCTTGAAATTGTTTAATTTCATCAATGTCTTGATGGCCATTTGGTTCAGAAATTTGAAAACTGACCAAATCATGCCCCTTATAAATGTATTTATAAATGTATTTCATGAGCTTAATAGTAGAACAAATTTCAACATTCAAATGGCAATCAAAAGAAGCCAATAAGTATGGATTATATGGAATAGCCCAGTGATTATCCAATACACACTGCCTAACTTTAATCTGTCTACCATTATTTCTTCTTCTATAGTAAAGATAACCATCTTCTACATGCATTGTTTGTTCACAAAAATCTCTAGGATAGTGATTTTTGCACTTACCATTTCGCATACATAAATTAGTCTCATTCATTTGGCCACATGGACCATGAATCATGTGTTTAAGGACAAGATTGTATAAATGATGATGCATTTCTGGATCAGGAATTTCTGCACATACAATGTTATTATATGCTTCAGGATTCAATAGCTTAAATTCTGGTTTGAGAATTAATAATAAATGAGCATGAGGCATGCCTCTTTTTTGAAATTCAATCACACTAACACATGCTGCTACTTGTCCGAAGATATTTTTGTTGAATAGTTCTTTCCTAAGCATTTCAAATTTTGCTCTAAACACTCTTGCTAACAAATCAGGCCTATCAAATGCAGTTTCTTTGTTAGATAGATTTTCTTGTATCTCTTTCCAATTAGGATTACAAGTCATGGTAATAAAAAGATCAGGCTTGCCATATTTTTGAACTAAAGCCATAGCATCCAAGTATCTACGGCGCATATCTCTAGGTCTGCCTACAAAAGAAGCTAGCAATATAACCCAGCGACCCACATTAGAGCTATCTAGCTGGCCATTTGAAATGCTATCAAGGACACCTTGTAAAATTTTTGTTCTAACTTCTTTTTGTTTTAATCTAAGAAAGTCTAACCTAGATGTTTCTATTTTTATGTACATATCAACAACAAATTGTTGGAATAAACGCATTGTATGTAATAGCATTGATTCATCATTTGTTCTCATCTGAAATCTGTAACAGTAATACTCCCTAGTGGACACACAATCTTTTCTCTTCTTTCCAGTTTCGATGTCTACAATGGAAGGATTAGAAAGTAGTTACTTGTACAGCAAATATGTTAAGCACTATATAGGTAAAGTTTCCTAATAACGTACTCAAAAGAAACTTACTTGCATCTTCATATGCTACCAAATCTTCTGGGGTTTCCATAGTCAAAACATCAATGCTAGAAGCTTTTACATTAGGATTTAATTTTCTATGTTTTCTATTTCTGTTGGCTGTTTTCTGTATATTATTATGCCAACCGGATTCCCCATGAGGAAATAACAATGGGTACTGAAGAGAATCATAATATGCAAAATAGTGTCGAACTGTATGACCTGTATTAGAAGTGCTATATATTTGAATATATGCACTTCTAGTATCCGAAGAGGTTTCTACACCATCCTCAGAAAATATAGCACCCACTTGGCTACAAGTGGGAAGATTATAGCGACGTTGATCTAAATTTGGAGAAGAATTAAGGACAATCCTATAATCATCCAAATGAGGAATGTGCCTAAGGCTTTTCAAGAACTTACATTAAGGATTGTCCTCTAAAATCTGCATAAGTAGGGATAAAGTTGTTTCACGTAATTTATCACAGGACTTCACTCGCTGGGCCAGTTCCTTCTCAGTGCCATAGAAGTAGAATTGGATCCCAACTGTTTTTCCTTTGTTATTTGGCGAAAGACTATCAAGAAAATGATAGACTTGCCCCTGAACCCTGAAAGTATACATCCCTCTATTATTTTTAGTTAATTCCCTATCATATTTCGCCCCAAGGGACGTGAATGCCAAATTATTGTTATAAGTTCTAATGTTTTTTCTAAAATGAACAGATTCCTCATCTTCAGCGGTAAGCAAACGACAAAGTGCATATGGCATGGCAGGCATCACAATTGATACCCCGCCTCCTGCATAGCAAAAAGATGGAGGTTCCAAATAGAACCTCTTAGCTCCACAATAAGAACAATTCGGAATAGTAGAAAGGATCATAGAATTTTCAGGAATTTGGTTAAGTGGTGAAGCATTTTTTTTCTTTTTTTATTGGTTATCCTCGCATTTCCTGATACGTCAAATGTTCATATGTTATTGTAACCATAGCAAAAAAAAGGTATAAACAAATACATTCTGTCACAGTCATTTAAATTTACCTTTTGAATGAGAAGAAGAGTCAAGGACAATATGCTCTACTATTTGAGTTGCCAAAGATACACAACTCAAGGGAAACAAATTGCTGGTTTGTTTGTTTCGGTAGTTCTTCCTACCTATATTGCGAGAAATCCTAGAATTACGCAAGATTTGATATCTTTTCTGCCTAGCAAGTTTTGCTTGAACATTAATACTAAACAATTCGGAAGGAAAAGGAGTAACACCGTCACTACGTGACGAATTTTCATGAGGAAAGGAAATCCCTGTTTTCACATGGCCTAAAGATGTAGTCATAAAGGAGTATAAATCTTTTTTTCCTTGATTCAGTACTTGTCTTGTGTTTAAAGGGCAATTTGAATCAGGCAAAGCATTGCTAGCTTCACTTGAATCAGTCAAGCTAAGTTCACAGTCAATAAGTTCAATAATAGGTTCAGAATTAATCGATTTTTGGTTTTCCTTATGTATGCATGTCTGGCCACAACAGGGATTAACTTTTCTCTTTCTATGCCGCGCCATTGCATTCTAACACTTTTCAATGCTTAGGGTTCACATCTATTTAACTTGATACATAAAAGGCATGGACAAGTGACGCAAAGATAACCAAAGAATAAATTAAGACCGAAACAGAATTCGAAATGAAAAACAGCACAAAAAAAAATGGCAACAGATAGCTAAATAGAAGAAGAACATAAATGTTGTTATGTAACAAACAAAAAAAGAAAGAGTATAAAGACCTAGTAAATCATTGGAATCGAGGATATAATCATAGCAAATTTGTTTAGCATACAAGCAACATTAGTCTTATATAAAAAGGAGTAGTAAAAGAACGTACTTTTAGATGACAAACACAAGCAGTCTAGACAAGAGTCTGCAGCAAAATGCTCTACCTGCAATATGATACACAGATTCAATAAACAGTGTCATAACTTGTATTTAAATCTTTAGACTGTTTTTAAACTTGGCATTTATCCAATAAACAGTGTCATAACAGGGAAATAATAATTTTTATTACTTCATTTCATAAAGACAACTGTTATATTTTAAAAAGGAAAAGTAAAATGCAAAGAACGCATACAGCAATAAATTGGAAAGAAAGGAAAGAGAGAGCAAGAGTAACTGTACCTTTTTAAGTGCAACTATATCAGCCAATCAATTTCCAACATCCATTGAGAATCACAGTTCATTGAATGCAAATACAAAAGGAAAGAAAAGAGTTAGAATTTCTTTTTATATTAAAAAAAAAACAAGGAACATGTATTACAAGAGCAGAACATTAAAAAAATTATATCCTACAGAAAGATGTCCATTTTTAAACTACAGAAGGACAAATACACAAGTGTAAACATGTTTGCAATATAAAATCAGCACTTGTATTTGACAAACACACTAAGCCAATGAAGTATAGATCATGACAGCGGCCCAATGACTAACAGAAACTTCCATAAGCAATACACACATACACAAAAGAAAAGAAGGTAATAAGCTTTCCATTGAACTAATCTAGTTACAAAGCTAAAAGAAGAATGCACAGTACACTAACACTTTCCAATTTGCACAAAACAAAGGACAGCTATTTTCGTTTGACATAAACTCTGAAAAAGCATACAGATTGTTCTGAAACTAAACTGTGTGTATGGAATACATTTTAGTAACATTAGTGGACATCCATGTTTTTTTAGGAAGTGAAAAAATGAATGATACATCTACGATTTATCCATTTGGAAAACATGCAAAACAAACCTAACACATTCATTGGACAGATGCACTAAGCAGTTATAGTGTATATCACTAACAATGGAAAAAAAAATCATGGGATAGACTGTTTCATAGTGACATGACTGTATTGCCTGAGTACAAACTTGTAAAAACATTACACTTGCACATTCAACATAAAAAGATAAGAACCATTCATAGAATAGGCTATTTTTCCTTTTTTCCAAGGAGGAAATGCAGAAACCAGATAAAAATGCAAAATTAAAGGAAGAATAGTGGCATAGTAAGTAGAAACTAATAGGAAAAACACTGATTTTTCCATCCATGGTAACATTGTCCATTGATTAAAGCCTGTTAGAAGGCCGAAGAAAAGTCAGAATACAAAATAAAAAAGAATCCAAAGGTATGAAACTGGTAGGAAAGAAATTTTTATATATAAAACCTTTTAGACACAGGAGAGCGCTATATTTTTTTTCAAACTGGTTCATTATCACATACAAATCTACATGAAGAAACAATGTTTTTCCAAATGACATTCTATGTGTAAAAGTTCAAATAAACCAAATAATAGCATGAAAACAACAAGGCAAAAATAAAACGAATACATTGTAAAAGCTGGCAGCATCTGGAACACCACTATCTCAAGACAACGATCAGTAACATTCGGCCTAGCAAGCACATTTCATCACACACGCAGATTAACAACTTATATTACAACAGATAAACATATATATATTTCTCAGAACAAACAACAAAGAAGAAATATTAACAAATGATTTAAGGACATTCGAAGAAAAATAAAGCAATGGTTTGTATTAATGTAAAATAATACATAGCCACGAACTAATTGTTTTAATGTAGAATCAGAAGGTTTGAATTTAAGTCTCTAGGCTGTTTTTAAACTTCGCATTTATCCAATAAACAATGCCATAACAGGGAAATTGTAATTTCTATTACTTCATTTCATAAAGACGACCGTTATATTTTAAAAATGAAGAGTAAAATGCAAAGAATACATACATCAACAAATTGGACAGAAAAGAAAGAGAAAGCAACAGTAACTGTACCTTTTAAAGCGCAACTATATCAGCCAATCAGTTCCCAACATCCAATGAGAATCCCAGTTCATTCAATGCAAATACAGAAGTAAAGAAAAGAGTTAGATTTTTAAAAAAAAAATAAACAAGCAACATGCATTATAAGAGCAGAACATTAAAAAAAATTATATCCTACAGAAAGATGTCCATTTTTTTAACTACAAAATGACAAATACAGAAGTGTAAACACATTTGCAATATACAATCAGCACTTGTATTTGACAAACGCAATAAGCCGATGAAGTATAGATCATGACAGTGACCTAACAACTAAACACAAACTTCCATAAGCATTACACAGGTACAAAAGAAGAATGCATAGTGGAGTAATACTTTTGAAATTGCACAAAACAAAGGACAGCTATTTTCCTTTCACACAAACTTTGAAAAGTCAGAAAGATTGGTCTGAAACTAAGCTGTATGTATCAAATAGATTTTAGGAAGTGAAAAAATGCACGATACATGTAAAATTTATCATTTTCGAAAGGATGCAAAACAAGGCTAACAGATTCATTGGACAGATGCATTAACAGTTTTAGTGTATATCAGGACAGTGGGAAAAAAAAACCAATCACAGTACAACCTTGTTCAATACAAAGGCATTTTTTTTTTTGGAAGAATACATTGTAAAAGCTGGCAACATCTGGAACACCACAATCTCAAAACAACAACCAGTAAAATTCAGCCTACCAAGCACATTTCATCACACATGCACATTAACAACTTATATTACAACAGATAAACATATATATTTCTCAGAACAAACAACAAAGAACAAATATTAACAAACGATTCAAGAACATCCCAAGAAAAATAAGGCAATGGTTTGTATTAATGTAAAATAATACATAGCCATGAACTAATTGTTTTAATGTAAAATCAGAAGGTTTGTATTTAAGTCTTTAGGATGTTCTGAAACTTGGCATTTATCCAATGAACAGTGCCATAATAGGGAAATAGTAATTTCTATTACTTCATTTCATAAAGAAAACAGTTATATTGTAAAAAGGAAGAGTAAAATGCAAAGAATACATACAGCAACAAATTGAACAAAAAAGAAAGAGAAAGCAAGAGTAACTATACCTTTTAAAGTGCAACTATATCAGCCAATCAGTTCCCAACATTCATTAAGAATCACAGTTTATTCAATGCAAATACAGAAGTAAAGAAAAGAGTTCGATTTTTTTTTAAAAAAAAAACAACAAGGAACATGTATTACAAGAGCAGAACATTAAAAAAAATTATATCCTACAGAAAAATGTCCATTTTTTTAACCACAGAATGACAAATACAGAAGTGTAAACATATTTGCAACATACAATCAGCACTTGTATTTGACAAACGCACTAAGTCGATGAAGTATAGATCATGACAGTGACCTAACAACTAAACACAAACTTCCATAAGCATTACACAGGTAAAAGAAGCATGCACAGTGGAGTAATACCTTTGAACTTGCACAGAACAAAGGACAGCTATTTTCCTTTGACACAAACTTTGAAAAGTCAAAAAGATTGGTCTGAAACTAAACTGTATGTATGAAATAGGTTTTAGGAAGTGAAAAAATCCACAATACATCTAAAATTTATCCATTTTCGAAAAGATGCAAAACAAAGCTAACAGATTCATTGGACATATGCATTAAGCAGTTGTAGTGTATATCAGGACAGTGCAAAAAAGGTAACAGATTCACAGTACAACTTTGTTCAATACAAAGGTTTTTTTTTATTTGGAAGAAGGCAAAAAATGCATAAAGTAGGTAAAGTCGCAAATTCATAGGAAGAATAGTTTGTGATAAATAGGAGAAGAAATGGTGAAAGACCCGTGGAGACTTGGGAGGAAATGAAAGCAATGATGAGAAAGAGATTTGTGCCTAGCCATTACTATCAAGATCTCTACAACAAACTTCAAGGGCTTAGGCAATGAAGCAAAAGTGTGAAAGATTATTTCAAGGAAATGGAGGTTTCTATGCTAAGAGCCAATGTGGAGGAGGGTCAAGAAGTAACCATGGCTAGATTTTTTAATGGTTTGAATCGTGACATCCAAGATCGAGTTGAAATATAACATTATGTGGAGTTACAAGATATGGTACACACAACTATCAAAGTGGAGCAATAACTTAAGAGGGGGGAGGGGGGGTAGTACATGTCAAAGTACTTGGAAGACAAAGAAGGAAAAGAAGCCTACAACTTCCTCAAAACCAGCCAAAACAACCCCAAAAGAAGGGACATTGAAAGGTAATAATAAACCCTCTACCACTTGAATTTGTGACATTAAACGTTTCAAGTGTCAAGGCAGGGGTCATATCGTAAGCCCATGTCTAAATAGGCTTGCAATGGTGATAAGGGATGATGGAGAATATGAGATGGAGGATGAACAAGAATTGGATTCCATGTCATCTCTTGTAGAATAGAATGAGGAGGAGTTATCAGTCCATGGTGAATTGTTGGTCACTAGGCGAATCCTTAATATGCAAGTCAAGGAGGATGACAAGGCACAAAAGGAGAACATTTTCCACACAAGATGCTTCGTTAATGGGAAGGTATGTAGTCTTATAATTGATGGTGGAAGTTGTACTAACGTGGCTAGTGTCTCTATGGATGAAAAGTTAGGATTGCCTACAACAAAGCACCCAAAACCATACAAGCTCTAATGGCTTAGTGATTATGGAGAAGTTCGTGTTTTCAAGCAAGTAAATGTGCCATTTCGCATTGGAAAATACAAAGATGAGGTGATTTGTGATGTGGTTCCTATGCAAGCAAGCCATTTGTTGGGGAAACCGTGACAGTATGATAGACGAGTTAGTCACGATGGTTTTACTAACAAGTACTCTTTTGTTCATAATCAAAGAAATGTAACTCTTGTACCTATGACTCCTAGTCAAATTTATGAATATCAAGTGAGATTACAAGAAGATGCAAAAAAATAAGTGGGCAAAAGAAAGAGGGTGAGAAAAAATAGAATGAAAAGAGTTTGAGTGAAAAAAAAAGTGAAAAGAAAAAGAGCAAAATGAGAGAAAAGAAGCACTCATCTTGAGTGAAAAAGAAGAAAATTTTTGTGTATTTGCCAAAAAAAGTGATATCAGGGGTGCTTTAAATTCTCAATCATCTTTTGTGCTTATTTTGTACAAGGAAGCTCATTTGACCACTAAAGATTTGGCCAGTGAATTACCAAGCAGCATTGTTTTTATTTTACAGGAATTTGAAGATGTGTTTCACGAGGAAGTTCCAAAAGGATTAACACCATTTTGTGGTATTGAGCATTAAATCGACTTTGTCTTAGGAGCAATTCCAAACAAGCCTGCCTATAGAATGAGTCTCGAAGAAACCAAAAAGGTTCATAGGCAAGTTGAAGAATTGTTGGACAAGGGATGGGTTTGAGAGAGCATAATTATGCCCATGTGCTGGACCAGTTTTGCTGGTGCCAAAGAAAGATGGGTCATGGAGGATGTGCATAAACTGTTGTGCCGTGAACAACATAACGGTAAAATATTACCATCCTATTCCTGGATTAGATGATTTTCTTGATGAGTTATATGGAGCAATTATCTTTTCCAAAATTGATTTGAAAAGTGGTTACCATCAAATTAGAATGAAAAAGGGTGATGAATGGAAAACCGCTTTCAAAACAAAACATGGTTTGTATGAATGGTTAGTGATGCCTTTTGGCCTAACTAACAATCCTAGTACTTTCATGCATTTAATAAATCACGTTTTGCATGAGTTCATTGAAAAGTTTGTGGTTGTCTATTTTGATGATATTTTGGTATACTCAAGAAGTTTGGATGACCATCTTGAACATTTAACGTGTGTTTCAAGTGTACTTAGGAAGGAGAGACTTTATGCTAATTTGAAGAAGTGCACCTTTTGCACTAATGAGGTTAATTTTCTTGGTTACATTGTAAGTGTCAATGGTATTTTAGTGGACATGGGAAAGGTGAAAGCAATTCAAGAATGGCTAACTCCCAAAAGTGTTAGTGAAGTGTAAAATTTTCATAGCCTTGCAAGCTTTTATAGGAGATTTATCAAGAACTTTAGTACTTTGGCTGCACCATTAACTAAGGTCATTAAGAAGAATATGGGGTTCAATTGGGATGAAGAACAAAACATTTAACTAATGCTCATTTGCTTTCTTTGCCTTTGCCTTTGCCCAATTTTGACAAAACATTTGAAATTGAATGTGATGTCTCAGGAATTGGGATGGGCACTGTCTTGATGCAAGAAGAAAGACCCGTGGCATACTTTAGTGAAGTTAAGTGGGGCAACTCTCAACTATCCTACCTATGACAAAGTGTTGTACGCCTTGGCTGAGCTTTGAAGACATGACAGCACTACTTATGGACTAAGGAGTTCATGATCCGCACTGATCATGAATCATTGAATTTTTTGAAAGGCCAATATAAGCTCAACAAAAGGCATGCAATATGGATGGAGTTCATTGAGACCTTTCCATATGTCATTCGATATAAGAAAGGCAAAGAAAATGTTGTAGCCGATGCACTCTCTAGGAGGTATGCCTTGCTTTCTTCTCTTGAATCTAAGATACTTGGCTTTGAACAAATTAAAGAGTTGTATCGTGATGATTTTGATTTTGGTCAAGTGTTCCAAGCTTGTGAAAAGGGTTCTTTTGAGAAGTTTTTTTTAAGCATGATGGATTTTTGTTTAAAGAATCCAAGCTTTGCATTCCTAACTCTTCTTTGCGTGAATTGTTAGTTAGGAAAGCGTACGGAGGAGGCCTTATGGGATATTTTGGTATATCCAAGACTTTGGCAATTTTTCAAAAGCATTTCTTTTTGCCAAAAATAAAAAGTAATGTTGTAAAAATTTGTGAAAATTGCATCATTTGCAAAAATGCCAAATCAAAAGTCCAACCTCATGGCATATACACACCTTTGCCAATTCCAAAAGAGCCATGGGTTGATCTTTCAATGGATTTTGTTTTGGGTTTGCAAAGAACTAAACATGGAAAATATTCAATTTTTGTGATTGTCGACAGGTTTTCAAAAATGGCTAATTTCATTGCATGCAACAAAACGAATGATGCATCACATTGATGATTTTTTCTTTAAAGATATTGTTTGTTTGCATGGCATGCCAAGAACCATTGTGCTCGATCAAGACACCAATCTTTGAGTTATTTTTGAAAAATTTTGTGGGGAAAATTGGGTACAAAACTCTTGTTTTCTACTACTTGTCATCCCCAGACCGATGGCCAAAATGAAGTTGTTAATCGCACTTTATCTACTTTATTAAGATCGGTCATTGTTAAGAACATTAAGATTTGGGACGATTGTTTACCTCTTGTTGAATTTGCATACAATAGGAATGTGCATTCTTATACTAAATTTTCTTCTTTTGAGATTGTTTATGATTTTAATCCATTATCTACAATGGATCTAACACCTTTACCTGTGAGTAAAAGATTGAATTTAGATGGCAAAAGGAAGACTGAATTTGTGAAGCAAATCCATTAGAAGGAAAGACTTAACATCGAGGAGAAGACGAGAAGATATGAACAACAAGCCAACAAGAGGCGTCATAAGCTCATTTTCAACCTAGAGACTGGGTTTGGTTGCATTTGAGGAAAGAAAGGTTTCCAACACAAAGAAAATCTAAGTTGCAACCAAGAGGAGATGGGCATTTTCAAATTTTAGAGCGCATCTATGACAATGCTTACAAACTTGATTTGCCGATTGAATACAATGTTCATAATGCCTTCAATGTTTATGATTTAAGTCTCTAACATGCAGGTGCTGAAGATTTGAGGACAAATCCCTCTCAAGAGGAGAGGAATGATGTGAATTCGGCCAAACATGTGAACAGAAAATCTAAGTTGCAACCAAGAGGAGATGGGTCTTTTCAAGTTTTAGAGCGCATCTATGACAATGCTTACAAACTTGATTTGCCGATTGAATACAATGTTCATAATGTCTTCAATGTTTCTGATTTAAGTCTCTATCATGCAAGTACTGAAGATTTGAGGAAAAATCCCTCTCAAGAGGAGAGGAATGATGTGAATTCGGCCAAAGATGTGAACTCTACCAATGGTGTGAGCTAGGCCCCAACTTTATGTCCAATTCAAAGGGGTAGCGGTCCAAATTCAAGTGTGCATTTGGTCCAAGTTGAAGCTCAATTTTAGTCCTAAAGTTGGTCCAAATTTTAGCCTATCAATTGTTCAAGTTTTGGTCCAAATTCAAGTCTTCAAATGTCAAGTGTTGAAGACTTCAAATTCAAGGTTCAATCATCCAATTTGAGGCAAAGGGGAGCGGAAATTCATGGCTGAAAATTCAGTCAAAGAAGTATGTAATGAAGTCTTGGAATCTAGTTCAAGCTGCATGTATCTACTTATTCCAACTCTTGCTCAAAGCACCATTCCAATGTGCAAATTTTTTAGCCAATATATCATCTAGAATGGTGTGTAATTAATGGATTAAAATGTAGATTTTCTTGTCCTTTTTATTGGTCTTATCAAAAGTCTAGTTTAAGAGTGAGTGAGTCAAAATTAATCTTTATTTCTTTTAGTTTCTAGACAAGGAAATGTAGGACTTTTCAAGACTTTTTTGTAGCCTATAAATAGGCCTGTTTTTATACTGCTTTCTCAAGCCTTTGAATAATAAAAAATTGTGAGTTTTAACTCATCTTTGGATTCTTTGAGAACTTTAGAACTTTTCAAGTTTTCTTCCAAACTTGTGGCGTTCATAATAAACTTATTAACCAATTTTGATGTAGTTGGTTGTAGTGTTTCATACTAAGGTTCCTATCTTTTTATAGATAGTGGGTCAAGGTTTACACCAATCCAAACTAGTATTCCCTTATACATATCTTGGGCAAATTTTCTAAGTGTTCCTAAGCATTTGAATTGGATCACATAATTTGATATTTCTAAGTGTTCCAAAGATGTGATCACATCTTTTGTTTTCCTCTTCTGATTTCATCCTTTCTTATTCCTAACTTTCTTAAAAATCAAGATTCACATTTTTGTTAGTGGGTTTTGTCACAGGTTAGGAAGGTTCTTAGCAGTGGGTTTGGAATTTAAAAAGTCACCTTCTTATCTCCACTTTTTCTTTTCTTTTTTTTTACTTTATTCATTGAAAAAAAGTGGTGGTCGAATATTAAAAAAAAAAATTGGTTGATAAGTTTAGTTTAAGCGCCACAAGTTTGGAAGAAAATTTGATAAGTTCTAAAGTTCTTAAAGAACCCAAAGATAAGATAAAACTCACAATTTTTTATTATTCAAAGGCTTGAGAAAGCAGTGCAAAAAAGGCCTATTTATAGGCTACAAAAAAGTCTTGAAAAGTCCTACATTTCCCTGTCTAGAAACTAGAAGAAATAAAGATTGACTTTGACTCACTAACTCTTAAACTAAACTTTTGACAAGACCAATAAAAAAGATAAGAAAATCTGCATTTTAATCCATTAATTACACATCATTCTAGATGATATATTGGCTGAAAAAATTTGCACATTGGAATGGTGCTTTGACCAAGAGTTGGAATAAGTAGAGACATTCATCTTGAGCTAGATTCCAAGACTTCATTAAATACTTCTTTGACTGAATTTTTAGCCATGAATTTCTGTTCCCCTTTGCCTCAAATTGGATGATTGAACCTTGAATTTGAAGTCTTCAACACTTGAATATTTGACATCTGAAGACTTGAATTTGGACTAAAACTTGAACAATTGATAGGCTGAAATTTGGACCAACTTTAGGACTAAAATTGAGTTTCAACTTGGACCAAATGCACACTTAAACTTGGACCATTACTCCATTGAATTGGCCGTGAAGTTGGGGTCGAGTTCACATCTTTGGCCGAATTCACATCATTCCCCTCCTCCTAAGAGGGATTTGTCATCAAATCTTCAACACTTGCATGATAGGGGCTTAAATCGAAAACATTGAAGACATTATAAACATCATACTCAATTGGCAAATCAAGTTTGTAGGCATTGTCATGGATGTGAACTCGGCGGGTTGCATAATGAGAAGTTCTTATTCAAGTTTTCTCCACAATCACTAACCTTAAGAGGTTCGTATTGAACTTGCTTGAACAGGTTCATATTGAACTTACTTGAACAATTATCAAGTGAGAGTGTGACTTTCACAACTAAAACTCATCAAACAAATTTTTTTGTATTGTGAAATTGAGTGCACCAAGGAATAAGAGAAAATAACAACTTGAAAGATAGACAAAGACAAAAGAACAATGAACTAGATGAAAAATAGAATTTTCTCCAAGGTTGATTGAAAAGAACTTTGTTGATGAATCTTTTGGCAACCTAGATCACAAGAGAAAAGAATATTAGATTTCAAAGGAATCACAACGTCAATAAATGAACATTTTTTGTGTCCACTTCTTCTTCTTCTTCTTCTTCTTTTTCAATATTCGGCCACTACCTTTTTTTCTTTTTTTTTTGTTTGGCCACTTTTCTTCTTCTTTTTTTTTTTGAAATGAATAAGATAAAAAAAAAAAAGAAGTGAAGATGAGACGGTGACTTCTTAAATTCCAAACTCATTGCTAGGAACCTTGCCAACCTGTGACAAAACCCACTAACAAAAATGTGAATCTTGATTTTCAAGAAAGTCAAGAATAAGAAAGGATGAAATCAAAAGAGAAAAAAGAACAAAAGGATCTGCAACCCTTAAAAATGGCTCTGATACCAAATGATGTGACCCAATTCAAAAGACTAGGAACACGTAGAAAATTTGCCCAAGATATTTCTATGAGAATGCTAGTTTGGATTGGTATAAACCTTGACCCACTATCTATAAATAGATAAGAACTTTGGTATGAAATACAATAACCAACTACACCAAAATTGATTGATAAGTTTAGTTTGAACACCACAAGTTTGAAAGAAAACTTGATAAGTTCTAAAGTTATCAAAGAACCCAAAGATGAGATAAATCTTGCAAGTTTTGATTATTTAAAGGCTTGAGAAAGCAGTACAAAAGAGGCCTATATATAGGCTATAAAAAAGTCTTCAAAAATTCCTAAATATTCTTGTCTAGAAACTAGAAGAAATAAAAATTAACTTTGACTCACTAACTCCTAGACTAGAGTTTAACAAGACCAATAAAATATAAGAAAATTTGCATTTTAATCCGTTAATTACACACCATTCAAGATTGGCTGAAAAATTTACACATTGGGATGGTGTTTTGACCATGAGTTGGAATAAGTAGATACATGCACATTGAGCTAGCTTTCAAGACTTCATTAAATATTTATTTGGCTGAATTTTCAGCTATGAATTTCGTCCCCCTATGCCTCAAAATGGATGATTGAACCTTGAATTTGAAGTCTTCAACACTTGACTATTTGTCATTTGAAGACTTGAATTTGGACCAAAACTTAAACAATTGATAGGCTGAATTTTGGACCAACTTTAGGATTAAAATTGAGCTTCAATTTGGACCAAATGCACACTTGAACTTGGACCGTTACTCCATTGAATTGGACATGAAGCTGGGGCCAAGTTCACATTTTTGGCCGCCGAGTTCACATCTTTGGCTGAATTCACATCATTCCCCTCCTATTGAGAGGGATTTGTCCTCAAATCTTCAGCACCTGCATGATAGAGACTTAAAGAAAAAACATGGAAGACATTATGAACATTGTACTCAATCGGCAAATCAAGTTTGTAGGCATTGTCATGGATGCGCTCTAAAACTTGAAAAGGCCCATCTCTTCTTGGTTGCAACTTAGATTTTCTTTGTGTTGGAAATCTTTCTTTCCTCACATGTAGCGAAGCCCAATCCCCTAGTTAAAAAATGAGCTTATGACACCCCTTGTTGGCTTGTTGTTCATATCTTCTCGTCTTTTTCTCAATGTTAAGTCTTGCATTCTCATGGATGTGCTTCACAAATTCAGCATTCTTTTTGCTATCTAAATTCAATCTCTTACTCACGGGTAAAGGTATTAGATCCATTGTAGATAATGGATTAAAACCATAAACAATCTCAAAAGGAGAAAATTTAGTGGCAGAATGCACATTCTTATTGTATTCAAATTCAACATGAGGTAAACAATCGTCCTAAGTCTTAATGTTGTTACCAATGACCGGCCTCAATAAAGTAGCTAAAGTGCGATTAATAACTTCAAGTTTGCCATCGGTCTAGGGATGACAAGTAGTAGAAAACAAGAGTTTTGTATCCAATTTTCCTCACAAATTTTTTCAAAAATAACTCAAAATTTTGGTGTCTCGATCGAACACAATGGTTCTTAGCATGCCATGCAAATGAACAATCCTTTTAAAGAATAAACCAACAATGTGTGATGCATCATTCATTTTGTTGTATGTAATGAAATGAGCCATTTTTGAAATCCTATAGACAACCAAAAAAATTGAATCGTTTCTATGTTTAGTTCTCGGCAAACCCAAAACAAAATCCATTGAAAGATCAACTCATGGCTCTTTTGGAATTGGCAAAGATGTGTATAAGACATGAGGTTGGAGTATTTTTTTTTTTTTGGAAAAGGTAAGTATTATATTATATAGCAAGTAGAACTTTTCATTCAAAAGAGGATCGAACACTACAAAAACTTCCACTTGTGGTGACACCAAAAAATGTCTCAACAAGTGCAAGAGTGTCACGGTATCAACAGAGGAGCATAGATTCACAAGAACGCAAGCGAAGGTTTACTAAACAAAACTGGTCGCTACAAAAACTAACTGGCTACAGGCAAGGATACAAGCTTATATTGCACCCCTTCAGCTAAGAAAATAAAAGGGTCAATTTCCCAACAAGCTTGCATCCCCCTATTCAGAGAGGTATCCTCAACATGCTTAAAAGTGAGAGCCTTGTCTCTACCTACCTTCTAAAGTTGTAGCTCGATGGCCAGCATATAGAGGGGCTTGTTGTGAAATAGAATGTGATTCCTTTCCCTCCATATAACATAGTAGATAGCACCAAAAGAGAAGTAGGTCATCTGATAATAGAAGCTATGCCCCCTTGGTGTGTTGACTGGCCCCATTGAAGATTGTCATACCAACAACGATTAGACCATGTAAGGTTGCATTTTATAGCCCAAAAGGAGGCCAACAACCCAGTGTAATGGCATTCAAAATATAGATGGTCAACACTATCCGGAACAGAACGAAAAAAAGCACAAGTTGCTTCCAAGATACGGTTATAGGTCAATAGCAAAACTTGTGTTAGGAGATGCTTTAGTGGGGTAAGCCATAGGTGGAATGAGTGTCTCGCGGCTATAGCATGGCTTTAGACGAATGACTACCAATGCATAGCTTGTCCTTGTGGACGGATGGATTGCCAAGCTAAGTCTATAGAGAATTTCCCCAAGGTTGGACTTTTGATTTGGCCTTTTTGCAAATGATGCAATTTTCACAAATTTTTACAACATTACTTTTGTTATGAATCATGCAAATTGTGGATGTTCATCTATATTCCTCCTTATTACTCTATATAATTCTCCACTTACCCATGATTTATTAGAATGTAGTGGAGAGTTATGTAACCTTTAGATTGTTGTAACTTGTGATCCTTTAGGTTCTTGTAACCTACAAAACAATTATGTGAGAGGATGAACCCTAAACCTATATAAATAAAGGTTTAGTGAAAGTATGAAAAAAGAAGGAAAAGATAGAAAAATTTCACTACAATTTGTGTTCTTCACATTTCTACTTTGTCTTACTTTCATACTATTATTCTATTTACTAGTTTACTGCATTTTAGAATTCTAGTAGTAATACTACTTAGTAGTACTTTATAACATGTTATCAACACGAATCTCTAGCAAATTTCCATTCCTTCAGGTAAGTTAGGTGAGATTTATTTTTTTTCTATTAGTTATATTTATCACTATGACTAACCTTGCAAAGCTTGAGTTTGTTGCACTTGATATTACTGGAAAGAATTGCTTACCATGAGTGTTAGATGCTAAAATTCATCTAGATGCAAATGGTCTTGGAGAGACTATCAAAGAAGGGAGTAAAGCCACAAATCAAGAAAAGGCCAAAGCAATGATTTTTCTCTGTCACCACCTTGATGAAGAGTTGAAAAGTGAATATCTGACAATTAAGGATCCCTTCATCTTGTGGAGTGGTTTGAAAGAAATGTATGAACACCAAAAAACGGTCATTCTTCCAAAAGCTCACTATGATTGGATGCATTTGCGCGTGCAAGATTTCAAAACTGTAAGTGAGTATAATTCAGCAATTTTCAGAATTAGTTCACAATTGAAATTATGTGGAGAACAAGTTACTAATGAGGATATGCTAGAGAAAACCTTCTCCATCTTTCACACATCTAATGTGCTCCTGCAACAGCAATATTGTGAAAAGGCTTTAGAAAATATTCTGAACTGATTTCTTCTCTACTTGTTTTTAAACAAAATAATGAGCTTTTGTTGAAAAATCATGAAGCCCACTCAACTAGTGCTACTCCATTTCTTGAAGCAAATGTGACAGCCTTACAATCTAATCGTGGACGTGGTTGTAATAACTATGGTGGTCATACCAAAAATGCTACTCATCACCAAAAGTGGGAGAGTAATGATGAGATAGATGAAGACCAAAACAAAAAGAAATTCTATAATAAGTGCTATCACTGTGGCATGGAAGGCCATTGATCTCGTACCTGTCGTACGCCAAAACATCTTGCTGATCTCTATCAAGAATCATTGAAAAATAAAGAAAAGAAGATAGAGATGAAGTTTATTAGTGATGATGTTAATTATGACCTTGGTCTTAGTGACAATCGCTTTACTGATTTTACTTCTTTGGATGTTGCTGATTTCTTTGTCAATCACCCTAAAGGTGATATTAGTCACTAGTGATGGAAATGTCCAAGAGTAATTTTTATTTAAATAATTTGATGCAATAAACTTTTAATTTGATGTTTTAAATCTTTATTATTGAATATTTACTTTGATGCTTTTCTTTTGTGTTTTACAAAATTGTATACTCATTTGGAATTTTTATTTTTGGTGAAGAAAATGGACGTTCCAAAACTAAATAACAAGGAATTATGTCTTGCAGATAGTGCAACAACAAACTCCATTTTTAAGGGTAAGAAATATTTTTCTTGTCTAATTATGAAAGAAGCCTATGTTAGTACTATATGTGGTAGTGCAAAAATAATTGAAGGCTCCAGAAGAGCAATTATAATTTTGCCTGGAGGAACAAAATTTTGCATTGATGATGTATTATATTCATCAAAGTCTCAAAGGAATTTGTTGAGTTTTAAAAATATCCGCTGAAATGGATATCATATTGAAACTACAAATGAAGGTAATAATGAATACTTGTATATTACAATTATTTCCTCTAAGAAAGTTGTATTGGAAAAATTACCTTCTTATTCCTATGGGTTGTACTACACATATATTGCTACGGTTGAAATATATGCAACAGTAAATCAAAAATTTACTAATTATGATGATTTTGTCATTTGGCATGACCGGTTAGGCCATCCCGGTTCTATCATGATGCTAAAAATAATAGAGAATTCGTGTGGTCATTCTTTGAATAGCCAAAAGATTCTTCAATTCCATGAATTCTTATGTGCTGTTTGATCTCAAGGTAAGTTAATTATAAGGCCATCACCAATGAAAATTAAAACCAAATCTTCTGTATTTTTGGAATGCATATATGGAGATATATGTGGGCCTATTCAGCCACCTTGTGGACCATTTCAATATTTTATGGTTTTAATTGATGCATCAACGAGATGGTCACATGTATACTTATTGTCAACTCGCAACCTGGCGCTTGGGAGATTGTTGGGAGAATTAATTCGATTACACGCTCATTTTCCTAATCATCCCATTAAGATAATACTCTTGACAATGCTAGTGAATTAACTTCACAAGCTTTTAATGATTATTGCATGTTTGTTGGGATAAGTGTTGAACATCCTGTAGCTTATGTTCATACACAAAACGGTCTAGCAGAATCGTTTATAAAGCGCTTGTAATTAATTGCTCAGCCATTGCTTATGAGAACTAATCTTCCAACTTCTGCTTGGGGACATGCTATTTTGCATGCAGCAGCATTGATTCGCATAAGGTCAAAAAATTATCATGAAGTCTCCCCACTACAATTGGTTCATAGTCAGGAACCAAATATTTCTCATCTAAGAATTTTTGGAAGTTCAGTTTATGCTCCTATTGTTTCACCACAACGCACTAAGATGGGACCTCAAAGGAGGTTGGATATATATGTAGGGTGTGAATCTCCATCAATAATTAAATATCTTGAGCCAATCACTGGAGATTTATGTACATCTCGATTTGCTGACTGTCATTTTGATGAGTCAATTTCCCAACGTTAGGGGGAGGCAAAATAAAGCCGGACAAGAAAATTAGTTAGAATGAATTATCATTGTCTCATTATCATTGTCTCAAAAGATAATTCATTTGCTAAATTTAACAAATCAATTGCCAGACGCTTTTACTAACCTAAAGAGATTTGCTAAATTTTATGTCCCAGCTATAAATGCTCTGATTAGAATTGATGTCCTTGAAGAACAAGTGACCACCGCAAATGAGTGTAAGGCACGCCTAAAATGTGGGTTCTGAAGATAAAATTCCTCGTAAAAGAAAAGGAGCAAATGATTCTGATAGTCAAAGTAAGGAAATTAAAACTCTTGAAGAGTTTCCCAACATAGCTAGTGAAAATTTTCCAGAAGAAATTCAGGTACCTGAAAATGCTGGTAATCATGAGATCTCAATTAATTATGCCATGACTGGGGAAAGATAGGACCGATCGACAATTAACGTCGACGATGAATTTGTCTATGCTGCAGCAATTGCTATTATGAATGAAAATGAGGATTATGAGCCAAGGTCTGTAGAAGAATGTAGACACAAAAATGATTGACCAAAATGGAAAGATGCAATTCAGGTTGAATTGAATTCACTGGCTAAACGTAAAGTTTTTAGACCAGTGATACGCACACTAGAAAATGTACAACCCATTGGATATAAATGGGTTTTAATGTGCAAAAGGAATGAAAAAAATGAAATTGTGTGATATAAGGCACGTTTTGTTGCAGGAGGTTTTTCACAAACATTTGGTATTGATTATGATAAGACGTATTTCTCCTATGGTAGATGCAACTACTTTTTGATACTTGCTTAGTCTGGCATCATGTGAAAAAGTTGAAATGCGTCTCATGGATGTCGTTACAGCCTATTTATATGGCTCACTTGATAACGACATTTATATGAAAATCCCTAAAGGATTTAAATTGCTTAAAGGGCATGAACATAGTTCTTGAGATTGTTACTTGATTAAACTATGTAGATCTCTTTATGGTTTGAAACAAGTTGGACGTATGTGGTATAATCGCCTCAGTGAATATTTGCTGAAAGAAAGCTATAAAAATAATCTAGTATGTCCATGCATTTTTATAAAGAGATCTAATTCAGGATTTGTCATTATTGCTGTTTATGTTGATGATTTAAATCTTATTGGGACTCCCGAAGAGCTCCAAAAAGCTGTTGATTATTTAAAGAATGAATTTGAAATTAAAGATCTTGGAAAGACAAAATTTATCTTGGTTTGCAAATTGAACATTTGGAAAATGGTATCTTTCTACATCAATCAGCTTATATAGTTAAAGTGTTTAAAAGGTTTTATATGGATAAAGCACACCCCTTGAGTACACATATGGTTGTAAGGTCACTTAATGTGCATAAAGATCATTTTCGACCTTGTGAAGGTGATGAAGAACTACTTGGTCCAAAAGGACCATATCTTAGTGCTATTGGAGCATTAAAGTATTTTGCTAATTATACACGACCAGATATATCATTTGTTGTAAATCTACTAGCAAGATATAGTTCTTCACCTACACGAAGGCATTAGAATGGTGTTAAACATATATTTCATTGCCTTCAAGGTACAATTGATATGGGTCTTTATTATCCTAAAGCACTCAATTCTGATCTTATTGGTTATGCAGATGTTAGATATCTATCAGACCCCCATAATGCCCAATCACAAACGGGTTATGTTTTCACATGTGGTGGTACTGCTATTTCTTGGCGTTCTATAAAGCAAACTATAACTGCCACTTCTTACTAAAATATTGGCTATCCATGAAGCAAGTCGGGAGTATTTTTGGTTAAGATCTATGACTCACCATATTCGAGAGTCATATGGTTTTCATTTGGACAAGGAAGCTCCTACTATTTTATTTGAAGATAATGCTGCATGTATTGCTCAATTGAATGAGGGATATATCAAAGGTGACAGAATAAAACACATCTCTCCAAAGTTCTTCTTCACACATGATCTCCAAAAGAATCATGATATTAGTGTTCAACAAATTCGTTTAAATGATAATCTGGCAGATTTATTTACAAAGTCACTACCGACTTCAACATTTGAAAAGCTGGTTCACAAGATTGGGTTACGTCGACTGAAAGATATCCAATGATGTACTCAAGAGGGGGAGTAATCATACAATGTACATTTTTTCCCTTAGCCAAGGTTTTTTTCCCACTGGTTTTTTCCCATCAAGGTTTTTAACGAGGCAGTGTCACATTTTAATGTACTTTTTTTCCTTCACTAGGTTTTTATCCCACTAGGTCTTTCCTAGTAAGGTTTTAATGAGGTATTTTTTTTCTCAAAGATGGACATCCAAGGGGGAGTGTTATGAATCATGCAAATTGTTCATGTCCATCTATATTCCTCCTTATTACTCTATATAATTCTCCACTTACCCACGATTTATTCGAATGTAGTGGAGAGTTATGTAACCTTTTATATTCTTGTAACTTGTGATTCTTTAGGTTCTTGTAACCTTTTATATTCTTTAACTTGTGACATTTAGGTTCTTGTAACCTACAAAACAATTATGTGGGAGGATGAACCCTAAATCTATATAAATAGAGGTTTAGTGAAGGTATGAAAGAAGAAGGAAAAGATAGAAAATTTTCACTACAATTTGTGTTCTTCACATTTCTTTTTTGTCTTACTTTCATACTATTATTCTATTTACTAGTTTACTACATTTAAGAATTGTAGTAGTAATACTACTTAGTAGTATTTTTATAACAACTTTTCATTTTTTGCTAAAAGAAATGCTCTTGCAAAATTGCCAAAGTCTTCGCTATACTAAAGTGTCCCATAAGGCCTTATCTGTGCGCTTCCCTAACTAATAATTCATGCAAAGAAGAGTTAGGAATGCAAAGCTTGGATTTTTCAAACAAAAATCCATCGTGCTTAAAAAACTTCTCAAAAGAACCCTTGTCACAAGCTTGGAACACTTGACCAAAATCAAAATCATTATGATATAACTCTTTAATTTGTTCAAAGCCAAGTATCTTAGATTCAAGAGAAGAAATCAAGGCATATCTCCTAGAGAGTGCATCGGATACAACACTTTTTTTACCTTTCTTATATCGAATAACATATGAAAAGGTCTCAATGAACTCCATCCATCTTGCTTGCCTTTTGTTGAGCTTATATTGGCCTTTTAAAAACTTTAATGATTCATGATCAGTGTGGATCATGAACTCCTTAGCCCATAAGTAGTGCTACCATGTCTTCAAAACTCGGACCAAGACGTAAACTCTTTATCAAAGGTAGGATAGTTGAGAGTTGCCCCATTTAGCTTTTTGCTAAATTATGCCAAGTGATGGAAATATGAGGACCGAGACAACTCCACAACATGAAGAACCAAATTTCTATCCGAGAGAACAAGCTGGACGTGAAGGAGAGAATTCACCTACAAAGAGACGTTTACAATTTGATCCATTGCAAGACATTGGAGGGCCTATGACTAGGTCAAAAACCAAGAGAATGCAAGCTGCCTTAACAACTCTTCTAATTGAATTAATTGAAACTCAAGCTACGGCAGCAAGGAAGATTGACGAACCTAGTTCACAAAGTTCACTATATGTCATTCTACATAGTATTGTGAATGATGGACCAAGTGTTTCTAGTCTTGCTCCATGAATGCAGCTCGTTATGGCAATGCAATTCAAGAGTAGAAAGCTCCAACTCAGCCGAACACAAGTGACTGCGTCTCTCTAATCCTTTCCGCACTTGGATTTTAGTTTAGGAGGTATTTCATTTTTCTTAGAATAGGAGTCTTTTAGTAATTTGTTTTCTAAAAATATTTTAGTTTCCCAAGAGGCAAAGAATTCTAATCCTTCTAGAGGATGGTATTTCTCTTGGCTGTACAATGCCAAAAATTATAAAGAGGCCATCCGCCGCATGAAGTAAGGACAGACTTTGATAAATACAAACTTGAGAGCTTTTTGCTTTTCTTTTAGTTCTAATTTGGAACTAGTTTTGACTCTTTGAGGATAGTCTCTTAGGTTCAATTTAAGCAATCTTGTTAAGTCTCTTTCCCTCAACAATTTGACCATGCTTCTTGGTTCCAAGGGACAGCCCTATCGCGACTAAGTGTTGGGGTTAAGCTTTAGGGTGTCAAGTTGACAAAAGCAAGGTCCTTTTTCACAACTTGGAGTTGGTGTCTTGCTCAAAGAAAGAACCAATTCAGCATAAAGGAAGTTACTAGGACCTACACTCTGGTATTTGTTGCGAATTCAATACTTTAGTGGAAGATTCGTATCAGTTTGGTATCAGAGCAGCCTTTGGGCTGCTCATATTTTTTGTTGTTCATATCTTTTCGTGTTTTATTCTCTTTGTTTCCAACTTACTGCTCTTGTGTGTTGTGAGTCTTGTTCTGTCCCCGTGATTTCTTCGTCAATTCTGGTGTTTTCATGCTTAAAAACAAAACGAAAATTGCTGATCAATTGTTTAAACTGTTGTCCTGAATTTTGCTTCAATTTCACCGCCTGTCTTTGTGTTTAAAACATCTTGTTCTAAGCTCCATCATTCGGTTGCGAATATTGGTTGAAAAAGGAGAATTCGGCTTATTGATTATTGCTGTCAAAATGGTGCTGCAAATTGTGAACCCGACGACTGGAACTTTGGAAACTTGTTGTGAGAGAAATTCTCAAAGAGGCTGAAAACCTTACTAGAATCAGATTTAATCCATAATTGCAAATTGTTTACTTGGCCTGAGTTCGATCGATCAATTGCAATTTCATATTCACGAAGCATAATCGTTCATGAGCACATTGAGAGCTTCATTGAATATTATTGTTTTCGGCCATTAAATTCTGTTTTTTTTACTTAAAAATTTAGTCATAAACTCCTTCTTGTTCAAGTTCTTTGCTATCTTTGTTTTTAACCTCTTAATTATTTGTTTTTAACCTCTTAATTATTTGTTCTTTCTTTAATTTGAATTTGGTTGCCTATTCTTTGTGACTCTTGAAGCTTGTTCGAGTTAGAACTGTTAGAAAAGTAATTGAGTGTGAGTGAGCCTACTCAACAATCCCATCACTATAAAAAGAGAGATCTGCCTTATCTTGGTGAGAGATTCATACATTGGACAATTGACTAGAGGGAAGTGAGGTAGGTTATTGTTTATTACTAATATTGTTTGAGCAGAAATGGTTACAAACTCGAAAGAACAAGAAAAAGACATGAAAGAATACCCTAAGGGCTTGGTTTCGGCTCTAGAATTAGTCCATAGGAGAATTGATCAAATGGAAATCACAATGGCTCAAGTTGCATCCGCAAAGGAAGCATCCACTTCGGAAGCAGCCAAGGCCGAGGAGCCTCAAGAAGTTACTCAAACAAACCCTAGGGAGAAAAAGAAGAAATCCAAAAAGGATGAAACAAGTTGCTCATCCGATGAGGAAGAATCCGAGACTTCAAGTTCGGATGAGGATCATTATTCTACAAAGAGTAAAAGAAAATCCAAGAAGGATGATAATCTTGCTAGCATTAAATTGCAAATTCCAGAATTTGAAGGCAAGAATGATCCAGAAGCATACATGGAATGGGCGGAGAAATTTGATAAATTTTTTTATATCCATGAATTTTCTGAAAGAAAGAAAGTTAAGTTGGCTGTGGTAGAGTTTTCTGGACATGCATCTACTTGGTGGCGAAGAACTTGTCACCAAAGAGAAGAGAAGTTCAAGCAGCCAATTTCATCTTGGATTTCATTAAAAAAAAGATCATGAGAAAGAAATATGTTCCCCCTCACCACAAAAGAGAGTTGTTGCAAAAGGTTCAAAGCTTGACTCAAGGGAACAAAAGTGTAGACGACTACTACAAGGAGATGGATCTCGCCATGTTACGGGCTAATGTAGAAGAAGATGAAGAAACTACAATGGCAAGGTTTATGAATGGACTTAATAGGAACATTGCTCATCTCGTTGAGTTGCATCATTATAATAGCATTGAGCAGCTATTACAAATGCCTGAAAAGGTCAAGAAGCAACTTAAGAAGGTACCACAAAATTTGACAAGCTCAAATCCGAATAATGAGTGGCACAACAACAACAATAACCGCCGAGTTTGTGGGTTTAATTCTTCAAGTTCCAGAAGTACTCAATGGAAAGGAGGTTCAGCATCCAATCCAGCAAATGGGAGGAAGTTTGTAACACAAACTTCTTCAAAGGTGAGTAACCCTAAACCCTCGTTCAGTTCAAATAATACTAACACTAGTTCTTCTATCCAATGTTTTAGGTGCTTAAGCCGAGGACATGTGGCTTCTCAATGCCTAAACTCTCAACCATGACTATCTTCGATGATGGAACCTATAAAAGTGAGAGTGAGGAGAGGTCAAGTAATCAAGATGAAGACCTAGCCACAATCTATGAACAGTGAAGGCATGAAGAGGATCAACCGACTGGAGATTGTTTGGTTACAATAAGACCTTTGAGTGCTCAACTTGAGGGGGACACCCAGGATCAAAGGACAAATATTTTTCATTCTAAGTGTTTTATTAAGGATCAAATTTGTATGTTAATTATTGATGGAGGATTGTGTACTAACCTAGCGTCTACTTATCTTGTAGATAAATTGAAGCTTAAATGCTCCTTGCATCCAAAACCATACAAATTACAATAGATGAACCAGAGTGGATCACTCCATGTTACAAAGCAAACCTTGGTAAGTTTTCGAGTTGGAAATTATACTGACCAAGTTCTTTGTGATGTTGTTTCTATGCAGGCTACTCAATTCCTATTGGGACAACCTTGAGAATATGATTGTAATGCAAGTCATTCCAAGAGGACTAATAAGTATCACCTCATCAAGAATGGAAAGGCCCTTACACTAGCACTCTTGCCACATTCGAAAGTCAGTACTTTTTAGCAACAACAAAGGGTGAAGCAAATAGAGTGGACAAGAGAACAAAAGAAGGTTGAAGAAGGTTCGAAACCTGTTCAAACCATGAGTAAAAAGTTTCCTTCAACTTCTAAAGATAAGGTTTTGGTTCTCAAGAGTGAAACTGAAAGTACACAGCCATCACCTGAAAATTTTAAAGGTAGATTCTATGCTTGCATGAAGGATGCTGATCGAGCTTTAAATGCAAGTAAAGAATTTGTACTAATTATTTTTCAAGAAGCGTTATTTACTAATGATGAGTTACCAAGTGACTTGCCCTCGCAAGTCAAAGTTATTTTGTAGGAATTTGAAGATGTTTTTCCAGAAGATCTTCCTTAAGGGCTTCCACCTTTAAGGGGAATTGAGCATCAAATTGACTTCATTCCCGGCACAGTAATTCCCAATCGACCAGCTTACCCAGCCAATCCTGAAGAGACCAAAGAGCTCCAGAGGCAAGTCGAGGAATTGCTAGATAAAGGTCATGTACGAGAGAGTATTAGTCCATGCACAATACTAGTCATTCTTGTTCCGAAGAAGGAAGGTACGTGGAGAATGTGTACAGATTGTAGAGCTGTTAATAAAATTACAATTCAGTATAGGCATCCAATACCTTGCATTGATGACATGTTTGAGGAGTTACATGGTTCTAAAATTTATACTAAAATTGATCTTAAGAGTGGATATCATCAAATATGCATTAAAGATGGAGATGAATGGAAAACTGCCTTTAAAACTAAATTTGACTTGTATGAAGGTTAGTCATGCCTTTTGGATTAACTAATGCACCTAGCACATTCATGTGTCTAATGAATAATGTTCTTAGGCAGTTCATCGGAAAATTTGTAGTTGCGTATTTTGATGACATCCTCATTTATAGCAAGAACTTGGAAGAGCATGTGAAGCATATTAGATCTGTCCTAAGTGTCTTGCGTGAAAATCGGTTATTTGCTAATATCAAGAAGTGTACCTTTTGTGTGGAAAGTGTTGTATTTTTTGGATTTGTTGTTAATTCCAAGGGTATACAGGTTGATCAAGCAAAAGTCGAGGTTATAACCTCTTGGCCGAGACCAACAACTGTACATGAGGAAGGTCTTTCATGGATTTGCTTCATTCTATAAGAGGTTTGTTAAGGATTTTTCTTCAAAGGCTGCCCCCCTTAATGATCTTGTTAAGAAAAATGTTCAATTCGTGTAGGGTGATCGTTAAGAACAAGCATTTAATCAATTGAAGAAAGATCTTACAACTGCACCTGTCTTAGCTTTGCCTGATTTTAACAAAACCTTTGAGCTTAACTGTGATGCTTCAGGTACAAGTATTGGCGTAGTCTTGAAATAAGAGGGCCGACCCTTAGCTTATTTTTCTGAAAAATTGAATGGTGCTGCCCTCAATTACCCAACTTACGACAAAGAGTTTTATGCAGTCATTTGTGCTTTAGAGATAGGACAACATTATTTGTTGGCCAAAGAGTTTGTTATTCACACTAATCATGAGTCTCTAAAGAACCTACATGGGCAAGGTAAGTTGAATAAAAGACATGTCAAGTGGAGTTCATTTCTCAAAAATGTTATCAAGTATAAAAAAGGTAAGGAGAATGTTGTCGCAAATGCACTTTCACGAAGGTCTGTTCTCTTAAACTCTTTAGATACTAAGATTTTGAAATTTTAATATATTAAAGATGTTTATTCTACTGATCTTGATTTTTCTAATACTTATGTAGCTATTGAACAAGGAGCCATTTAATAAGTTTTATAGGTACGATGGATTCTTGTTCCGTGAAAAGAGATTATGTGTGCCAAATTGTTCACTTAGGGAACTATTAGTTCGAGAATCACATTCTGAGGGTCTCATGGGACATTTTTGTGTTTTGAAAACATATGAGATTTTAATTGAGCATTTCTATTGGCCTAATAAGAAATGAAATGTAGAAAAGCTGTGTAGTTCATGCATTCAATGTCGTATGGCTAAATCTATTTCTAACTCTCAGGGTTTATATACCCTATTACCTGTTCCTTTTGTTCCCTAAAATGACATTTCTATGGATTTCAGATTAGGGTTGCCAAGGTCACAAAGGGGTAAGGATTCCATTTTTGTAGTCATTGACAGATTTTCTAAGATGGCTCATTTTATACCTTGCAGGAAATCGGATGATGTGAAACATGTAGCTGACTTATTCTTTGAAAACGTCATTTGGCTTCATGAACCATTGTTTCCGACTGTGATGTCAAATTCTTGAGTTACTTTGGAAAACTTTTTGGGAAAAGTTGAGCAAAGTTGTTATTTTCAACTACGGGACATCCACAAACTTACGGCCAGACTGAGGTAACAAATCGTACTCTTGGTACCCTATTGCGTGCATTGATCAAAAGAAATCTTAAAGATTGGGAAGCGTGCATTCCAATTGCTGAATTTGCTTATAATAGAACTGTCAATTCTACCACCGATTATTCCCTGTTTGAAATTGTTTATGGATTTAATCCATTAACCCCTCTTGACTTAGTGCTATTGCCAAGTAATGAGCAACTAAATCTTGATGGTGCAGCAAAGGCTAAGTTTGTTCAAGACTTGCATGAGAAAGTACGCTTTCAAATCCTCAAGAAGAATGAATATTATGTTCAAATTGCCAATAGAGGGTGAACGCAAATACGCTTTCAACCCGGGGATTGTGTGTGGATTCACATGCGCAAAGAAAGGTTTCCAACTCAACGAAGAAGTAAACTTCATTCTCGAGGAGATGGTCCTTTCCAAATTGTTGCACGCATGGGCGAGAATTCTTACAAGCTCGACCTTCCAGGTGATTATGGAGTTAGTGCCATGTTTAATGTCTCTGACCTTTCTTTCTTTGAGTTGGATGACGACTTTATGGACTCAAGGGCGAGTCCTTTCAAAGAAGGAATGACTGATGAAAATATGAGGACCGAGACAACTCCACAACATGAAGAACTAAATTCCTACCCGAGAGAACAAGCTGGACGTGAAGGAGAGAATTCACCTATAAAGAGAAGTCCACAATTTGATCCATTGCAAGACATTTGAGGGCCTATGACTAGGTCAAGAACCAAGAGAATGCAAGCTGCCTTAACAACTCTTCTAATTGAATTAATTGAAACTCAAGCAATTGAAGCTCAAGCTACGGCAGCAAGGAAAACCGATGAACCTAGTTCACCATATGTCATTCTACTTAGTATTGTGAATGATGGACCAAGTGTTTCTAGTCTTGCTCCATGAATGCAGTTCGTTATGGAAATCCAATTCAAGATTGGAAAGCTCCAGCTTGGCCGAACAAGAGTGACTGCGTCTCTCTAATCCTTTCCACACTTGGATTTTAGTTTAGGAAGTATTCATTTTTTTCTTAGAATAGGAGTCTTTTAGTAATTTGTTTTCTAAAAGTATTTTAGTTTCCTACGAGGCAAGGAATTCTAATCCTTTTAGAGAATGGTACTTCTCTTGGCTGCACAATGTCAAAAATTATAAAGAGGCTATCTGTCGCATGAAGCAAGGACAGACTTTGATCAATAAAAGCTTGAGAGCTTTTTTCTTTTCTTTTGGTTCTAATTTGGAACTAGTTTTGAGTCTTTGAAGATAGTCTCTTAGGTTCAATTTAAGCTATCTTGTTGAGTCTCTTTCCCTTAACAATTTGAGCGTTCTTCTTGGTTCCAAGGGACAGCCTTATCGCGACCAAGTGTTGGGGTTAAGCCTTAGGGTGTCAAGTTGACAAAAGCAAGGTCCTTCTTCACAACTTGGAGTTGGTGTCTTGCTCAAATAAAGAATCAGTTCAACCTAGAGAAAATTACTAGGACCTACACTTTGGTATTTGTTGCGAATTCAATACTTTAGTAGAAGATTCATATTACCAAGGGTCTTCTTTCTTGCATCAAGACAGTGCATATCCCAATACCTAAGGCATCACATTCAATTTCAAATGTTTTGTCAAAATTAGGCAAATAAAGCAAATGAGCATTAGTTAAATGAAATTTAAGCTTTTGAAAAGCTTGCTCTTTTTCTTCATCCCATTTGAACCCCACATTTTCTTCATCTCGATTAATGGTGCAGCCAAAATGCTCAAGTTCTTGACAAATCTCCTATAGATGCTTGCAAGGCTATGAAAACTTCGCACTTCACTAACACTTTTGGGAGTTGGCCATTCTTGAATTGCTTTTACATTTTCCATACAATGTAACCAAGAAAATTAACCTCATTAGTACAAAAGGTGCACTTCTTCAAATTGGCATAAAGTCTCTCCTTCCTGAATACATTTAAAAAACACGTTAAATGTTCAAGATGGTCATCCAAACTTTTTGAGTACACCAAAAGATCATCAAAATAGACAACCACAAACTTTCCAATGAACTCACACAAAACATAATTCATTAAATGCATGAAAGTGCTAGGAGCATTAGTTAGGCCAAAAGGCATCACTAACGATTCATACAAACCTTGTTTTGTTTTGAAAGAGGTTTTTCATTCTAATTTGATGGTAACCATTTTTCAAATTAATTTTGAAAAAGATAATTGTTCCATATAACTCATCAAGAAAATCATCTAATTGAGGAATAGGATTGCGATATTTTATCGTTATGTTGTTCAAGGCACGATAGTCTATACATATCCTCCATGACCCATCGTTTTTTGGCACTAGCAAAACTGGCACAACACATGGGCTCATGCTCTCCCGAACCCATCCCTTGTCCAACAATTCTTCAACTTGCCTTTGAAACTCTTTGGTTTCTTCGGAACTCGTTCTATAAGCAGTCTTGTTTGGAATTGATGCTCCCAGAACAAAGTCGATTTGATGCTCAATACCATGAAGTGGTGGCAGTCCTTTTGGAACTTCCTCAACATATTCAAATTCCAACAAAATAGAAACAATGCTGCTCAGTAATTTATCGTCCAAATCTTTAGTGGTCAAATGAGCTTGATGCGCACCTCACAGCTATAAAGAGCCAACAATATGCAACAAGCGAAACAGGACCCAAGACTTAACTTGAGAAATTGGTAGAACCGGTGGAATTGAGACCGAATGGATGAAGCGTCGCCACAACCTAGGGTTCTACTAAATTGATAAGACTCAAAGGCGCCACAAACTGGTCAAGTTTGATAAGCCCGTTGTTCTTTACAAGAACGAAGAGATTGATTCAGTCAAACTCTCAGGACATAATGTCACAAAATCTTCTAAGTCATTTATTTCATGTCTTGGTTGAATGGCCTATTTATAGAGTATAAGAATGTCTTGAAAAGGTAACAACTAAAAAGGGCAACCAAGATTCCTTAAAACAAAAAGGAAATAAAAACTCTAAAGCCAATTGGAGTTAGAAGTTTGGCCCTTTAAGGCTTCCTTCAAGTTTACAAATTTGGCATCTAACTAAAAGGATAATTTCGGCCATAAATTTCCTAAAAAAAAAATACTGCAACAATTCGGCCATAATCATGTAATTTTGACCTGAAAAAATTAAAATAAAACTATAAAAATTAAGTAAATAATCTTTGTCTATTATCACACTAGAATCCGACCAATGCAAGACTAGTGTTCTTCAACCCGGACTTGTAAGTCTATGCCACATGCTTGATGAGCTTGGAGGTCATGAATTAAACTACTTAAGGTTTCTTAAACGCGTTTAGCTCGAGCCCTCATTATCGGCCCCATAAGATGCCTTAATGGATCAAATGCTTGGCGAGTTGGTTTGTCGGCTTCTTGAGTCTCATCATTCCCCATTTCCTCAAAAGGATTCATCCTCGTTGAATGTGGCACTAACTTGATACTCACCAGGCAAATCCAGCTTATAGGCATTGTCGTTGATGCATTCTTGAAATGGTCCATCTCCTTTTGGAAGAAGCTTAGTACGTTGTTGGAGAGGAAATCACTCTTTGCGCATATGTACCCAAACCCAATCACCAGGCTCAAAGATAACATGTTTGCGACTTTTGTTGGCTTGAGTGGCATATTGGTGTGTCCTCTTCTCGATTTTGTTGGCGGACTTTTTCATGCAACTTTTTCACCATGTCAGCCTTTTTCTCTTCATCAAGACTTGAATACTCAAATGGCAATGGTGTCAAATCCTGTGGATTCAATGGATTAAAACCATAAACCACTTCAAAAGGAGAATAGTTAGTAGTAAAGTGTACAGTTCGATTATAAGCAAAATCAACATGAGCTAGACACTCTTCCCAATTTTTCAAATTCTTTTGAATAATAGAACGCAACAACTGTGATAATGTCCTATTGACCACCTCCATTTGGCCATCGATTTGTGGGTGACTAGTGGTAGAAAATAGTAGCATCGACAACAACATTTTCCTTTCCTTGTTTATATTTGAGCACATAAGGAAATGTCTCAATAAATTCGACCCACCTGGCATGTCTCCTATTCAACTTACCTTGTCCCTTTAAATGTTTAAGGGATTCGTGGTCAATATGAATGATAAACTCCTTAGGCCACAAATAGTGCTGCCATGTCTGCAGAGTTCGGACAACTACATAGAACTCTTTGTCATACGTTGGGTATCTCAACGCAGCACCATTCAACTTCTTACTAAAGTAAGTGAGAGGTTGGCCTTCTTGCATTAGCGTAGTTCCAATTACTATACATTCAATTTCAAAAGTTTTAGTAAAGTCAAGTAAGGCTAATAAAGGTGCCGAGCTTAACTCTTGCTTAAGAAAATTGAATGCTCGATCTTGCTCTTCTCCCATTGACAACCTATAGACTTCTTAACAATGTCGGTTAGAGGAGCAAACTTAATGCTAAAATCTTTAACAAACCTTTTATAAAAGCTTGCTAATCCATGAAAGTTACATACCTGAGTGATGTTGGAAGGGGTCAGCCATTCACGTATAGCCTTAACCTTTTCGTCATCAACTCTTATCCCTTCAATACTTACCACATACCCAAGGAATATGAATTGATGTGCACAAAATGTACACTTCTTTACGTTAGCATATGATTTTTCAGCACGTAAAGCAACAAGAACAAGCCTAACATGTTCAACATGCTCATCTAAAGATTGATTATAAATAAAGATATCATCAAAACATACTACAACAAATTTTCCGATGAAAGACCTCAAAACATGATTCATAAGTCGCATGAAAGTACTAGGTGCATTGGTTAAACCAAAAGACATGACTAACCATTCAAATAAACTATATTTTGTTTTGAATGCAGTTTTCCATTCATCTCCCTCTTTCATTCTAATTTAGTGATATCCAGATTTCAAGTCTATATTTGTATAAAATTTAGCCCCATGTAATTCATCCAACATATCATCTAAATAAGGAAGAGGATGGCGATATTTTACAGTGATTTTGTTGACCTCTCGGCAGTCCACATACATACACCATGATCCATCTTTCTTTGGCACTAATAATGCTAGAACGACATAGGGACTTAAGCTTTCCCGCACATGCTGCTTAGACAATAAGTCTTCCACTTGTCATTGAAGTGCTTTGGTTTCTTCAAGGTTGGCTCTATAAGAAGAGTGATTTGGAATTAGGGCTCCAGGAATGAAGTCAATTTGATGTTCAACTCCCCGAATTGGCGGTAATCCACTTGGTAACTCCTCGGGAAAAACATCATTAAATTCCTTCAAAAGAGAAGTTATTGCATTAGGCCAGTTAGTGTCAAGGTCATTAGTAGAAAAATAACATTCTTTAAAAATAATTAGAAAAATTTGATCTAAAAATAATGCTTTCTTAACCATCCTTTCACTGGCATAGTAGTTGCTCTTGACTTTCTCCTTTGTTGTCTTGTTGGGCACCATGATAGAATTCTTGTTTGCAGTCACTTGCCCTTTTTCTTTCTTTTCCTTAACCTTTTTTTTCTCATTGATGATCTTCTGTTGATCTTCATAGACTTGTTGAGGTGACATTGGGTTGAGAGTGACAGGTTTGCCCTTCATCATGAATGAATACTTGTTAGTTTTTCCATGGTGTCGGGTATCCCTATCAAATTACCATGGTCGTCCCAAAAGTATGTGACTGGCTTCCATCAGAACTATGTCACATAAGATCTCATCTTCATATCTTCCAATCGAGAAGGCCACCAACACTTGTTTGTTTACCCTAAGTTCAGCACTATCATTTAACCATCTTAATTTATAAGGTCGGGGGTGTTTAAGCGTAGGTAGTGACAACTTCTCTACCAATGTCATACTTGCCACATTTGTGCAACTTCCTCTATCAATGATCAAATGAGAAACCTTACCTGGCACATGGCACTTGGTATGAAAGATATTTTATCTTTGCTTTTCATTTTCCACAGCTTGAGCACTAAGTGATCTCATGGTCACAAATACTTCTTCTTCATTTGACGATTCATCACTTACCATTTGAAGACTCTTTAAAGTAGTAAGTGCTTTTGCTACTACGACATCTTCTTCACCTTCAATCTCTGTCAAATGAGGCATAGAGTCATCAGACTCACTATCAAAAATCATTTCCCTATCATCCAAGGTGACCATCACTCATCGATTAAGGCATTGAGCAGTTATGTGTCATTTGCCTTGACATTTAAAGCAAGTGATGTCTCGACTTGTAACAGGGTGGGCAGATGGTTCTTCCTTCTTAACTTCTTTTTTCTTGGATGAGTCAGCCCATGATTTAGATTCACTTTTTTTGTCACCATTTTTATCCCAATTACTCTTCCACGAAGACTTACTAGGCATGTAGCTTGGCTTTGAACTTTTCCTCTTTAGTTGCCTTTCCACTTTATGTGAACCATCTCTTCAATTTCCAAGTAATGATGGAGTTCGATGACATTGGAAATTTCCGGATTCAACCCTTGCAAAAATATAGCCATTGTAGTCTTTTTGTCTTCTTCTATATTAGCTTGGATGAGTGCGGCTTTTAACTCAATGAAGTACTCAGTGACACTCTTCGACCCTCGCTGAAGCATTGCAGCCTCTTGTACAATTCCCTATGATAATAGGATGGGATGAATCTCTTTCTCATAATTGTTTTCATTTCTTCCCAAGATCAAACATGATGCTCTCTATTTCTTTTCCTAGAGGTTACAAGTTGATCCCACCAAATTATGGCATAGTCGGTAAATTCAACCGTTGCTAGCTTCACCTTCTTTTCTTTAGAATAATGGTGACAATCAAAGATCCTTTCAAACTTCTTTTCCCATTCTAAATATGCCTCAGGATCTACTCTACCTTGGAAGGTTGGAATTTTCATTTTGATGCAACCCAAATTCCTATCAATTTTGTCAACTTGTTTTCGGCCTCTATAGGAAATAGAAGCCCTGTCAGAATCTTCACTTTGATCGGAACTTGAGGAACTTTTTCTTCTAGATTTCGAATTTCTTTATGATGATTCATTGATGGATTTAAATAATTGTTCCATCTTGTTGTCATTGGCTTGAAGCTTCATTTGCAAAGCATCAAGTTGGTTGGCCAAATTGGAATAACTTCGGTTTATATGTTCCGTCCTATCCTAAAGGAGCTTTTGTTCAATTGAAGCTAAGCTTTCTTTTGACATAATTCCTACAAAAGGTTAGTACAAACAAAAGCAAAAAAAGTAATAACATGGATAGGTTTATAGTAAGGGTGTATATGAGTAAACTCTCAGTTATTTTCTGTCTCACCCCTCACTCAAATAATCTCTCTCTAAAATCTTGTTTAGGACAAGAATCTTTATCAAACCTTTTGGAATTTTTGGTCAAGAGGTAGCTCAAATAAGAAGGTATAAATTTTGGAAATAAAGAGTTAGGATGATTACAATTTAGGAAACTAAAAATCTGAAATTAACTTGGAATTGGAAGCAAAAAATGGAAAGTAAAAGGAATAAGAAACAAGTCAAATCCAACTACAGTGTGGAATAGAATAAGGAAAGGTATTAATTGGAAACTAAATAACTCTAAATATGGACTCTAAAAGGAAAGCAAATATGGAATCAAAAAGGAAAAATAAATTTGGAAACTAAAAGGAAACAAAAAGGAAAGACTACTAAAGGAAAGAAATTCTAACTAGGAAAACAAATACAACTAGGATTCTATTCTTGCAAGTAAAATCAAATTAGGAAAAAAAATTCTTGCAGCCCTTTTTTTTGTGTAAAAAATTTGGTCAAGAAAAGGGTAAAAAAGTGTAGAATTTCATCCAATTTCACTTGCCAAAAGGGATAAAACTTCGGCTCCAAGAAACTGCCAAGGAACACAATTCAGTTAGGACTTTTGTGGCCAAGCAGATTTTCCAGTCAAGACCTTTGGTATTGCAGAATTTTTAGTCAACTATGTTGGCCAAATGATCCAAATTCTAGTCAAGACAAAAGTGCAGAATCAGGATAGAAAACAACATGGTTTTGTTTTGGAAGAAGCCTGGATGAAAGACAACAAGGCAGTACAATTTGTAGCAAAATTCATAATGAAATTCAAGATGCGTTAGAATTTCAGAATTTTTTATCACAAGTCTTGAAGCAAATTCAGCCAATGTATGCAAGAAACAATGATTCACGAAACAAGGCTTCAATAACAAGATTTGAATGGACAAGAATCAAGAATTCAAGAACAAGAATTGTCCTTCTCCTCTCCTTCTTTCTTTCTTCCAATTTGATCTTTTCTGTTTTTTTCTTCCTTCTTTTTTTTTTCTCAGCTTTTCTTCTTCTTCTTTTTTTCTCTCTTTGTCACCAGAAAAGAACAATTCACAACAGTAACACAATCAAAATGAAGAGGAGCACAAAAACAGCACAAGACAATCGGCTATGAAAAGAACAATTCAAGGATTCAAAATTTCAAGGAATTAACAAGAAAAATGTAGCTATATTTTTTTAAGGAATAAACAGAAAAATAAAACTAAAATTATCTACAAAAAAAATTAGGCAGCAAGAAAAGGTTAACTGAGTCTCGAAGACTAGGGTTAAACAACTAATTTAACTACCACAAGAAAAATCAGAATTTCGGCTATTAGGAAACTATAGATAGAAATTTTTTTTGTATATAAACAGAATTATTAACAAAATTTCAAAGTTATCTAGAGCTCTAATACCAAATTGATGCGCACCTCATGCCTATAAGGAGCCAGGAATACATAACAAGCGAAACAGGACCAAAGACTTGACTTGCGAAATTGGTAAAATAGGCAGAATTGAGACCGAATGGATGAAGCGTGGCCATAACCTAAGGTTCTACTAAATTGATAAGACTCAAAGGCACCACAAACTAGTCAAATTTGATAAGCCTATTGTTCTTTACAAGAACAAAGAAATTGATTCAGCCAAACTCTCAAGGACGTAATGTCACAAAATCTTCTAATTCATCTATTTCATGTCTTATGTGAATGGCCTATTTATAGAGTACAAGGATGTCTTGAAAAGATAAGAACTAATATCCTAATTTTACTCTATAACTAAAAAGAGCAGCCAAGATTCCTTAAAACAAAAAGGAAATAAAAACCCTAAAGCCAATTGGGCTTGGAAGTTTGGCCCTTTAAAACTCCCTTCAAGTTTACAAATTTGGCATCTAACTAAAAGGATAATTTCGGCCATAAATTTCCTAAAAATAATACTGCAACAATTCATCCATAATCATCTAATTTTTGGCCTTAGAAATTTAAAATAAAACTATTAAAATTAAGTAAATAATCTTTGCCTATTATCACACTAGAATCCGGCCAAGGCAAGACTAGTGTTTTTCAACCCGGATTTGCAATAAGGTAATGACTTGTAAGTCTTGGCCACATGCTTGATGAGCTTGAAGGTCATGAATTAAACCACTTAAGGTTTCTTGAACGCATTTAGCTCAAGCCCTCGTCATCGGCCCCGTAAGATGCCTTAATGGATCAAATACTTGGCGAGTTGACTTGTCGGCTTCTTGAGTCGGTTTGTCAACTTCTTGATTCTCATCAGAGCTTTCCTATACAACATAAGCACAAAAGGTGATTTAGATTTTAGAACACTCCTAATCTCACTTTTTTTGGCAAATACAAAAAAAATTTCTTCTTTTTCACTCAAGATTAGTGCTTCTTTTCTTTCCTTTTTGCTCTTTTTCTTTTCACTTTTTTTTTCACTCAACTCTTTTTTTTGGCTCATACTCTCTTCATTCTCTTTTTTCTCACCCTCTTCTTTTGCTCACTTATATTTTTTGCATCTTCTTGTAATCTCACTTGATCTTCATAAATTTTACTAGAAGTCATAGTTACAAGAGTTACGCCACTGAATTATCTACATTACCTTTGATAGTCTTAGGAGGTAGGCTATCAATCACTAAGTCCAACACATCTGCAAAAGGAAAATAACATTTTATATTAGCAGACCTGAATAGCAAGGTAAAACTAGGCATAAATACAAGGTAACCAGTTGTCAACTAATATAAAAATTGACCTACATGAATGAACATAGCCATACTATCAGTTATATAATAACATGTAGAGATTTAATATGTAATGACCGAAATAGGCCCTTACCAATAGATTTTTTTTTTTTGCATCACTAAACCTAACAAGGTCCTGAAAGTTCGTATACTGATAATTGACCTCGAGCACACCATCAACACTGTCAAGCGGTTCAAGAATGGGATTTGAATTGATTATCCACTGCATAGTGATCCCTTTATATTGATACTTTTTTTAGCTTTTTCACTTCATCATTCTTTATTTGTATTTTTTGTACACTTGAATTTTTCTCCCCATGCACTCGATCTCATGGTTAAAAACTATGCCCAGCACTCTTCCTCCCTATGAATGCAAACAGAAAAAAGATCAGTAAAGAACAAAAAAAAAGGCTTATTATATCAGCACAACATGAAGTAGTACACCAATAAATCAAACCTTTGAATCTGTAAGAGTGAAACGCTGGTAATGAGAAGAATTGTTAATCGCAATTGTTGCCTGAAACTTTTCTTGGATGGCGACGACACATGACCATGTTGTCATACCTTCAACAATATCCTGAATCTTTAACAAATGCTCCATCTAAAATGAACAAATACACAAAGTAAGTGATATTCACAATAACAGTACCAAAAAAAAAAAACAGCATTACAAATAATGCAAACCTGTAGCAAGTACAACACAAATGATGATTAAGTATTTGCACAACACGAGTCTTCATTTGTTTTTCAAAAAGGATGAAATTAGTTATTTTTCCATACAAAGACAAAGAAAGAGGCGATGGTTTTCCAAATGTAACACCAAAGATTTTTTATACACAAAATCCTTTAGATAACACAAAACCCTTTATACACGAAAAGAAAGTATTAAACTCGCATAGATAATAGTCCCTAAAACATTGTAAGACATATTTTAAATTGAAATGCAGTATTGAAGTGACCAGAATCACGAAAAACAACTATAAATGCCGGACCAACCAATCTCATTAACAATTACATGTAATTGTCATCGAAACTTTGCGATACGATAACACACAAAAAAGCTACTCGCATAAATCGAAGAACCAGAGCAACACAAAAAAGACCCCTCTTCCCAGTTACCATGACACCATTCACTAACTTATAGCTGCCAGTTATTTTGTCCAAAAGAATATATAACCAAGAATGTCATACAATTGCAAGACACAAAGCCAGTTAGGCTACCAACACTAACAAATGACTAAAAGACACTATACAAAAAGAAACAAATGGCTGTCGTTTATTGCTAAATCCAAAAATAAAGGGGTACAACTGGCAATAAAGTTGCCAAGGCATATAATTGGAACTCACAAAACCAATTAAGGGACCAACACTAACAAATGACTAAAAAACATTCCATAAAAAGCAAAAGATATGCGTTCAATTTATTTGTAAATTTGAAAACAGATGGGTCCAAGTGGGCATAAATTTTCCAAAGCCATAAAATTGGAGCAGACAAAACCAGTTAATGGACAAACACTAACAAATGACTAAAACACATTCCACTAAAAAGAAACTTATGGCTAGCACTTATTTTGTAATTTGAAAACAGATGGGTCCAACAAGAAATGAATTTGGCAAAGCCATATAATTGCAAGTCACAAATCCAGCCAGGCAATCAACACTAACAAATGATTGAAATACATTCCAAAAAACATAACATACTAACTGAACAAAGGCAAGAGGAAACAAATGAGACTGCCCCTATAAAAGTAAGCAAGGCAATCCTAGCAAAAACAACCACATGAATCGGCACACGATAGAAGCAAGCTAGAACAAAGCAATAGACCACAAAGCAACATGGGAGGAGCAACCAAAGCTAGAGCCATTTTAAAAAAAGACAAAATTACACAGCAGCGTTGTTTTCATTTTACTTCAGTGGACAAAAAAAATCCCTTTGTTTTTGTATTTCCCATTCTTATATAAACAAAACAAAAGTTAAGAAGAGAAAATATCCAAAAACAAACAATTATTTGTTTTTCCAAAAGAAAGAGATGATTTGTTTTTGCACACAAAAGAAGGAAGACATGATGGTTTTCCAAATGTAGCGCGGGACAATTTTTATATCTAAAACTCTTCACACACACACACACACACACTTGGAATGTATTTTAACTGTACATTTTTTTCCCTTTAGGAAATATGTATAAAAAGTTTCGGAAGAAAGTATAAAAATAGAATAGATAGCACTTTGTAAAAAAATAAAACATATTTGAAGATGAAATCCATTATATAAGCCAGTCGATTATTGGAAGGCAACTATAAATGCTGCAAAGGTATTTAAAAAGGCAGCAAAATACCACAGACCAATACTAACAAATCATGCAAAGGCATTCCACAAAAAGAAATATAGTAAGTGAACAGAGGAAAAAACAACCAAATGAGTCCAATTCTGTAAAAGTAAACAACATAATGCAAGGAAAAATGATCACAAAAGTCAGCACACAACAGGGGGAACCTAAACCAAAGTAGCAAGGCACAATGCAAAAGAGGAAGAGAAACCAAAGGAAGATCCATTTTTGAAAAATGCAAAATCACGCAGGTAATGTTGTTTTCATCTTGACTCAGTGCACAAAATAACCGTAGTGTTAATACATAGGAAGAAAAAGATAGAAGGCCCATTAGATAGACCAAGGGGATAAGTTTAATAAAGGTGCACAACCGTAAAAACAGAACAAAAAGCTAACGAGAAAGCTAACATAGATCCTAAATGCACAGTCAAATAGAAATGAAAAGCTGCCTTAGAAATCATTTAATGCGATAAACAACCCTCAACATTAATACCAGTAAAGAAATAGGAAGGTAAGCTCATTTAACCAACTAGAGGCAAAAGAGTAATAAGAATGCATAGAACAAAGGGAAGAAAAAGATTAGGAAAAAAGAGAAGGAAAGCCACACCTAAACACAATGAAGAAAGCTAAGGCAAACCCTAAACACACGGTTAGACAAAAAGAAATGTAATGGTAGAAACAAGAAGCAAACAAAAGGAACATGGCTCTTTTTTCCTTAAAAACTGACATATAAGAGTGATTAGAAAAAAACCGGTGTAATAAATGAAAGTTAGTCTTGAATTGACAACATTTAGCATTGAAAGACAGAAGGAAACGAATATTTACACATTGGACAATAGCCACACACACATAGGTAAGAGTGAAACAAAAGATTTGATAGGATCCAACTCATCGAGAAGTTAAAAAAGAGTGAAACAAAAGATAAAAAAGAGTAAAACAAAATATTCGACCTGATCTAGCCTATTGAGAAGTTAAAAAAATTCAAAGTATAGTCCCAGAGCACAAAATGCAATTTCAGAGTATAGCCCCAAAACACAGAACATTAATGCATGTACCAAAAGAAGGGGATAGAGAGAACACAACACAACACATAATCGATAAACACATAACACAACACAAAAGACCAAAAAAAAAAACTAAGAAAAGGCAATTAATTTCCTCAGCCTTTTCAAATCGGTAGCCAATTGATTCCTCGCCACCTAAGCAAGGCATGCGGCTGCAACTCCCACTAACACAAGATATGGGAATACCTGCAACGAATTTGGTAAGGGCGTTGCATGAGGGAAAAAATGTTTAAAAATTATGGACATTAGGGCAGAAAAAAAACTCTAGCTTCCCTTATTCAAACTGAAGGTCAACGGCAATCCAAAAGGTTGAACAATCACACATTCACCAGCTGGAAGACTGAAGGTACGACCAAACAGCAAAAACTGCAATGAATCTATTCAGGACATTTTGTAGTAAAACCACATTGGAACAACAATTTCGTTTTTCGAGAGGGAAAAAAAGTGCCTTTCTTTTCTCTGATCGAGCTTCCCGCCAGTCAACGGGGTTGGGTCTCTCCCAGCTCGGAAGACCAATGGTCTCAATGGCACAAAACTATAAAAAAAAAAAAGAAAAGAAAAGAACAGTTCTTGTCAAATAACACCATAAAACAAAACAAAACAAAATAAAAGCAAATGCAGTTAAGAGAACTAATTGTCTCAATGCCACAAAACTACAAAAAAAGAATAGATCTAAGACTCCCTTCCTCACAGTCACTGTTATTGCCATAGGAATGTTCGTCGACAGAGACACCCAATCCCTAGAACAGTCACTATCACTAGATTGGCTTGTTCACTGGCAAAGAAACCCAACCCCCAAAACGGAAAGAAAAAACAAATTAGCGCAACATTCAGACTAGACAAACTGGAAGAAAATGGGCGAGGAGAACATAAGAATCAAATATTGGAAGGAGAACATGACTCTAAAAACAACATTTGTGAGGAAAAATGGCAAAAAAATTTGCTGAATGACCAAAATGGAAGCAAACTCGAAAGATGGGAGAAAGTGGAGACGGAGAGAGGAGTAGTCAAATCGTTGTCTGCAAAGATGGGAAAACAAAGCAGACACGTTCTGAGTGAGGTAGACTCTAACATTGAAAACACATAGGCTATAAGTAATCTATTTCAGCAAATGTGGCAAGCTACAGGCGCACACAATGGGGAAATATAATGTCCACGTGTCATTACAAAAATTCTCTTGTTCACACTTTTATACTATATGTTAATAATTATTTTATTTGTTATTAAAAATAAACAAGGAAAATAGTTGTATAAATTGAAAGTCATTCTGTCATTTCACAAGTCTAGGAAAGTTTGGAAGCTGTATAGTTGACTTTTAAAATGCATATTTATGTTTTTTAATATTTTTTTTAATTTTTTACAAATTTTTAGTTTTTAATTACTATTTAAAATATATATAAAATTACGTTTTAAATGCTATCAATACAGCCACTCATTATTCGACCAAACTTGGGAATTAGTTTTTAAGTGGAGCCCGACCTCAGTGGATTAAATGTTATTAAGCTTGTTTACACTAGTAATGGGGCAGGGAAGGGAACAGAGCTGAGGATCTATAAGTCAACAATTCACCCCAAAAATAAACTTCCAAGGGAATATGAAGCTTATAGGCCACACTCCAAAGCTACCCACCAACGATGTGGGAATTGGTTTTCTTTTGTTAGCATATAGTAATAAAGCGCGAACATGAAGTACCAGACGAAGACACGTGGAGACAAATTTGCCCGCGCCTTGCGCGGCTACTCCTTGCCACGTTTACTAAGTTAGTATACGTGTGTACACGTGTTCTCCATGTCACCAGCCCAGCCTTGGAAACGCCTTCCAAACCCTACCATTTTCTTTCCATTTCCTTTCCTATCTCGGCCGACTCTCTTCCTCCGCCGGCTCTCTTCGTCCGCCGATTCTTTTTTGCTAGAGTTCTTCTCCCTCAGATCTTTTGCAGATCTGACATCTTTGTTTGTCTTCCTTCGTATCTGACGATGTGGGTTTGTTAATATGTTTTTTAAGGTTTTTTTTGGTTTTTTTTCTTCTCTTACCTGACTGGATCTTCCTTTTGCTTTGCAACTCTCGGCGGCGGCCTTCCGGCAGGTGGTTGGTGAAAACCTCTCCCTCAGATCTGCTCGTAGATGTTCAATTATTTTTTTTTGTCTTCCTTCGCATCTTATGGTACTTGTTTCTTAATAGGTTTTTTAAGGTTTTTTAAGGTTTTTTTTGGTTTTTTATTTCTTATGTGACCTGACCGGATGTTCTCTTTGATTTGCAGGTTTCGGCCGGGAGCGTCCGGATTTTCTTTTGTTTTTACTTTCAAAGTTTTATAAATTGTTTAAATTTCCCAAAAAATACTTTATTTCACCAGAACTTGTTTTGATTTGCAGTTTTTGGTCCTCGTCCTCCGACAAGTGGCCGGTGAAAGGCTCGGTCCGAGAAGAAGGAAGTACTATTTTATTTTTGCTTTTACTTTCAAAAATTTTTTTGGGTCGGAAGAAACTAACTATATTGGTTGCTGGCATTGAACTGTCTTGTTTCGTTTCGTTTCTGTTAGTCGGAGTTCCATCTTTCCCGTCGCAGCCATTCGTACTTTGGTAACCACGAAACAACTTGTTTTTTTTTTCAGTCTTCTGTTTCACATCATCTCATTTTTTCTCTTCTTTGGTAACCGAGATGTCCCCACTCTTTTGTTTCAGTCTGAACTGCAGTCCCAGCCGCATCCTTGCTTAGGTCACCAGGAATTACCTACCGCCTATTTGAAAAGCTAAGCAATTTGATTGCTTTTTGTTTTATTTTTGTGGGTCTAAAATGTACTGTTTTAACTCTTAATCGGCTGCTTCCTGTCAAGTCTTTTGTTTCGCTATTACCTATGTCCGTATGGGTATTGTCCAAAGTGTAAATATTTGATTCCTACTGTCTTCCAGTGTGTAAACATTAACTTTTCATTTATTAGCCCACTTTCTTTCTAATCACTCTCATATCAAGTGTCAGTATTTTTGATAGCTTGTTCACGGCCATCTTCTACTTTTGCCCTTCTTATTTCTGCCATTTTTTTTGTTACTTCTCTAACCGTGTGTTTAGTAATTGCTTCAAGCTTTTTCATTGTCTTTAGGTATGTTTTTGTTGCTCTTTTTTCCTAACCCTTTTTGTCCCTTTGTTCTCTACATCCTTTTCTTTATTGGTATTAATGTTGCCTGTTCATTATTGCATTAAATGAATTTTAAGACCGTTCTTCCATTTTGGTTACTGGTATTAATGCTGCTGATTGTTTACTTCTTGTTCTTTAGTGCATTCAATAATCGGTGTTTAATTGATGGCTTAACTTCTTTTGGTTTAAAATCTTCCAACTTGTTTTTCCTTTTTCCTAACTCGTTTTGAGACTTCCAACAACCATTGCCTTTTTTCCTTGGAATGTCCTTGAATCATTTCTTAATATTTGTTCTTTGTTGTTTGTTCTGAGAAATATATATATTTATTTGTTGTAATATAGGTTGTTAATGTGCGTGTGTGATGAAATGTGCTTAGTAGGCCAAATGTTACTGGTTGTTGGCTTGAGATTGTGGCGTTCTGAATTCTGCCTGGTTGTTTATACAATGTATTTGGTTATATGAACTTTTACAAATAGAATGTATGAACTTTTACAAATAGAATGCGTTTGGGAAAAAAATATAGCCCTCTCATCTGTTTAAAAGGTTTTATATATATATATATATATATATATATATATATATATATATAAAAGCCTTTCTACTGGTTTTGAACCTTTGGGTTATTTTTCTTTTTATACTCTTACTTTTCTTCAGTCTTCTAACAAGATGGAAAAATCAGTCTTTTTTCGATTAGTTTCGTACTTACTTCGTTGTTGTGTTGTTAGTTATTACCCCATGTTGTGATATATACTTCATTTATCTATTGCAGTTGCTTGATGCATTTGGTAATGTTTTTTTTTTTTATAGTTGTTTCTTACCTGTTTGTTAGTTGTCATTGGTTAGTAGGCCACTTACACAGTAAATACTATATATGTTTAGTACTGTATGGTTTCTGTTTTCATGAAAAAAAGGGTGATGTTTATGAATTTTGTTTTGTATAATCTCCGAGCTGAATTATTGTGCACTGTAGTGTTTTCTAAAATGGATAAATAGTACATATGTTCTGCATTTTCATTTTCCAGATAAAGAAAGCCATGTCCATCAATACAATCTTCCTCTAATTTTGCTATTTTATCTGGTTTCTGCATTTTCTCCTTGGAAAAAAAGAAATAACAGTCTATCCCGTGAATGGTCCTTATCTTTTTATGTTGAATGCGCATGTGTAATGTTTTTACAAGTTTGTGCTGTTCACAATGAGACAACTGTGAATAGTGCATATTTTTTGCTTCGTCTTCCTTTTTACATGTTACAATTTGTGTATTGCACTCTGCATTTGTAGTGTTGATCCCACCATGTTAATGCATAATCAAAAATTTCAGTGATGGCGATTTTTACCTTTTTGAGATCGGAGTAGTGGTGGCAATCAAACACAAATTCCATATTTTTCTCCCATTCAATATAGGTTTCCGGATCGGATCTTCCTTGAAAAAGAGGGATTTTCATCTTGATGGCACTAAGGTTGTTGTCTTCATTTTGTCTCCTCCAAGTTGGTCCTCTAGTGCGCCTAAAAGATTCCCTATCAAACTCATCATCAACTTCATCAAACTCTTCATCTTCCACCATTTGTGTTTTACGCCTTCTTTGGGTGTCAGTGGTGTGTGAACTAGTCATTTGACATTACGCTTCCAATTGATCAATTCTTTCATGCAAGGGTTCAATCTCTTGTTGTAGCAATCTTCTCATTTTTCCCATCAAGGCTTGGATTTGTAAGTTTTGTTGATGATCCTCCTCATTGGAATGGTGAGATATTTTTAGAAATCCTGCAATCAAATTGTTAAAAAAAAATCCTCACAAATAGTACTCACTCCCTTACGTGTTTTTACTCTCAAGATTTTTTTTTGGTGGTCACTCACACTTCAAATTTTGTCACAAATGAGGTTTACACTCATTACCCCTTTTAAGGTTCTTATTGAACTTACTTGAACAATTATCAATTGAGAGTGTAACTTTCACAACTAAAACTCATCAAACAATTTTTTTTTTTAATAATCAACCACCACTTTTTTCACGTTGTTTTTCAATGAATAAAGTAAAAAAAAGAAGTGGAGATGAGAATGTGACTTCTTAAATTCCAAACCCACTGCTAGGAACTTTTTCAACCTGTGACAAAACTCACTAACAAAAATGTGAATCTTGATTTTCAAGAAAGTCAAGAATAAGAAATGATGAAATCAAAAGAGGAAACCAAAAGGATATGCAACCCTTAGAAATAGCTCTGATACCAAATGATGTGATCCAATTCAAATGATTAGGAATACTTAGAAAATTTGCCCAAGATATGTCAAGGAAATGCTAGTTTTGATTAGTGTAAACCTTGACCCACTATCTATAAAGAGATAGGAACCTTGGTATGAAACGCAACAACCAACTATACCAAAATTGGTTGAGAAGTTTAGTTTGAACACCACAAGTTTAGAAAAAAAAATTGATAAGTTCTAAAGTTCTCAAAGAACCCAAAGATGAGATAAAACTCACAATTTTTTATTATTCAAAGACTTAAAAAAAAGTACAAAAGAGGCCTATTTATAGGTTACAAAAAATCTTGAAAAGTCCTAAATTTCCTTGTCTAGAAATTAGAAGAAATAAAGATTAACTTTGACTCACTAACTCCTAAATTAGACTTTTGACAAGACCAAACAAAAAGATAAGAAAATCTGCATTTTAATCCATTAATTACACACCATTTTAAATGATATATTGGCTAAAAAATTTGCACATTGGAATGGTACTTTGACCAAGAGTTGGAATAAGTAGATACATGCACCTTGAGTTAGCTTCCAAAACTTCATTAAATACTTCTTTGACTGAATTTTCAGCCATGAATTTTTTATCCTCTTTGCCTCCAATTGGATAATTGAACCTTGAATTTGAAATCTTCAACACTTGACTATTTGACATTTGAAGACCTAAATTTGGACCAAAACTTGAACAATTGATAGGCTGAAATTTGGACCAACTTTAGGACTAAAATTGAGCTTCAACTTGAACCAAATACACACTTGATCTTGGACCGTTACTCCATTGAATTGGACGTGAAGCTAGGGCCGAGTTCACACTATTGGCCGAGTTTACATCTTTGGCCGCCAAGTTCACATCTTTGGCCTAATTCACATCAGTCGTGGTCGCTTATGTGGTGCTACAGTCAGTGAAACTGGAGGTATAAGGAGATCTCTATGTATAGATAGGATCTCGAGGCAACTCTAGTGAGCGAGGTGAGATTCTTATCTTGAATCTGAGGCTCCAAGCAACCCCAGATATAATTCATCCTGTTGAAAGCACTATTTTAGGCATCTTTTCCTTTGAAATCCTCCCGGTGCTCTCTCATTCTTCTCATTTTTTCGTTTCTTCCTGCTAGCTTCTTCCCCTTTAGTATAACTTTTCACCATCTACCACAATATTTAAGCATTCGTAGGTATGTCTTGAGTCAATTTCGTATAGAATGGCCTAGGGTTTAGACCATTCATAAAGGTCGAGATTACCGACTGATTAGTTCAAATCGTCACTTGTAAGCTTTCATCATTGATACTCTCGACATACGACTTCAAGAAGTCATCTTTGTCTTTCTTGAGATTCATCAAGTTTGCTGTAGTTTTATGGAACTTTTTTCTCTAGAATAAGTGGGTGTGGAAAAATTGTGCCAACTGTCTGAAGGTCTAGACACTACCTTAGGGCAAGCCGTCAATCCATACCCAGGCCTTTCCACTGAGGTATATAGGAAACGCGTTGCACATTACCTCCATCAGGGCATTCTTAAACTTCATTGTGTACTTAACGTGAAAGAAAATCTATGGGGTTGGAGTCCCCCTCATAAGTTAGGATCCCATGAGGACAACTTGAATCCTACAATTGTAAGATATTGAATGATGTTGGACATGAAAGGTGATGGAGTATTTCCTCATCATCCGATCCCAACAAATCTTGGATGTCATTAGCCATCCTTTTGCTAATCTGAGGAAGGTCATTGACTCATGGGCATTTTGCACCATCTTTCGCCCTAATTTCAAAATGACCATTGTGATAATTGTTGCCGGCATAAGAGGCGGATGGTTTCTTTTAATCGTCACTTCTCCTTTGGTGTACGTATCTTGTCTCTGACCACACTCAGAAGGGCACTTATTATGTCTAACTCTTCAAAATTCCTCAAGCTGTGCACGGTTTTGCTCTATAAAAACCCTATCATCTTTCTCATATTGCCTATGTGCTAGCGAATCATGGTAGTTTGTGGTTGTACGCCGCAAATGCCCACTTTCACGGTCAGAAGGACGTTCAAAACGTTTTGGATGCCTTCCAAATGCAGAGCACTATTTTCAACAGAACTCGAATGACTAAGCTGTGCCCCTGCTTGACTAGTATATTCAGTTGTTTGTGTCTACAAGAACGAGTGTCTATCATTATTAAAATTGGAAGCGAAGAGCATGGATGTTCCTTCTAAAGAAAACTCCAAAAGATTCCCACAGACAGCGCCAATTGATGAAGGCTTAATCTGCAACCCGATCTAGCAATTGCAACTCGCAAGTTTATTGTCTCCTTGATCACCTGTCTACCTATAAAACAAATCCCGAAGTGGTTCTCTGGGAGATATGCTTCGATGCCTAAGTTAGAGTGTCGATCTTAATTTTTCAAATCAAAGTGTTCTCTTTAAATAGAGGATTTTTCATCCCCTCCCCCTCCCCTCTCTCTTTTCCTAACAGCTCAACCAAACACATATACCTTATCTCTGAGATCCATGGGATATGGTTGTAACAGTTGGTCACACATTATTACAGTTTTCCACAAATATCACATGATGAAAAGATGAGAACCAAGGTTGAAACAAGTAACCATCCAGTCGGGACAACTCAACCAAATTCAAGAGAGACAAATCTAAAAGCACAAGTTGGATGTTGCGTTGAGAATTCGCCTACAAAGAAACATCCACACCTTGATCCATTGCAAGGTATTAGAAGGCCTATGACTAGATTGCAAATTAAGAGAATGAAAACTGCTTTAGTAACACTTATAACCAAGTTAAGTGAAGCTCAAGAAACTAAGGCAGCAATGAAAGCAAAGAAGAATTCCGATCTTAATTCATCATTTGTCATTCTAGTCATCAATGAAGACTCGAGAATGAAGGATCGAGTGTGGCTAATTTTCACTTGTGTAATCAAGATCCTTAGGCCACTTCTCATCACAATCCTAGTTCGAATTTGGAATGTTCTACTTAGGAAGTTTGCAACTCAATTCGGCCTTGGAAGATTTCAGCATTTGGCCTTGGAAGGTTCCAACGTTAAGCCAATTTTAGAAAGCTCAAATGGTCGTTTTTGACAGCCTAATTCCAGCTCTATTCAGCTCCATTCCATTCACACTTGGAATTATGGTTTAGGCAATTCCATTCAGCACTTGGATGTTGATTTAGGAAGCTCAAAGTTCAGCTCAAGTTCCAGTCCAAAATTGGATTTCAATTCTGGAAATTCCAGCCACACTTGGATTTCAGTTTTGGCAATCTATCAAGTATTTCCATTACTTGATCATGAACGACATTAGAAGCTTCTAAAGTTAGAGCCATGATATTTAAAGAAGCTTCCAAATCCAATGCAAGTCTGGACGAAATTAAGGTCATATACAACACAAGTTCAACCAGCACACAAATCCAAATCATCTTTGGATTAGTTTTAGTTTTAGGCAACTATTGTATTCTATTTCCTTTTCTTAGATTACGATACTTTTAGTAAGTATTTCTTTTAGTAATTATTTCTTTAGTTAGTTTCCTAAAAAGCTAATCGAACTAGGGAATGGCTTTCTTAATTCTTGCACATTGTAAACTATAAATAGAGGCCATTCAACCCCAAGAAAATGAAAACTTTTGATCAATACAAACTTGAGAGCTTTTAGCTTTTCTTTGAGTTCTAGTTTAGAACTTGCTTTGAATCTTTGAGGATAGCCTCTTAGATTCATGTTTAAGCTATTTTGTTGAGTTTCTTTCCCTCAACAATCTGAGTGTGCTTCTTGGTTCCAAGCATAGTCAAAGTTCACATCTTGGGTCTTTGATAATTCCATTGGGTATCAAGTGGACAAAAGCAAGGTCCTTCTTCACAAGTTGGAGTTGGTGTCTTGCTAAAGGAAGACTTAGTTCAATCTAGAGGACGATACTAAGACCAACACTCTGATATAGGTTCGGATTTTATTCTTTTGGTTTAAGATTCGTATCATCACATGTCGTTATCCATTCATTGATAGACTCAGACTTGTTGAGTTCCCACTTGTTAACATGGTCTGAGATCCCACATAGTTGGAGTGGTTTCAATATACTTTCCTCTAAGCCTGAGGGTTGAGGTCTAGCAAATATACCAATTGTCGAGATCCAGTCTAGCAAACATACCAATTGCCGAGGTCCGTAGTATGACATATTGAAATCAAGGTCATAACACATATGTAGAGATCAACATGTAAGTCTAACTCAAGATGTAGATATCATAATGTCAAGATTTGTAAGTCTAACTTAGGATGTAGAGATCCTATATATATATATATATATATATATATATATATATATATATATATATATATATATATATATATATATATATATATCAATACTCATCGGTCATTATTCTTCAATCATTACCATAATTAAAAAAAAATATTAATATTCCCATCAATTATTATTCACCATTATCATCACATCAGTGCCTACTAACATAATTATATATAACTATATAAATTTTAATGAACATAGTGTGGCTGAAATTGGATATAGATTTGAGTAGTTAGATTTGATGTTGAGACCATAAATGCTGCTAGCTTGGCTAATTAATTATGGAAACATTCATTGATTTCTCCAAATTTAGCTAGAACAATAAGCTATTAAAAAAGATTAATAATTAAATAATTGCTATCAGGTTTAAGAGAGAAAAATTTAAATATAGTATAGTACTTATCATCTTTAAACTTGTGTAGTTCATCCCAATTTTCTTCTAAATTCACGGGAAAATAAGAGCATTACGACCAATCTTGAGTATATATCAAAGCTTCCATATTTTAGGAGTTAAGGGACTCCTAAATGAATCAAGAATATGACCTCTAGTGCTAAATGTGGATTCAAAAGCAATTGTAGAAAGTTACATGGCCAAAACATCATGAGCCATTCTAGATAATAAAGGAAAGTAGAAACCTTTTTTCTTCCCCCCAATTTAAGATATTAAGTGCGGGTCTCTTTGGCTCATTTTCCTCTTTCAAATACTTATCCATTTCAGAATGAGATTCTTCATAACCTTTTGTATACATTTTCATAATCTTTAAAGATTGTTAGTATTGATTCTATACTTTTTACTTGATCAATAGTCCTATCCCTCAATATAGATGAGAGAGAAGAGGCAATATAGAGTCTAGCCTCTTATAATTATTAAACATCTCATACATTGACTATTTAGCAAATTCACCATACTTTTACCTTCTCATCACCGTACATAGATTTCTAGCAAATTCAACCATGCTTTTACCTTTTTATCACTATACATTTTAACGAGGGAAAAAAATATATTGAAACTTGTACTGAGAATCAAGTACAACAATAATAAAAATCAACACATTAATATTATCTTTATTAACTCAATATTTATCTCGCTTCTCAATCATCAACTTTCCCATGGAATTTAGTGTTTTATCTCCAAATGCAGCCTATCTTTTTAAAAGTCTATCAATTTGACTCATATTAAATAAAAACTTATTCCAGTCACATTTGTAGAGGCTAAAACCTATAGTGTTAGGTTATAAAACCCTCAAAAAAAAAGTAACCATTCTCCTAACATTTGCCCAATCACCTACAAAAAGAAACACCATGTTGCCACCACTATTAAGAAACTACTAACTTCACCATGAGAATCCTCATTAAACGTATTGAATACCTATTTTGAACTATTTCCAACATCATGTATGTCAAGTTCCATCTTGTAGGGACATCCCAATATATATTTTTGGTACACTCAACTTGTTTATTAACAAGAAGACTTTAGAAATTTTTTTTTTTCGGCCTAGTTGTAGATTACTTTAGATATGTACCTCACTATTTAAGCTAACACCTAATGTGTGACCATTTGCCTCCTAAAATAAAATGATCCCAGCTCTTATATCTTCCTTTCAAAATTCCAATTCTTATATCATTTGAACTAGCTTTATCAATAGTAATAGTTAATACACTAGAAATTCCCTAACTAGACAAACAATTTTCAACACATTGACTTATTTCATGACTCTTATGACTTGGTACATCTTCTAATTTTCATCAATGAAGTGAGCAGTAAGCTACAAATAGTTTATTATTTGCATAAATGTCCAAGAATCATTAGTTAAACACACCCTAGCACTTGAAATTTGTAATATGATATCTAAGTTTTGTCATTCCTCCACATAAAAATCATAACAATCTCTATTTACAGTTGTTCCTACCAGCATAACAAGAGGAAAATCAATGTTTAAACCTTTTTCCTTATCAAACATAAATGGAAAATCATCACCAATTATGATATATGCAACTCTCTTTCTAACTTTAGCTTGTTCAAATTTCCAAGGGAATAAATTGGCTTTCAATTTTCTTGTTGCTTCATCAAACTCTATATTACTAAATAATAACCTTGTTTGGCTAAAGGATTGGTTATTAGCATTCATCTTGCATATAAGAAGGTGTGCTTTTATAATACTAGTTCTATTTAGTTTAGAATTATTAAAATACACAAGCTCATACAAATAGCATGTATTTTTTTTTATTTCCCTTTTCATCAAAAAATTCAATAAAGTGCTCTCGCACCTTGGACTTTTCCTAGATGGTTTTCACTACTTGAGAACCTTATCTTTGGTAGTTACTACCAACTTTCCTTGAAGTATCATCAACCATCAGTGATAAAAGTATGTACAGGTAAATCAAGAGTTCTCAAATCAAAAGATTTGGAACATATCCTTTCATATAAAAATCCCTTTCAAAAACTTCAACTTTAGTCAGTTTAGGTCACGATTTACATTTTTGTATAATCAGCTATCACTACTCTTAAAATTGATAACAATATTGAAATTACCCCTTTCTTCTAAGTTCTAACAAGATTAATAAGACATTTGATATTAGTAATGCAATATGATCTAAAATAATGTAATAATTAATGCAATGAGAAAACCAAAAGCAATAGAACTAGAATGGAAAATATACATAGAATTAGATTTGGTAATAAAGAAGACCTCTTATTTGAGCTTGGCCTATCAGGATTCAACAACTCAAAAAAGTTTGCTACTATTTGTATTTTGGAAAAATCATATTAAAATACATGATCATTCAAGAAAACTTAAATTTAAATAATGAATCCAACCTCTATCTTAGCCTAATAATCTAGTGAAGTTATAGTCTCATTTTGAAAGAATTATTAATTCAAATATATTCACCAAAAGAGGGATTAGTAAGTAGAGTTTTCAACTTTGTTCTATCATATTTTTCCCCCTGCCTTAGACATTGACTATTTGAACTAAAGAAAGTTCAAAAAAATTTGGAAACCTATAGAGTATTATTCAAATACTGACATTAAGAAGATAATTCATTTTTCCCATACATTCATCACCATATTCCCCCCTCCCTCCCTAAAAAAAAAACCTTTCAGAACAACATACAATGGCGACTAGCAGAGGTGAAAGGAAGAACAATTGATGATAAGGCAGCACAAAGTTGAAACCTCGAAAGGCAAACAACTGGCAATAGGGAAGTGGTTCAAAAGAAACAAGAAATTAAAAGGAACAACTGGAGAATAGAATAATTGAAGTGTGATTGGAAATTTGGGATTGAGATTTGACAAATTAGGACTCGAGTCCAGCAACTGGATAGTAGAAATAACAAAGTAAAAGTCTAAAACTATTGAACCAGACTAAGGACTCATTTGGTTGGCAAGAAAGTAAAGTTAGATTGGAAAATGATTTTTAGAAATTTAATTCTGAGGAAAATTAATAGTTTTCTAAGGAATTTGAATCTTAAGAATTTAATTTTGAGAATTCTGAATACTTGCCTATGTTTGGATAGAATAAAAATATTTACAGGAAAGTTAATATAATAGTAAATCACAAATATATTTTAAATATAATTTATTTGGTATGTATATCTATCATATTATTCCTCTTATTTTATATTAATGATAGAGGTAACTCCTTTTGGTCTTTTAATCAAAATATGATTTAACATTCATTAATTTTGTTAATTGTAATGTATAACAATATTCAAACCCAAAAGAAAATATTAACTTTATAATAATATTTTTAGGCATAGACATATTTTTATAGTTTATAAAGATTTTATTTATTAGTACTATCATAATAAGTGTCTATACTAATAAATAATAAAAATTAAAAAGGATATATAAAAATTAAAGAAATAAAAATATGAAGAAAATATAAAGAATTAGTGTAATGAAAATTAGAAAAGATAAAGAAAATTAAAGAAATAAAAATATGAAAAAGGTGATTCTAACAACAAATGTACAGATAAACATATATTTTCATAAAAAAAAATAATGAAGTTAATAATTTAGTAGCAAAATTGAAGCCAAAAAAAAAAAAAAAAACCCTCATTCAGGATGAAATGAAACCATCATTCAAAAAAATTTAATGAGAGAAAATAAAAAATTACATAGTTTTTTGTTTTAATAAATTATGAATTTGAATAGGAAAAAGTTTTGAATTAATTTTTTTTCAAAAATAAAAAACTAAAACTAATAATAATTAAAATAAAAGATCAAATAACTAATACTTAAAAGATAAAAGATATACGAGAGTCAAAAGAGAAAAAATAGATGAAATATGATTGAAAGTTAAAAATATGTTTATTCAAAATAAAATTTTGAGAAAAGTAATCAAATAACAGCTTTTAGTAAAGAATCAAAATCTTGTAATGTTGCACTTATTTTCCCTATTTTTGAGAATCTGATTACTTTCCCAAAAAATTTAAAATTGAAACAAGCATGAGAAAGTAATCAGATTATTTTCCCAAATCAACCAACTACTTGAATTTAAAATAAGAAAACATATTACTTTCCAAAATCAAGATTTATTACCAACAAAACGGGACCTAACTAATCGACAACTGAACATAATAACCAATCAGCAATTTAGATTTCTTAAATTAATGGAACCAACAACCAAAATTCCAACTTGAGACACTAGAATTCCATTCAATTTTGTTGGTTTTTCAGTTTTAACTGACTAGTGCACACTCATGGGTCTATCTTTAAAATGCATATAAAAGTAATCAAAATTAAAACATAACTTATATTATGTTTGGTTTGTAGCTTAATTGATAATTTTTATATTGGTAAGTGTGATTTTGGTGGAAATTTTTTGTTGGAATGTGTTGGAGCGAGAATAAAAAGTGTGTTGAAAGAAAAAAAAATTTAAAATAATGTGAGATAATTTTGGTGTAAATTTTAAATTTTAAACTTGAATTTTGAAATAAAATAAAAAAATTTTCCAAAATAAGAGAGCCCCAAACGTAATGTAATGAAATTAAAAAGAAAAACTAACCAATTGTTTAGATTTTTCTTTTTCTTGGGGGAAAAAAGTTAACTTTTTCAAAATAAGAAAGCCCCAAACGTAATGTAAATAAATTAAAAAGAAAAACTTAACAATTGTTTAGAATTTTTTTTTCTTGGGGGAAAAAAGTTAACTTTTTCAAAATAAGGAAAGTACAAAACATAATGTAATGAAAATAAAAAGAAAATTTACCAATTGTAAATCCTCTTGCAAACTAGATCTATTGAGCATAGTTATTAGAATCTTGATAAAATTGTATTGATATTATAATTCTATGATCCAAATATATTAAAATGATCATGATCTTAACTACAATTTTATCTTTTATGATGTGAATGAAATATAATTAAATTTACAAAAAAAAAATTCTTATTTACATGAAATCAAGATTTATTATTGTATAAATAATTTAAGCAATTAGTCATATTGTTATTAGTTTTTAATAATAAATAAATAAATTAAACATAATTACTCTTATATTGCGATAGTAACTTAAATATTGACAAAACAGAGTGTTAGAAGAAATATAAATTTGAATTTGAAATATAAAATATTTAATTATGATCTATATATGAATTCTTTACATTTTTTATCCGTATATTAAGTAATAATTATTTTAAAAATAATTGATAAATTATATTTTTTCCCTTTTTTTAGAATTTTATAATTTTACGATTTGATCTTACCAACCTAAATTGATCATACTTGGAATTCTAATTGTAGAAACTACACTATTGAGAATTCAATACCAATGTTTCAACTAATTTAGATCATATTCTCTCTACTCTTAATTGGTATTAATGGCATTTTGTGCTCACAGAATATTTTTTTGTTTTACCTAAATGGTACTCCATCCATCTTAAAAAAGAGTCAACTTTTAAATCAAATTACTAAAATACCCTTACTAATAATAATTGTATATATTCACAATTAAAAAGTAAGGATAAAAATATAAAATTATATATTTAGTTAGTACATTAAATGTATTATATTTAATAACTAATAAAAAATTAAAATTAAATCAAAATAAACTCTTCTTTTTTGGGTGGAGGGAGTAAATAAAATAATTTCAGTCTTGTAACAGTAAGACACCATGATTCCATTAAATGATAAGTGAAATGGAGACCCATCGGAGTTAAAACAACCGGTTTCACTTAGAGGGCCTAAAAGCCTTGTGCTAAGAAGGTCGTGGGTTTGAATCTCCGCAACTACGTGACAGCAATTCAAGGGGCAAGGGTGTAGATTCCATAGCCCAGTAATGGGATTATGGGATACCTCCTGTGGCTTTAAAAAAAAAAAAAAAAAAAGTTAAATGGAGAATCTCATGTGCAAGTGCAACCAAACACCCAAACCTGATAAATGTGTTAGCATCAAAATTTTAGAGGCCAAAAAAGATAGAAAGCCAAACGCGAGGACCAAAAATGCAATTTCCCCCAAGATCAAAGCAAACGGTGACAGAGAGGCATACATATTGTCACCATTCACGTTCAGGTCACAGGTAAGTTAGTTGAGACCTCCGCCCACTCCTTCGATGCGTTCGAGACTCCTTAGTCCTTCCCTCTGCCTTTCCCCCTCTTCCCCTCTTAAAACATCCACCAAATCATCCCTCATTCCCGTTTCTCCATTTCTCCGTTCCTCCATTTTCACACATTAACACGCCCACCCTGAATTTCACACACTCACGCGGAGAATAATGTCTCACCTTCTACACACCACCTTCATCCCCACTAAACCCCCTTCTCTCCGTCACAGTTCCTCACTAACCCACTTCACAACTCCCCATACCCAAACCCGTTTCATCCCCAAATCCAAGATCCGAGAGATCTTCATGCCAGCACTCAGCTCGACTATGACTGAGGGAAAGATCGTCAGTTGGGTTAAATCCGAAGGGGACAAGCTCTCCAAGGGAGAATCCGTGGTCGTGGTGGAATCCGACAAGGCAGACATGGATGTGGAGTCTTTTTATGATGGGTATTTGGCCGCCATTATCGTCGATGAAGGAAATACCGCCCCGGTTGGTTCCGCCATTGCACTTTTAGCAGAATCCGAGGAAGAGATTGCCCTTGCTCTCGAACAAGCTCAGAATAAGAATTCTGCTGTTTCCTCGGCTGCCCCGAGAGGTGATAGTGATAGTGAGGTTACTAATAAGAATGAAAATACTGGTGCCATTGCAGTTGAAAATGAGAGAAAGCTGGCTGAGGAAGTGACAGTGAGTCCTGCCGCATCTGCAGTGCACCCGGCGTCGGAAGGTGGGAAGAGGGTAGTGGCGTCGCCCTATGCTAAGAAATTGGCTAAGGAATTAGGAGTGGATTTGAGGGGGGTTGTTGGTAGTGGGCCTAATGGGAGAGTGGTGGCTAAGGATGTTGAAGCAGCTTCTGCAGCTGCGGTGACATCAGGGGCTCGTGGCTCTGAGGCTGTGGTGAAGGATAAGGTCAGTGGTAGCGGAGTGCAGTTGGGATCAGTGCTGCCGTTTACAACAATGCAGAATGCAGTGAGTAGGAATATGGTAGAGAGTTTGGCTGTGCCAACTTTTAGAGTTGGGTATACAATCACCACGGATGCTCTTGATGCATTGTATAAGAAGGTATAATAGTTAATTCATGCATGCATAATTGCTTATTGATTGATGGGTAAGTAAAACTTTTTCTTATTTTCCTTTGCTGGTTTTGCTGGTTTTGATTTCCTTTTTTTTTTTTGGTACAAAGGGAAGGAAGAATGGGGTGTTGAGAATCAAACCTTGATCAAATAATAAAGATTAGTAACCATTGGGCTATATCCAGTTCTCTGGTTTTGGGAGTTTACTGGAGTAAAATCAGAGTTGAAACATTTCGAAGATGCAAATTTATGAATATGTTAAGAAAATGGTTTAGATGAAATGAAAAAAAAAAAAAATTTACAATACCCGCTGGCACCTGAAAGAATAAACTTTGTTAGTTTTAGTTGTTAATTTACTGATTTATTTTAGTTCTGTGATCATAATTTTAGTGGTCTGATTTCTATTAGATGAGTTTTCTCAGTTTTAGAAAATTTCTAGATTAAATCAAAGGGAGTGACTATGACGGCATTGATAGCAAAGGCAACAGCCCTTGCATTAGTTCAACATCCTGTTGTGAACTCCAGCTGTAGAGATGGTAAAAGTTTTACGTATAATAGTAGCATCAACATTGCGGTTGCTGTGGCCATGGATGGTGGGTTGATTACTCCTGTGCTTCAGGATGCAGATAAGGTTATATCACTATGCACATATGTATTTGCATGATCATTTACTTTACTGATTCGGAATATTTATTTGATAATGTCAGAAACTAGAAAACCTCTGAAATGGTTCTTTTGCCATTCACCTTAGGTTGATATATATTCTCTATCAAGAAAGTGGAAGGAATTAGTTGACAAGGCACGGGCAAAGCAGTTGCAACCTCATGAATATTCTACAGGTAATCTGATGTGATGTGAATTTATTTTATGTTAGCATATTCACTTATGGATAGCACATTTTCTACTACTCTGACATGGATTAAACATCCTGGTTTCATTTATTTGATTTTAGAACAGTCTGAGTTTTTTGCTATTAGAGAACTAACCTGTTCCAGTACTAGGTTCATGGCAGAGTTGAGAGATGTTTCTATTGATTATTTCTGTCAATTACTGCAAAAAGTTAAATTCGAAGCTATTTTATTATGAAATGCCTTATGGGAAGTCTCATTTAAATCACCCTAAGTCTTGCTTGGTGTTGAAGTTGCACCATGGAACCATCTTCATAAAGATGTCTATGGACAGAATTGTTAATTCTATGCTAGATAATATTTGAGGCAACAGGAGATCTGTTTGTCATATTTCCTGAATCATGTTTGAAAGATGCTGCAATCTTGTGGAGATTAACTTGCATTATGATTCTGCGCTTGCATATGCATGCTTGATGCTAGCAACAGCGATGTGCATTAGAGTTCCTTTCCTTGATCTAAAAGAAAAATCAATTTATTGGGGATGAATTTACAATTTAATGATTGAAAAAAAAAAGGTTCTGATAACTGAATAACTCTATGGATTTACTAAAAAAGAAGGATTTGATTGCTTCCCATGTTTTGATATTAAGCCCCCATTCTTGTTCATTTGATCTGTAATGTAAATATTCATTTATGTATTATCCTGTTCCCAATTTTTCCGGGTTTATTGTGTTGGCAAATATAGAAAATTACTAGCGTCCTTTCCCAGCATTTCACCGACCCTGATATCGGTGATTAATGAATGTTATTAACAAAAGACTAAATAGATATGTAAATGACATGCCTAAAAAAAGATATATCAGTTACGTAGAGAGGAATTGATGTACGAACCTCAATATGTATCTATTTCATTATAGTTCCCTCATAGTACAACTAAAGAATAAAGAGATAACTACCAAAATTGTCCCGCATATATTGGCCAATGAACTTTTTAGTCCCTTACTTTTAAAATGGGAAAAAAATAGTCCCTCACATTTCATAAATGTACTTTTTTGGTCCTCCATCACTATTCCATCTATTTTTCCGTCAAATGAGCCATCGTGCATTTATGAAAAGTAGACGGAATAGTGACGGAGGACCAAAAGAGTACATTTATGAAATGTGGCAGACTATTTTTTCTCGTTTTAAAATTGAGGGACTAAAAAGCTCATTGGCCAATATGTGAGAGACCATTTTGGTGGTTATCTCAAGAACAAAAGATTCCATTATTTAGATAAAGTCTTTCGTTGCCTTTATTGATGGCAGAACTTTATTTGTCATGAACAACCAGATAACAAACCTATAATAGTTAAAAGACATAAACTTAGGCCATAGTAAAATTGCGCCAAATGTTTGGACTTGAATTTGAGACTCTTTATGTTTGGACCATTACAACCCTAGTGTTTTTTGTCAATAAGTAAAGACTTCTTTAGCAACATACTTTTTTCAACAAATTTTCTAGTTAATTCTCTTCTGAATAAGCTTGGAGTGCCTCCTAAAATTCATTTCTGAGGTTTGTTGATATGAATATGCCAGTAAGGTGAAACCCCTGTTTATTAAATTTTGTACATGAAATTCCAAAAGTTACTGAATTAAAAAGTGCCTCTTTTTGGTTGTTTTTGGTGGGGGGTTTGGGGAGGGGGGGTGCGGCAGGAGGGGCGAGAGCGATGGGGAGTGCTGTGGGAAGCCTCTTTGAGAATAACATTTTCTTGTGTGATAGAATTTTGATTTGAAGATGAGGTTTATGAAATCTAAAGTTGTAGCAAGGAGTAAGTCATTTAACCATCACTTTGCAACAATGCCACTACGTGGCATTACAATGAAGAGAAGTGTGATAGCTATCAATTCTTCAAAATCACAATTATGAGGTATCCATCCTAGAAAAACATCTAAAGTTGTCTCTGGTTGTGTGAATGAGTGGGAGATATGATGAAGAGGTTTGCATAAATATTCCATTTCAATTGATGGAAGAGGGAGGAGAAGTAGGATAATATCACTTTTGGTGGGGCTGCTAGGTCATGTAACGCTATGTACTTGTAACGCTATGTCCTTTTTGATCCTCCTACAATTGAAGCAGGAGCCTTGAAGAGCAATAAGATAAAGTTTTCCTAGTGATATAGAGTAAAATAAGAGTGAAAAAGATGGAGTTCAATATGTAACTTTCTCTTCTCTCCACTCCTGGCTTGTTTTTCTGATGCCTATAAGAATGGGTGTTTGAAATGAGACATAAGCTATGAAAAAAGTTTCTAGTTTTACCTTACCCTTCACATTTTTAAAGCAGCATAGTGATATGCAAGTTCATTGTTTTCTTTATGACACTGAAGTGATGGCCCCTCTGTTTTACCTCTCAGTTAGGTTGAGGGGTTTTCTAATGTTCTTCTGCTGTCATTCTCTGTATATAAATCTGTGCTTGTTTGGGACCCCACTTTACAGTTTCAACTCGCCCTTGTGTTATCCCTCTCTCTCCCCCCTTTCTTTCTCTCTCTCATTTTTTTTCTCTCATTTGTGATAAGTTTTATAGAACAGCTATAAGATCGGCAATGCTATATGGAGCTGAATGTTGGCCAACAAAAAGGCAACATGAGCATCAGTTAGAAGTAGCGGAAATGAGGATGCCACGGTGGATGTGTGGTAAGACTAGGATAAGTAAGATAAGAAATGAGGATATTCGACGAAAAGTTGGAGTAGCACCGGTGGCCAAAAAGATGAGAGAACATAGATTGAGATGGTTTGGGCATATTTTACGACGGCCTCTAGATGCTCCGGTAAGAACAGAAGCTTGTTTTAAAGAGCATGACGGGAAGAAAGGGAGAGGTCGGCCGAAACTTACATGGGCAAAAGTAGTAAAACAAGACTTAGTAGAGTGGGAAATAGATTCGCGGTCGGTCGGTAGTAGGACAGAGTGAAGGAAAGCTATTAGAGTATTGGAAGAGCAAAATTCTTAGGTTCTCAACGACCCCTTTTTAGTCTTAACCATTTCATATATATATTATTTTCTCTCTCTCTCTCTCTCTCTCTCTATTTTGTTATATTTTCTTTGTTTATGCATTTATGTCCTTGGATTCATCTGCTGCCGACCCCAACTAGTTTGGGATAAAGGTGATGATGATGATGTGATAAGGTTTTTCTTCTGGCTTCATATAATTTTCAAACTACTTTGTTACGAGGTGATAGCCCCTTGTTTTATCTCTCAGTTAGGTTGAGGGGTTTGCTAATTTTCTTCTGCTGTCATTCTCTTTATATAAATCTGTACTTATTTGGGACCCCTCTTTCTAATTTGCTAGCATATTTTAAATGCATTTCACAAGGGCATGGATAACCTTCTTGGTGTAGATAAGGATTGGTTTAGTCTACTTAAATTTGAGGTTAAATATTTAAAGATTGGAAGACTGGGGAAGCTGTACACTACTCAGATCGATATCTTTCATAAGTATGTGTTAGAGCAAACCTGTCAACGAAATTGGTTAAAGATCTGTTTGCCACAAAATTTTTGGCATAGATGCAAGGTTAGATCATTTTACTCATTTTTCATCTTCTAAAATATAAATATTGTCTTGATTCCCAAAAGATATATTCTAGCCCAGAGAGTGAAATTCTTCCTGTCATCCATCTTGATCATACCTTTACATAGTTGATAGAGTCATCGATCTGTTGATAGTCCAGAGAGTGAAATTCTTCCTGTCCTCTAGGATCATGATTTCTAGTTTGTAAGTTCTATCGTTTTTGCATATTCTCCAAAGCTTTCTTGCCCATCAATACAAACTGTACTTAATAGAACTGATTCGCTTCTCTAACCAAAAACATGAAACATGAAATGCTGAAAAATCTTGCTACGCAGTAAATTTGCTGAAATACAACTCATCATCATCATCATCATTACCTTTATCCCAAACTAGTTGGGGTCGGCGGTCGATGAACCCAAAGACATAAATCCATAAAATAAAGAAAATATAATAAAATAAATAGATAAAGAAATAAATAAAAATGTTAAAACTATAAAGGACAGTCGGGACCACTAGAGTTTTGTTCTTCCACTACACTAATAGTTTTCCTCCACTCTGTTCTACTACAAACTAGCCGCCAATCTATTTCCAACTCCATTAAATCTTGTTTTACTACTTTTTCCCATGTAACTTTCGGCCGACCTCTCCCTTTCTTCCCATTATACTCCTTATAACAAACTTCTGTTCTTACCGGTGCATCTATAGGTCGCCAAAGAATATGCCTAAACCATCTCAATCTATGTTCTCTCATCTTTTCTGCCACTGGTGCTACTCTAACTCTTCGTCAAATATCCTCGTTTCTCATCTTATCCATTATTGTCTTACCACTCATCCACCGTAACATCCTCATTTCTGCTACTCTCAACTTATGCTCATGTTGTCTCTTTGCTGGCCAACATTCAGCTCCATATAGCATTGCCGGTCTTATAGCTGTCCTATAAAATTTCCCTTTTAACCTAATCGGGATTTTACGGTCACACAAAAACCCTGTTGCACTTCGTCATTTCATCCAACCTGCTCTAATTCTATGGTTTACATCTTCATCAATCTCACCCTTTTTTTGCAATATTGATTCCAAACATAGTTATTAAAGGCGCGCCTCTCGCAGGGCGCAGTCTCTTGCGCCTTGCAGACCAAAAAGCGGGTGATGTCGCTCAGGCAGAAGAGGCGCGCGCCTTCACTCAGGCTCCAGGCGCGTGCCTGGAGCGCCTTCAAGACATTAGGGTTCTGGAAAAAAAAAGAAAAGAAGAAGAAGGCTGCAGACAGAAAATTGGGCGCCGACCAGATAAGCTCTTCTCTCCCTGCTCTTTCTTTTCTTCTTCTTCTCTTTTCTTCTCTCCCCGCTCTCCCTGCTCTTTCTTTTCTTCTCTCCCCACGCTTTCCTTTTCTTCTTCCTGCTCTTCTCCTTTGCTTTTTCTCCTTTTCTGCAGACGGTCCTGCTCCTTTTCTTCTGTTTTTTCTCTGTTTTTTTTCTCCTTTTCTGCAGACCAGTCCTGCTCCTTTTCTACAGACAGTCCTCCTTTTCTTCTGTTTTTTTTTCTCCTTTTCTGCAGACCAGTCCTGCTCCTCTTCTTCTTTTTTTTTCCTTTGCTTTTTCTCCTTTTTTGCAGCCGGCGCCCTCTTCCTTTTATTTTCTTAAGTATGGAAAGTACTAGTTGTGATAGTTCTAGAAAGGATCCTTGTTGGAAGTATGTTCATTTGCAAAATCCAAATAACAAAAATGATATAGTTTGTGATTTCTGTGAGAAAGTAACAAAAAGTGAAATTTATGCTACTTGAATTTATGAGAAAGTTTTTAGAATTTTAAGTTTTGGAGATTATGCTACTTAGTTGGCTTATATAGTTATATTGAGACTTTTAAGTAGTTTCATTTAGGAAGTATAAGTATGAATGCCTAAAATATTATTTTAAAGTTTTTTTTTCATAGTGCGCTTGATGTCGCTCAGGAGCGCATCTGCGCCTTGCGCCTAGGCTCCAGGACCCCTATGCGCCTAAGTGCGCTTTGAGCCTTTAATAACTATGATTCCAAATATCTAAAAACATCTTTCTTGGGTACCTCCTGTCCGAGCATACTCACGGAATCTTCGTCCTCACGTCTTGCCGTGTTGAATTTGCACTTCATATATTCAGTCTTATTTCGACTTAACGTCAATCCTTTTGACTCTAACGTGTTTCTCCATATTTCTAATTTAGCTTCTACCCCCGCCTTGGTCTCATCAATAAGCACAATATCATCTGCGAATAACATACACCATGGCACCTCATCTTGGATATCCTTTGTCAACTCATCCATAACTAGGGCAAAAAGGTAAGGACTAAGAGCAGATCCTTGGTGTAAGCCTATTGTGATTGGAAAATAGCTTGATCTTCCATTACTGAAATACAACTAACTACTAAAATTTCAGGATTTACCAAAATCAAGTAAACTACATTCCTGCAGTCAAATAATTACTCTGTGATAACTAAGGCTAGGTCCCAAATTAGACTGCTTGTCTTCCAATGCGCAAGAACCTAATGATTGAATAAAGGGCAGCCCAGTGCATAGATGCTCCTGCATGTGCATGGTCCAAGGAAGGGTTGGGCCATTAAGGCTTGATGCATGCAGCCTTACCTTTTATTTCTATAAGAGGTTGCTTCTATGACTTGAACTTGTGATCTCACAATCACATGGCAACGGCATTTACTGCCGCATCGAGGCTCCCCTTCCTTGAGCTCTTGGTGGACTGCATCATTCTCTCCTTGTTGGGAAAAAGTCAACCTTGAGTTTCAAATCAGAAAATTTACTAAAATACCTCTATGCATTAAAAATTCAGGAATTACCGAAAACAATTAAACTAAATTCCTGCAAGCGAATAATAACATGAAGACTTTATAATGACCTATAGTAACTCCAAACTAGGCTTCTTGTCATTAGAATATGCGAGAACTTAATGCTTGAACATAGTGATTAAATGCTTTGGTTTTACTCTATTGAGCTCTTTTTAGACAGCATCATTGGATAGTCTGGAATTAGAAATCTGTTGTCTTAATTAGTAGGACTGGTTTTGTTTGTTTTCTGTATGGTTTATTCTTTGTTTTGGTCTCAAATTGGTTGTGAGTGATGGGCTATGGTTTTTGGTGGTGGAGTTGGTGGAGGTAGTGTCAGCAATGAGGAAGAAATGGGATTTATGGTGGCAAAGTGAGGATTTGTGAGAACGATTTATGATTCCCATTTTACTGCAATTTTTGGCATGTGCTGTGGGTGTACACTTTTCCACTGAATGGAATTATTCTTTGGGACCATATTGATTCGTTTTGAGTATTTGAGGAACCAAGATACTACATTATATTAATTAAATACAGATTACTATTAAATGGGAGTGATAATTTTCTCAATTTTCCCTATTCTGTGAACACCTAACTCTTTGGTATTCCCCATCTGTGCATAAGAATATTTCCAGCATGGAATTGCTCAAACAAAATGTCACACAGAGAGATTCTTTTTGGAACAAGATGGCCTGGAATGAAAGCTTTCACACCTCTAGAGGTTTTCCAACTACTTTTCAAAAATATTTGGGTTTGTTTTGTGTAGGAACTTTTGAGTCTCTTTTAGATTAGAATTGACGCTCTCTTGCTTGCTCTTTTTGCAACTCTCCACATTACCTAGAAATGGAATCAATTTGATCTTTCCAACTTATGTTTTCTTCACGGAACTTTTCATGGCGTAGCGCAATTTTTGTGCACTCTTTTGTTCCCTTAATGTGTGCCATTGAACTTTGTTTATTAAATTAATTTTTACTTGGAAGTCAAGAATCGTAGCGGTTTAAAAGGTCACTGGTTATCTACCATGACCTTCTTCTTCTTCTTCTTCTTCTTTTTTTCTCGATCATTTGATTTTCTTCATTTGTTTCCGGTAAATGCTAGGTTGACCTGAAGTCTGTGATTTATTTAGTTTCACTTTTCAGAATAAAATTTTGTAATGATTTTATACTGATTGGCACGCAAGGAAAGTGAATCTTGACTAGAACAGAACATTCTATATATATAAGTGCTCTATTTCTTGGGCCCCCCCCCCCCCCCTCCCAACACCTACCACTTACTGTTTGCATTCTTTAATTGCTACTGCGTGCTGCCCTCTGCATTGGTTGGTTAGTGTTCATGTCAAAAGAATGTGTTAACTCTGGCTGTTTAAACTTAGCTTCTAGAATTACCAGGCTTGAACTATTTGTGCCACCATGTATTTGATGATCTTCTGAACCTGTCTGAGCCAGTTTGCTGGCAAATCATTTGATATATGTTTACCCTCTCCATTAAGCTTTGATCAAGCATGTTTCAGCAATGTCCTCAAACAATTTCTTCCTGAATTGCAGGCACGTTTACGCTTTCTAACCTAGGAATGTTTGGGGTTGATCGCTTTGATGCCATCTTACCTCCAGGAACTGTAAGTACCAGGAATTTAAAATCTGTGTCTTCCTTGTTTTTTGCTGGTAATTGTCTTGTGGAATGATACTATAGGAAATACATCTGTATAAACATCTTGAACACATATTTGCAGGGAGCAATAATGGCTGTTGGGTCATCTCAGCCCACTGTTGTTGCGACAAAAGATGGTCGGATTGGCATGAAAAATCAAATGCAGGTAACTACAGTTATATTTGTTAATCATTATTTGGCTACGTTTGGACAAAGGATTCTCATTTGCAAATAAGAAAATTCTCAAACAAAAACAAACTATCCAACACATTTTTATTTCAAAATTTAGAATTCAAATTTTCCCACTCAAATTCCTCTCGCATAATTTTTAAAAAAATTTCCTCTTATTTTTTCCCTCCAAAATACTTTTTCTACCAATAAATACCCATCAAAATTTTCATACATTCCAATACAACTTTTTCCATTTGCAAATAAAATTGTCTTGTCCAAACGGACTTAAATTTATCTTCTTTATTTGGGGTTTCAACCCAAAAAGTTAATGTCATTGTAGTCTAACAAGATGAAACGCAATTTTGCCAGGTAAATGTTACTGCAGATCATCGCGTGATCTATGGTGCTGACCTGGCTTCCTTCTTGCAAACATTAGCTAAGATAATTGAAGATCCTAAGGATCTTACTCTATAGAGTTATCTCATTTCGGGAGATTAAGTTTTCAGAGTGTATTACTTTTGAAATACCGTTCTTTGCAACTCAAGGAGCCACATTCTTCAAGAGTTGAGTCGCTAAGCATTTGAAAATGCCAGCTCAAATATACCATTGAAGAACATCAACAGAATTATCGGAGTGATTTCTTTTCTTCAACTCCATCAATTAGTTCTTGTCTGAGTTCAAACATCTGCATGCTTTTTATCTGCTATTGTATTACATTAGTCTCATGCAGCTTTCATTGTTTTTCTTATAATTCTCAAACCTCTGATGTTGTTCACTATAGATTTGACAATGCATTTTTAGCAGGTTTTGATCCAGTTGTAAGCATGTATGCTGCAATTTGTTGCTGCTAGTACTTTCTCTTCTTTAGCTTATAGCTGCTTTTTATGAAATGGGATGCTTATGCCGAGGTTATTAAGAGCTTTTACCACCAAATCCTATGTTGCATAATTTCATCTGTCCTGAAATAACCACTGAGATCCAATTATGGCTTGTATCTTAATCAGATTGGCTAATTCGAATTTATATATATATGTGGTCAAAGTTAAGTACTTGAGGATGTCTTTATCTTGATTTCTAAAGGAAATTCCGGAGTTAAGGGGTTATTACTGCAAGTCATGCTCTCAACGTACACAGAACTTTTCTCCAGAATAGGACAACGTTGGTAGGTAATTTTTTTAGTATAAACCATGTAATGCCGGAGTTTTGAAAACTCTGCTGTCCTATAAAAAAGAAGTGAAACTGCAAATGCAGGCCTTTTCTGAAACATTCTTGAGTTGCCATGCTGTTGCCTTCATCAGTTTGAAATCTTGATACTGTGTTGTAAGTCGGTATAGAAAGAATGAAAGCTCGAAAACTGAAGGCTATCACATTTGGCATGCATACAATCCAAAATCTTACATCTCTTCAATCTTAAATATTAATACTGAGTATAGCTGAGTATAGGTTCCTACTGTATAAGAAAGGGTTACAAAACCGTAGAGCTTGTATACAGGTAACTGATGTAGGTGCATGAAAATGCAGAGCTATCTTGCATTTAGGAGCATTCTTATCACACTCTTCATCTTTGGTCTTGCTTCTGGTGACGCACTAACACAAGCTAGAGCGACCTTCAGGACTGCAAGCATTTGACTTTTAACAGCAACAGATGCTTTGCTCACATTTGAATCGAGAATGTTATCCCACCTGTTTTGCTGTGCGGAGTTGCTCCGCACCCACTTGGCCAGTTCAGTTCCCTGACTAACTGCCGGCCTCCCGGTCAGCAATTCAAGCAGCACTACGCCCAAGCTGTAGACGTTTCCAGCCATAGTGACTCTCATAGTGTAAGCATATTCTGCAGTCCAAAAAGCAAATTTTCACGAATTTGTTGGGTAAAAGAATTCAAGACTTAGAACAACAAAACATATACCCAATTGAGCAGGACAATGAGATATCGCCATGCAATAAAAAAGGACTTGATTTCTCACTAAATTTAGAGAACAAAAGTAAAAAAAGATTGCGTATTACCTGGAGGTATGTAACCAACAGAACCAGCAACAGTGGAAAGACTACCAGTACTCTTCGAGGGATCGATCACTTTGCATAGCTCAATATCTCCTATCTGAGGCTCATTCAGAGACTTGAGCAGAATACTTTTGCTGGAAAGATCAAGGAGCAGAATTGAACCAGAAGGGCATCCATGCAGAAAGGCTAAGCCTTGTGCTAATCCGATTGCCATGCTATAACGACTTCCCCAGTTCAAAGGACTTTCTGAGCTACAATGAAGAACATCAAAAAGGGTACCCTTAGGAGCAAAGTCATAGTAGAGGTAAGCACTATCAGCAGTCAACACATAAGCCAGAGGTATCATGACATTTGAATTATTCAATTTTCCTAGAACCTCCAGCTCTTCTCCAAATCTTTCATGGTTGCCCAATTGGAATATCTTGTCACTCCAATTAAGCTTCTTGACAAGATAGCTTACACCACCTGGCATGATAGCCTTGTAATAGGTTGAAAACTTGGTCTTCAAGATAATATTTGAGGTGTTTGCTATTGACTCCATGGGTTTCATCAAGTCAATATTTGACCTGTGGATGACATTTGCTGTCAAGAGTTTCCCTTGGATTATAGGCTGTGCAGCAGGGGCTACTTCAGACTGCTGATGCACATCAGTGATCCCGTAATACCTTCTTGATATCGAGATAACAATTACAGAGACCAAGCCAGCAACAAAGGCTGCAGCAGCTACTACTCCTATAACAATGGCAACAGAAACTGTTTTCTTCCTCTTTGCTGATGTACGAGGAGCGTTTGATGAGGAATTTATCAGAGCTTCATTCCCACTTGTAACAACACTAACATATGACGCAAAATTTGGAATAACTCCAGAAAGCTGGTTGTTTGAAAGTATAATTTGCGTCAAGCCTCCCATTTGGGTCAGGAAGTGTGGAATTACACCTGAAAATTTGTTATTTGAAAGATCCAGAACTTCCAATGCAGCCAATCTAGATAGAGTCAAGGGAATAGGCCCTTCAAAAACATTATGGCTAAGATTCAAAGAAATCTGCAATGATGCTGGCATTGGCGGAATATCTCCTCCCAGTTGATTATTTCCAAGTTGAAGTTCCAAAAGGAAATTCAAGCTGCCGATGGAAGAAGGAAGTGAACCATTTAGACTGTTGTTGCGCAAGTCCAAATTTGCTAGTTTCTGCATTCTTGAAAATGAATTTGGAATTGAACCCCTAAGTAAATTTGAACTGATATTCACTCTAAGCAAACTGTGTAACTGTATGAACTGATCAGGAATAGTGCCAAACAAATTATTCTGCTGAAGATAAATACCCTGGAGATTGGTAAGATTAGCCAATTCTGCAGGTAAGACGCCAGTCAGCTGATTCTGGGCTAAGTTTAGCAGAGCCAAACTTCTGCACAGACCCAATCCTGGGGGTATCGTTCCAGTTAGGCTATTGTTCTCCAGTTCCAAGTAGATCAATTTTGTAAGGCTTCCGAATGATCCGGCTGGGATTGTCCCATTTAATGAATTTTCTCCCAGTCTCAACCTAAAGAGGTTTGATGAGATATTTGTGGGAATCGGTCCCTCAAGTAAATTGGAAGACAAATCTAGAGACTGCAAATTTGGTGGGGATAAGAGGTCTTGGGGAATTGTTCCACTTAGTTGGTTATAACTAAGGTCTAAATTCCTGAGATATTTTGTAATCCCAGTAGGAATATTTCCTGTAAAGCCATTTTCATTAGCAGCAAACCTCAATAGTGTTTGGGCATTCAGAAGGGAGATGGGAAACCCACCACTCAAGGAGTTGTTTGAGAGAACCAATATTTCGAGCTTGGGAAGCTTACCGAATAGATCAGGTATTGATCCAGAGAGATTATTTTGACTAAGATCAATGACGCTCAAGTTACCATATTTAAAAAGTTCTGCAGGGATTTCACCTTTGAAAGTATTGGTAGACAGCTGAAGTTCCTGCAAAAGATTCTTTCTCCCAAGATTAGTCGGTACAGGGCCAGTAAATTGATTATGACTGAGGTTTGAACTGATCAGTGAATCCAATCCATCCAATTGCAAATTGATGCTTCCATTGAATGAATTAAGAGACAAGTCCAAGACCTCCAACGTTTGAAAACCATTAAAAGTAGGCAAAGGACCCGCCAATTTGTTCCTACTAAAATTCAGCAGCTTCAACCCACTGATCCGTCCACAGCCAGTGATGAATCTATCTGGGATTGAGCTCAAATGATTGTTAGAAATATCAAGAGAGTCTAAGGTATCAATCTGGCAAAGAACCGACAGAATTTCTGAGCTAGAAATCGAAAGCCCTGACAACAAAAGTTTTACTACCGATGAGTTGCTTGGACTGCATGAAACTCCCGTCCATGTACATGGAGTAGAGTCCTTTTTCACGTTACTCCATGGAAAATTTGAATTTCCAGTGTTGTTCTTAAGCATGTCATACAGTGTAGCCATGGTGGTAGTTTGGTTCTGCGGCAACTGGGACAACCCCAAACGGAAGAAGAAAAAGACTGCAATAATAAAACAGATATGCACATACCTGCTGATCATTTCTTTGCCTTCTTTATTATTTCTGCAGAACTGAAGAACTAAGAGCTTCAAATACCTTTAAAGGCAAATAAAAAGCACGTTTTTGAATATGTTCTTTGGGGGATACTTTTTTCAGGTACCTTAGCAGGATCACAATCTTTGATATGTTCTTCGACTGTGTTTTGGTTGGTTGGTTTGAGCGTGTGGACCGTGGACTGCGAAGGATTGGAGAGACTGACCAGTGGAAAAATTGGCGTGCGTGCTTTCAGCGGCATTGACTGACTTTAAAGGTGGAAATTTGGACAAAAGCCAGGAAAACAAAGGAGTGCTGATGAAAGAAAACAATGAATACATATAGTGTTTTCCATGTTTCAGTTTGTCTTAATTGAATTTTGACCACTGAGCTCTGTTCATATTATTGATTGTTACTGCAAAGAAAGAAATAAACCGATTTTTAGTCCAATTACGAAAACCATGACCTTTATGGGACATCCCTCTAATCCTTGCTTAAGAAGTTAAATTCAGTCTATTATTATTAATCTGAACGAACGTCATTTTGTTGGAGATTTCAATGTTCATCAATGAGGTATTTAAAGAGGATAATTCTAAGTTTAGTTTTGTTAATTCTTTAGTTAAAATAAAATTTGATAGGATCAACTTTACTATTATACTATTTTATTTTTTGAATCTTTACAAAAGTTTTGCAAGTCTTATTTTAAGGTCAACAAAGACTAATAGAATCTTCTTTTTTACTCTAAAAAAGGTGGTTAAACATTTGTGTATATAATGCATTTATCACGAGTTTACAATGAGGAAAACAATTCAGAATCATGTTGTTCAATAATTATTTTTAAAAAAAGTGGTTAAAAATCTTTTTGACTAATAGAATCTCTTTTTTTTTTTTTTTTTTGCTTTAAAAAGCTTGGTTAAACATTTGTGTATATAATGCATTTGTCACGAGTTTACAATGGGGAAAATATTTCAGAAACATGTTGTTCAATAATTATTTTTAAACCCATTAAATATTCATTTGAACCCTCTTTTCGGGTACATTTGTATAGGTATCATACAATCTTAACTATAATCAAGTATGATTAAAATGATAAATTTAGGTGGTTTTCAAGTAATTGTCCACATTTAATACTTTTGTTTTTTTTTTTTTGGTCTTATTATAATAGTTATACTTGCCCTATTTTCATCTCATACTCTTTCTGTGTTTAAAAATAAATTTACTTTTAAAATATCACCAAAAAAAAAAGTAGCTTACTTTAAAACTTTTTATTTAAAAGAAAAAAAATAAGAGTTTATTTCAAAAACTTTCTTTGTCCCTCCAAAAAGGAATATATTGTTAAAACTTATTTTTATATTATATTCATTAATAATGATAATATATGATTTAAAATCAAACCATCATAAATTTAAAAATCTATTAAGTACACAGTTATATTGTATTTTTTTTTCTCGAAATTTACTAATATTTCAATAATTTTTTAACGTATTATTTCCACACGAATTATGGATTTTAAGGAATGTGCGTCCTTTTCCAGATTGGTTGACTTTATGGGAATGTTATAATCAGTGTGGGTCTAATTATTGTTCCTACATATCCTATGGTATCTAAACATAATAAACATATTTTTCAAGGATCCCATTGCAATTGACGAAAAGTTATAAAAACTGAAGACTTCACAGTGGTCGAACTCGAGTTATCACCGTCAAAGTCTACGTAGTGGGTCCACTACGTGTTTATGTGGATGAGACTGTGACAGAAATACTGACGGTTTTTCCAAGTTATAGTATAAGTTATAAAATTTTCGAACTGATTAAACGCGTCTACTTTATTCAGTTTTTCTATTTATGCAATTTTGAAATTGACCAAGTCATCTCACCTAAATCACTTTTACTTTTGATTTTCTACAATTTCCAGTGTACCCATATTGGGATGAAATCGTCGGTCAAAGCTCAACTGAGTTGGAAAAGGATGTTATTCTCCAAGAAATACCATCCCCACTCCCATTTCCCACACTACGGATTTTTGGGGCAATTTTTAATGATTAAAGTGTGGAATTGTCTTTTGTTGGGAATTAGATACAGCTTTGTAATTCACAATTTTGGTTGCTCTCACAATTTTGGTTGCTCTCACAATTTTGGTCTCTCTTTTTATGTTTTTTAGTAAGAAACATTTGTCGAATCACTCATTTTTCTTGTTTCCATTATGAGAATATTTTTGATGTATTTTTCATCTCTCTTTCAAATTGAGTAATTTTAAGCTATAAAATTATAAATGGCTTGTTGAAAAGAGCACTAATGAGTGTTATCTATATTACTTAACGTTTTGTACAAAATATAAGTGTGTGTATAGATAAATTATATGTCAAAACAAATTTTTACACTTTTAAAAATAATTTATTTCTCACAATCTTTATTTTAAAAAAATATAAAAAATATGTTTTAAAATGTAATTTATACATATCCTAAATCACTATATTAAGAGTTTTGCTTGCGGTACCTTAATTTGAACTAGAGTTTGATTTTTAAGTTGGTACATATTGCAACCATTTGAAAAAACATCATGTCCATGACACGTACATCTAGTTTGAGTATTTATTATTCTAAAAGAATGGAGACCATAATAAAATTTAGATCCCCATCTTAAAGATGCCCATCCTTTTTAAGGCAAAATTTCCAACTATGGCTGTGAAAATTTTCATTGATCAGAGAGGAGGATGAATGTCTTTTCTAATTCCACACGACGGGGAAAAAGCAAAAATTTTGAATTAAAAGCATGGAACCCTTAAAGTTATACTCTCTTGATATCCAAAAAAAAAATAAAAATCAACTTTTAAATGTCTACTAACTTTTATTTTTTTAATGATACAAAATTTCACTTTTATTTTTAATGAGTACTTAATAGACTTTCCATACCCATAAAAGATAACCATTAAAAAATTTTGCGATAGAAATTATCATGATAGAATTTTTTTTGGAAGGAATTTTGAGATCCTTAGTACCAATTAGAAAATTAAAATGAGAAATTATTGAATAATTAGCATGTATTTAATAAGAAATGCTGACTGCTGAGTCCTAATTAATATTTTTAATTTTTAATTTTTAAGTATTTTCTATTAATAATATAATTATTAATCAATCAATTAATTTATATTTTAAAACTGTGACTGTCGACTAGTAGTAGATGAGATTCATTGAACGTCTTGTGGGTGGAAGGTTGGAAAAAAAGGAATTTTACTGTGCGTGAAGGTGATCATGGTGCTAATGGTGCGGAATTTTTACTGTGTATGAACAGTAATTACTATTCATGCAACAGTGAAAATTTCAAATTTTCCTAAACAGTCCAACGTTCATGAATAGTAACACTATTCATGAACTATACAAGTTTTTTTTTTTTTTTTTGAAGTGGCCGGCGATAGCCGGATTTTATATCCCTAGTAGGGCTGGCGAGGTAGTTGATTATTAGATCGCTACTGAGGGGTTTGGAGTCCCTAGTAGGGGAGGTTTTCCTACTGCAGGGATTGCAGTCCTAGTTGGGTGGAGGGTCAAGCAGGATGATGTATAGTGAACGACAGAGCATGTATAGGGATCGGCGTTTTGTTCTTTCTATTCCGCGTAGTCAGTTTAGAGATCGGCGTTCGGACTAGCCAGTACCGTACAGGATAAATCTGACTGTGCAAGTAGAGGCTAACAAGTTAGGAATTTTCGTGCTCTTAGCTAGGTTAGCTAGGGCATACTGGTCAAACTATGTTTGGGGTTTGTCGGTCCCCATTTAGAGGGTTTTGGCTTTAATTAATCCCTATTGGGTTAGGTTTTTTGTGTTAGGGCGCGTCCATTTAAGGCTTGTCCTTTTATGAACATCAATGTAATGTGTTAATTGGGAATTTCCACATTGATACAATCAGTTTGGTTTGGACAAAAAAAAAAGAAAAAGAAAAAAGACTAGTAGTAGATGATAGATAAATGGCCAGTGGAATGCTCAATGGAATCAGCCAACCACTGCAAGGCTAAAACTTTATGGTACTTCTAGACCAAGTAGTTCTTCATCACCTTCACAAGGTCGGAAAAGATCTTTATGCACACAAGTGACCTTACAACCATAGGTGTGCTCAAGGGGTGTGCTTTATCCATATAAAACCTTGTAAGCACTTTAACTGTATAAGCTATTGATGTAGAAAGATACCATTTTCCAAATGTTCAATTTGCAAACCAAGACAAAATTTTGTCTTTTCAAGATTTTTCATTTCAAATTCTTTCTTTAAACAATCAGCAGTTTTTTAGAGCTCTTCAGGAGTCCCAATAAGATTTAAATCATCAACATAAACAGCAATAATGACAAATCATGAATTAGATCTCTTTATAAAAATGCATGGACATACCAGATCATTTTTATAGCCTTTTTTCAGCAAATATTAATTGAGGCGATTATACCACATTCGTCTAGCTTGTTTCAAACCATAAAGAGATCTACATAGTTTAATCGAGTAACGATCTCGAGAACTATGTTTATGCCCTTTAGGCAATTGAAATCCTTCAAGGATTTTCATATAGATGTCGTTATCAAGTGAGCCCTATAAATAGGCAATAACGACATCAATGAGACGCATTTCAACTTTTTCACATGATGTCAGACTAAGCAAATATCGAAAAGTAGTGGCATCCACCACAGGAGAATATGTCTCTTTATAATCAATACCAAATTTTTGTGAAAAACCTTGTGCAACAAGACGTGCCTTATATCGTACAATTTCATTTTTTTTTATTCCTCTTGTGCATAAAACCCCATTTATATCGAACGGGTTGCACATTTTTTGGTGTGCGTATCACTGGTCAAAAAATGTTACGTTTGGCCAGTGAATTCAATTCAGTTTGAATTGCATCTTTCCATTTTGGCCAATCATTTCTACGTCTTCATTCTTCTACAGACCTTGGCTCATGATCCTCATTGTCAGTCATAATAGCAATTGCTATAGCATAGACAAATTTATTGTCAACGTTAATTGTCAATGGGTCCCATCTTTCCCCAGTCATGGCATAATTAATTGAGATCTCATTATTATCAGCATTTTCAGGTACCTGAATTTCTTTTGAAAATTTTTCACTAACCATGTTAGGAAACTATTCAGGAGTTGTAATTTCCTTACTTTGACCATCAGAATCATTTTCTCCTTTTCTTTTGTGAGGAATTTTATCTTTAGAACCGATTGGTCTACCACGCTTCAGGTGAGCCTTAGACTCATTTGCAGTGGTCACTTGTTCTTTAGGGATATCAATTCTAATCAGAGCATTTACAGTCGGGACATAAGATTTAGTAACTCTCTTTAGGTCCGTAAAAGCGTCTAGCAATTAATTTACTAAATTTTGCAAATGAATTATCTTTTGAACTTTCAATTCATATTGCTTTGTACGAGGATCAAAATGAGACAATGATAATTCATTCCAACTAATTTTCTTGTCCGGTTTATTTTGCCTCCACCTAATGTTGGGAAAATTGACTCATCAAAATGACAGTCAGCAAATCGAGATGTAAATAAATCTCCAGTCATTAGCAAATCGAGATGTAAATAAATCTCCAGTCATTGGCTCAAGATATTTAATTATTGATAGAGATTCATACGCAACATATATATCCAACCTCCTTTGAGGTCCCATCTTAGTGTGTTGTGGTGGAACAATAGAAACATAAATTGCACTTCCAAAAATTATTAGATGGAAAATATTTGGTTCCTAACCATGAACCAATTGTAATGGGGAGACTTCATGATAATTCATTCGCCTTATGCGAATCAATGCTGCTGCATGCAAAATAGCATGTCCCTAAGTAGAAGTTGGAAGATTAGTTCTCATAAGCAATGGCTAAGTAATTAATTGCAAGCGCTTTATAAACGATTTTGCTAGACCGTTTTGTGTATGAACATAAGCTACAGGATGTTTAACACTTGTCCCAACAGACATGCAATAATCATTAAAAACTTGTGAAGTAAATTCACTATCATTGTCAAAACATATTATTTTAATAGGATAATTAGGAAAATGAGCGCATAACCGAATTAATTCTCCCAACAATCTCGCAAGCGTCAAGCTGTGAGTTGATAATAAGTATTCATGTGACCATCTCGTTGATGCATCAATTAAAATCATAAAATATTGAAATGGTCCACAAGGTGGCTAAATAGACCCGCATATATCTCTATATATGCGTTCCAAAAATATGGGAGATTTGGTTTTAATTTTCATTGGTGATGGCCTTATAATTAATTTACCTTGAGAACAAGCAGTGCATAAGAATTCGTGGGATTGAATAATCTTCTGACTCTACAAAGAATAACCACACAAATTCTCTATTATTTTTCACATCATTATAGAACCGGGATGGCCCAATCGGTCATGCCAAACGACAAAATCATCATAATTTGTAAACTTCTGATTTATTGTTGCATATTTCAACTATAGCAATATATGTGTAGTACAACCCAGAGAAATAAGAAGGTAATTTTTCCAATACAACTTTCTTAGAATAAATACTTGTAATATACAAGTATTCATTATTACCTTCATTTGTAGTCTAAATATGATATCCATTTCAACGGATATCTTTAAAACTCAACAAATTCCTTTGAGACTTTGATGAATATAATGCATCATTAATGAAAAATTTTATTTCTCCAGGCAAAATTATAATTGCTCTTCCAGAGCCTTCAATTATTTTTGCAGTACCACATATAGTACTAACATGAGCTTCTTTTATAATTAGACACGAAAAATATTTCTTATCCTTAAAAATAGAGTGTGTTGTTGCACTGTCTGCAAGACATAATTCTTTGTTATTTAGCTTTGGAACATCCATTTTCTTCACCAAAAATAAAAATTCCAAATGAGTATACAATTTTGTAAAACACAAAAGAAAAGCATTAAAGTAAATATTCAATAATAAAGATTTAAAATATCAAATTAAAAGTTTATTGCATCAAATTATTTAAAAAAAAATTATTCTTGGACATTTCCATCACTAGTGACTAGTATCACCTTCAGGGTGATTGACAAACAAATTAGCAACATCCAAAGAAATAAAATCAATAAAGCCGTTGTCACTAAGACTAAGGTCAGAATTAACATCATCACTAATAAAATTCGTTTCTATCTTCTTTTCTTTATTTTTCAATGATTCTTGATAGAGATCAGCAAGATGTTTTGGCATACGGTAGGTACAAGACCAATGGCCTTTCATGCCACCGCAATAGCACTTATTATCCACTTTCCTTTTGTTTTGGTTTCCATCATCAATAACTTTTTCTCCACATAATTTCAATTGTAAACTGATTATGAAAATTGTTGATTTATACTCACTTACAGTTTTGAAATCTTGCAAGCGCAGGTGCATCCAATCATAGCGAGTTTTTGGAAGAATGACTGTTTTTTGGTGTTCAGACATTTTTTTTCAAACAACTCCACAAGATGAAGGGATCTTTAACCGTCATATATTCACTTTTTAACCCTTCATCAAGGTGATGACGGAGAAAAATCACTGCTTTGGCCTTTTCTTGATTTGTAGCTTTACTGCCTTCTTTGATAATGTCTCCAAGACCATTTGCATCTAGATGAATTTCAGCATCTATCACCCATGACAAGTAATTCTTCCAAGTAATATCAAGTGCAACAAACTCAAACTTTGCAAGGTTAGTCATAGTGATAAATATAATTAATAGAAAGAAAATAAATCTTGCCTAACTTACCCGAAGGAATGGAAATTGGCTAGAGATTCGTGCTGATAATGTGTTATAAAAATACTACTAAGTAGTATTATTAGTTAGATGCTATAATTAGTGTTATAATCTGGTATGCCCATGTGTTTTTATAAAGAGATCTAATTTTATTTACTAGTTTACTACATTTTAGAATTGTAGTAGTAATACTACTTAGTAGTATTTTTATAACAAATGGTTAGTAGTTCGATAGTGATTTGATTGTCATTTTTTTCACAAGTTATTTTAAAAAAAATTATAAAAATAAAATGGCATCCCAATTGAAAATATTCCCACTCTATCTATGTTCCATCCCATTTCTTATCGGTTACTTAATGGAAGTGCCCTTCATATTTCCATTAAGTTATCTCCTATTAAAGTTTCATCAATTTCTCTCCCTCAGCTACTCATTTGTCTTCCAATACGTAGTTATTATTAATAAAAACATTTTAAAAATTTCATAAAAAAATCTTTTTTTTAAATAAAAATAGTTTAAAGAAGAGAACTTTTTTTTTTGTTTGAAAAGAGATAATATTTGTACCCCAAATAGCTCTAAATTGCAAACCATAAAATTTTACTTATTATTTATTTATTTTTTTTTTGAAACCCCAAATTTTTTAACAAAGTGTGGATCTTGGCCGTATTCTATACGGCCATGTTTGAGAAAGTTCATAAATATGGATTAAGGGTGTTCAACTAGTCAGTTAAAATAGTTAATTGACCAAACTGGTTAACACACAGTTAATCAGAACTGGTTAACTAGTCCAATTGGTTAAAAGCCGTTACAATTTTTTTGGTTAACTGGCCGATTCTTGGTTTCAATTTGTTTTTCTTTGGTTTAGTCGATTAACTAATAGTGCTCATTAACAAAATTTACATAATATAAATTATCATTGCAAATTTGCAATTTTTTTTAAAAAAATTGAACCCTGAACTAATGTGAACACATTTATCAAACTCACTCTCACCCTATCACACGATTGAACCTCTTGCCGCCGTGCTTGCTGCCACTGAAATTCCCTTCTCTTGTTGTCGCCCACTCCCGATAATAGTGTACTACTAAACCCTAACTATTTTCCGTCCCTCATTATTCAATTTATTCCCTTCCAATCCTAATGACTTACCCCTTAAAGCTCAAACCATAATTGGCTTGCAACAACCACCGGTTTGCCACTCGATCATTATAGTAGTTGGTCGCCCAACACCCCAAGTGTAATTTTTTTCACAGCCAATTTAACCCTCTAATTGCCCGAATCCTTGAACCCCCAATTCCTCGAAACCCTCACCAATTCTGCAAAGTCTAGGTCCCAGAAACCCTCACCAGTTCTTGCTAGCAAAGTCTAGGTCCTACAAACCCTGGGCCCCCCAATTCTGCAACACCGCTCACTTGTTTCGAACCTTCGACATTTAAGGTGATGATATTGACATGTTTTCTGATTTTTTCATTGTTGGTTTTTAGCTTTAGGGTTAGTTTTTTTTCTGATTAATTGCATTGAATTATACTAGATATTGGACCATGACTGCGCTAGTTTGAGGCCGATCCAATTATTATTTTAGAGTTTTTGGATTGATTTATGTAAATTTGGGCTTCTATTTAAGAGTTATTTCTAGAAAATGGGTCACTTTTAATTAGGTCGGGTAACTTTCTGTCATGACCTTGAGGGAACCCACCACAAAAGCTAGCTTGTGAGGTGGAAGAACTCAAGGTCATATAAACCCCTCATAAAAATCCCATACTTTCTATGTGGGATTCACCCCCATATGGAAATCCCATACTTTCCATGTGGGAGCCAAGTGAGATCATGACAATCCACCACGCTCCGCCTGCCATGTCCACGAAGCTCCGTATGCCACAGATTATTGGCTTTGCACTAGACTGGCTGTGCACTAGATTCTTCTCTCTAGTCCCGACCAGCCGACGTCACCAACCTAGTTCCAGGAAAACACTGCAATACCGGCATCACCATCTAGTCCTGGGCGAACACTGCAATACCGACGTTACCATCTAGTCCTGAGACTGTCGGCGTCACCAACTGATCATAGCACAGGCGAAGGGTAGTGGTTGGCTATGATACCATTTTGCAACATTTCAACTGCTTGTTTTTTAATCTCATCTTTTTGTGCATGAGGGTACCTATAAGGTTCAATTTAAAGGGTTGAGCACTTTGCTTCAAGGGTATTTGATGATCAAGTGTTCTTTTAGGAGGTAGGCCTTTAGGAATTTCAAAGACTTCAGGAAAATGCTTCAACAATTCAGAAATTTCATCAGTACCATTTACCTCATTTTCCAAGCCAAGCTCACTTACAGCAGATAGTATAACTTTGCCGTGACTTTGCTTCTAATCCTTTAAGAAGGTTGTGATACTTTTACCTTTCATCAAATTCAGTTTGGGATTGTCTGCCTTTCTATGCAAGACTAGTTCCTCACCTTCTTGGATCATTTGGACATACAGCTTTTTAAAATCAAAAGTGATAGGACTGTATTGGTACATCCAGTCGACTCCAAGAATAAGGTCCCAACCCCCTATCTCCATGACTCTCATCTCATGTTGAAATTGATGTTCTTGAATGCTCCATTTTACGCCCGGACAAATCCCAAAGCTAGTGACTTTTGTACCATCTGCTAAGGTCACTTGCAAAGGAGGTGCTACCTCATGTGCCAATTCTAGCCTTTTTGCAATTTTTCACTGTATGAAACTACAAGTGCTGCCCGTATCTACCAGAATATTGATCAACTCCCCTTTTAACTCCCCTTGTAGTGTTATGGTTTTTCTCTTTAAGCTTTCAGAAAGTGCATGCAAGGACACATCTATTACATTTTTTGTCATTTTTTCAACTGCTTCTTGGCACTCGACTTCTGCAAGGGAATCCTGCTCTTCATCATCTTCAACCAATACAAATAGGGATTGTTTCATGTTGCACACATGTCTGAAACCGAACTTCTCTCCACATCTGAAGCACAATCTCAGGCTGCGCCTCCTCTGAACTTCTTGAGGTGAGATCTTTCTTGTTTCTCCTTCTTCTGTGGTTGCTGTTTTGGGTACTGTATTGTTTATAGGCCTAGCAGAAATTGGTGTTGTACTCCCTGTTCTAGAATATCCTGATGCAGATTCAGAATATGGTTTAGACCACAATTTGTATTTCTTTGCATTGGCTTCCACAATCTGTTCTTGCAACAAAGCTGTTTCAAAAGCTTTTATCAGAGAGGCATGTTTCATCATTTTAATCATGGGTTTGACTTCCTCCTTGAGACCTCCTATGAAACTTGAAATGAAATAACTCTCAGGAAGTCTTGGATCCCTAGCTATCATCAGCGTCCTTAGATCCTCAAAACTTTCTTGATACTCATTCATAGTACCTGTTTGTCTCAATCGGTTAAATTCTTCCACCTCATCCTGAATTCCTCTTCTGTCAAACCTTCTGTAGAGCATTTCACATAGCTCCTCCCAAGAAATCGTGCCTTTCATTAGTTTTGTGCTTCGAAACCACACGTCCACCTTCCCCGTCAAATATATCTCCGCCACATCTACCTTCTGTTCATCACGCACTTAGTACAACTGGAAAAACTTATTACACTTCCTAACCCACTCCCTTGGATTATCTCCATCAAAGAAGGGCAATTCCAGCTTTGGATACAAGAAGTTATTCCCGTAACTGTCTCTATTCACTTTATCTTGCGAAAGAATTACAGTCTTTTCCTCCATTCCAATTTTAAACCTTGCATCTGGTGTGGGTAGCAATGGTGTTCGGTCAATGGTTACCACCGATTCCTCTTGGTTTTTGTCCTTAGTTAAGAGCTTCACCAAAGCATCTAGCTGTGTCTTGCTATCGGCCATGTTAGAATCTGTTCTCCTAAAATAAATCGAATGGATTCGGTCTTATACATATGCGGGAGGGTAATCAAAAAAGAAGGAAGATGAGTTCTTTTTTCTTTTATCACTTAGGAGCCGTGTGATATGAAAGTATCATGCACGGTTTTGAATGAGAGAAAGAAGTGAGGAATACTCTTTTCGATTCTGACTCTCCCACTCCAGTCGTTGCTTTTCTTTCTATTACTTCGAAAGTAGCTGTTTCAGCTTTAGCCACTCGAATTTTCGATATTCCTTTTTATTTCTCATCAAACGAATGGCATCTTTTTCTGGAAATCCTAGCTATTCTTAGCATGATATTGGGAAATCTCATTGCTATTACTCAAACAAGCATGAAACGTATGTGGAATCTATTCTCCTGGAACTCTGCGTTCTGAAAGATATTGGGAAATCTCATTGCTATTACTCAAACAAGCATGAAACGTATGTGGAATCTATTCTCCTAAAATTCTCCTGGAACTCTGCGTTCTGAAACTTCAACTCCGATATCTGCTTCTGAAAACTCTCGCTCCATTCTGTAATTCAGAGTTACTGCCGTTTCAATTGCTCCTCCATCGCCTTGGTACGTGTTCCTTCCGCCATTATCCTGTAATTGTCCTGCTCTGATACCAAATGTCATAACCTTGAGGGAATCCACCACAAAAGCTAGCTTGTGAGGTGGAAGAACCCAAGGTCATATAAACCCCTCATGGAAATCCCATACTTTCCATGTGGGATTTACTCCCATATGGAAATCCCATACTTTTCATGTGGGAGCCAAGTGAGATCATGACATTTTCAATTCTGGTTTTTACTTGGGTTTGATCCAATTAACTTTTTGAAATTTGTTTTTTTTAAAAAAAAAAATTGGGCCTTTTTTGGGACTTCTAAACTTGGGCCTTGTTGCTTGTGGCTTTCAATGGTGTAACTGATTGAAAACCAAAACCAGTTAATCAACCAGTTAAATAGTTAGGTTCTAGTTGTAGGTTTCTTAAGAGCGAAAACCAATTAACCAGCTTTAACCAGTTGATCGGTTAATCGGCGGTGAACACATGGATCTTCACTATCTCTAAAAGGCCAAATGAGAGGCATACTAGATTACAATTGCTCATGTCACATATACTTGATTTCAATCATCACTTTGTCAATACTATGCTGGTCATGATCATTCTTTCTTCAAATGCAAAAGAATTTTTAAGTTTATTATATATATATATATATAAAGTAAGAACTTTCTCCAGAACTTAATGTAAATTCTGACTTGGAAAATACAAACAAGTGAGCAATTCCACGCGATCAAAAATAAAAATAAAAAAAATACTTAGCTTATTTAGTTAAGTAATGAACAATTAATTTTGTTGCAAATTCTTCTAGCCAATTAATTTTAACAGTATTACGTCTATATATATTATATGTAAGAAGTTCAAAATGCAGCGCCAACTCCAAAATTTAGTAAAGACAACAACAAAAACAAACTCATAACATCTAGTATTAGTCAAGTCTCAAACTGCAACATTAGAATGAAATGAAGTCTCAAATTTGAGTACCAGATGACATGAGCTATCCTAACCATAGTAAATTAAGAATCAATGAAAACTAAGAGTGATGAGGAAAAGAAAAGGCCTAAAATAATAAGAAAAGTTATATATATATGCAATTATCAACTGAAAATATGTCATATCCATTAATCTAGGATGCTATCCGTTACATACATCATTAGTGATAAAAACTAAGAACGATAAGAATGAATCACTTACACTAAAAATTGAGAGTGCCATGTATCAATTAATTGTTGATTCAACTCTTGCTTGTTTACTTTTACCATTAACAATGTAGGAAACTAATGCCATTAAACAAATTTATATGGAAACATGCTCAGAAATATCTACTTGAATCACTGATCGATAAAAGTATATCACAAAAGAAACATACCTTGTTCTGTCATAGATTAAATGCTTTCTCTGCACCTTTTTGAGAGAGTCAAAATAAAAGCTTCCTTTTTTTTTTTCTAGTTTCTTGTTTTCTACCTCAAAGAAAACGTAATTGGAAGAGTCCTACTAAGGTTCTGCCTTTTGCAGTTATTTTCGTACAACTGCCTTTGCAATTGTAGGCTAGTGGGTTGAGTTGCCCAACATGGGTGGCCCTACTAATATGACTTTCATCACCCACTCGCCCATGATGGGCAAACTATAACTCTCTCTTCTCTGCAAAATTCATACAAGCAAATAATCCATGTGATCAGCATACACTGAGAGCTCGTTGCCATACATCTGTTACGAATATATAGCAGTTCAAATTTATGCAGTACCCTAGACCAATTAGTCACATTATAGTTCTCTTGATCTCTTTAAATATCATATATTCACTACAAGAAAAACCCCCCATTAGTGACAACTAGAATTTCATCACTGACGGTTGCTTTTCGTCACCAAAAGCCCTGTGGAGGCCTTTAGTGATGAAAAAAAATTTTGTCACTCGGTCGTTAGCAATGGTCTATCGCTAAAGGGTATTATGTGATGGGAAAAAAAAGTTGTCACTAAAGGGATGCTTTTAGTGACGAAACGAGAAGGTGACGAAAATTAGTAACCCAAAAAAGTCGTCACCAAAAGGGGGAAAATGTTGTCACTAAAAGATAAAAGTAGTCACTAATTTGCATAAAGTTAGTGACGAAATATGGTCGTCATTGAAAGTACGGTTGGGCAGCGAGCAGTGTGACGATTTCTGGTGATAAGAAAAAAATTGGTCACTAAAATATGGCTTGGTCTACACCTTTAGTGACGAGCTAGTGATGATAAGTTTTTTGTCACCAATTCTTTTTTTGTCATTGGTAACAAAAAAAGTTGTCACCAAAGGTTTTTGAATATGCAATTTGTGACAAAAAAGTTTTGTGACACTGTTGATTGGTGACAAAATTTTGTCTTCAACAAAGGTTTGTTGTTAGATGGAATTAGTGACGGCAAAAATTTGCCACTAAATAGGGTCATTAGTGACAAATTTTAACCAACATTATAATGTGGTTTGTTTTAGTATCATATCACCAATATCACAGTATTGATTGTCACATCATTTATTCTTATAATATATACATCATCGAAGTTGGAAAAGTACTGAACGCAATCATACTAAGCATTGAACATTCAAAAAATATTTGAAAAAGGGCACCAAACTTCAACTTGTTCAATGCCAGAGACAGCATTTTAACATCCCACTACATAAGAAATAAAATTTGAATATCCGAATTTTAGCATGAGAATAAAATATTATCCAAACACCATACATCTACAAAATAGTAGTGTACACATAATTAACTTCACATTCTAAAAGGAAAGAGCCAGAAGGAATGAAAAAGACCTTGACAGCACCAACCAACGGGCCATTTGTAATGCCTTCAATCTATGGATACTTGGCTATGTGGTGGTGGATGTGTCACTGTGACAAGAAAAGTCAAAAGCAATGAATGTTTAAAAATCCATCCAATCCATTTGCACAAATGACTAACTATAGAAACAACAACACCCCATAACTTGAACTCATGACATAATGCAATTACAGAATTTTCCACCAATCAAAGAAAACTAATGTGACCACGCAATGTATCACGTGATATAATACAAAACCACAAACCACAAATTTTACTCGTAAACCAACCCTATTAACTAGATATCATTATGTTACATGATGCTTATTTCTAAGAGAAATTTAGAAATGTGCCACGCATCGATAATAATGATATGAAACCTTTGAGTGTACAAGTGAGATCGTACTAAGGGACCAACATGTTGCGATAATGAAGCTCATCTTTGTAAGACCCGCATATATACAAAAGAAGCAACACCCCATAATTATATATCAAGACATAATCCAATTTCACCAGTAAATGACAATAATCATACTACATTCTCCACCAATCAAAGACAACTAAAATGACCACGAAATGTATCACATAACATAATACACCACGACCAATCAAATATAATCTTCATAACCAACACTGTTAACTAGTCACCCGTATGTTACATAATGTTCATATCTCATAGAAAGATAGAAATGTCCCATGCGTTGATGATAATGATATGAAATGAATGTATGGACATGCAACAATCCTTATTAGAACATCATGTATTCATGATAACCAAGCTTGTCTTCATAAAACAATGATATATACAGAAGCATCAACATCCCATAATTATATCTCATTACATAATACAATTTCACCAATTAATGATAATAGTCATACTACAATTCCAAAAATCGAAAAACAAAAGAAACTGATTACCAAATGTATCTCGTGACATAATATAAACCACCAATTGCATATATAAATCACGAATCAACCTATACAACTAAACACCAATATGCTACATAATGTTCATATCTCAGATAAAAGGTTGAAATGTCTCACGCATTGCTAATATTGATATGAAATCTATGAGTATACATGCAACAATTCCTTAAGGGAACATGTTCACGATAACCAATCTCATCATCATAATACACTTATATCCAAGGTTGTTAAACTCGAGTTTTTACGTAAAATCGGTGGAGGGTCCACAAAATCGGATCGTAAAATCGTAAGATCCTAAAAATTATGAAAAATAATATAATAAATATATTATATATAATATATGTTAAATTTATAAATTATAAATTTGTTCAAACTTATAAAAAGTAATCACACCTATAAATTAATAACAATCATAATTCATTGACAACCATGCATAATAAAAGTTAATTTCCAAATAAAAAAGAATATTACTCCATTCCGAGGAAGCATAAATGATAAAAGATTCAAATTATTCTTCTATCACTTCAGTCACTCCAACAACCTTCTCCTAAACTCCCATGTTGGTCTCTCTCAAACTTCTCTCCAATGTGAACAAAGCTTCTTCAAAACATTGTACCCCTTTGACCTTGTGCTTATGAACACATTCAACTTCTAAGATATAGAAACAAAGAACAGCATGGAAAGCAAAGGAGATAGCAACTATGTTTATGCCAAAAACATCCAGCAGAACATCACCAAATAAAGAGGTGTGATTGATAAGCAAAGGAACAGCACCTATAGAGTGCATATGTTTTTTCGGTTTCAACTAGGGAACACTATCTTATTGAACATAATGGCATTGTTAATCAATTTTCATTCAAAATCCCCCAAAAAATGTATTTTTGTAATAGGAATGAAAAAAAAGATTGTGCTTCAGGCAAGGTATTTTCCTTCATGCTTTTCTAGTTCCTTTACATAAGCAGTACTGTCATAAACAACCTTCAAGGTCCACCACTAGAGCAAATGCAGCACCTTCCTAAATTCAATGTGTTACAAGACCAAGAAACAAGGAACAAAATTTCCTAAAAAAGAAAACTTCCTGCCACCCAATAACCCTACAACTCATAATCTGAAGCATGATAACATAATGTAAATAAAGATGTTCATCGACTCTGGAATTGAAAAGAGGAGCACATAATTTCTAACAACAATGAAAGCAATAATCTAATACAAACAATTTTGGCCACATAGCTAACTACAATAAACGAGGAAATAAGTTCTAAAACATGGCTAGAACAACAAGAAGAAAACAACGCAACTTTTATAGCTCACCGAAATCTCGCTAATCATGTGACACAATACTAGCACGTACTAGATCAGCTGGATCATCCAAACACTTGAAGATATTTAGCGCCATATTCATTTCAAGGCATTGTAAGAAATCTATACAGGACTCCACTTTTGGAGTGATTAGCTCAGCCAACAAATTAGACCACTATCCACCAGCTTGAATGAACCATGAAACACAAAATTAAAGCCCATCACGAAAACCACAGTCACCAAACACACAGGAGCAAATTATCAGATACAATTGAATTTCCAAACAATAAACAAAAGAAAAACACCAATTAACACCAACTGTTGAAGCCCTTCAAGCATAATTATTCTAAAACACATGAATCACAGGCAAGGGACCCAAAAAACTGAAATAAATAAATAAAAAACTAAAACTAAAAGAATTCAAACAAGCAAATAGGAGAATGCATCCCATGAAAAAAAATTGAAAATTGTTTAAACTGAAAAAATTAAAATAAGGGGAAAACAATAAAAATCCAACACCACCAAGTAAAACCTGGGTATGTGCTATACAACAATCAACTCGAAAGATTTAAAACTAAATAGTGGTACCACTAATTAACTACAAAACAGCTTTACTGACATATATGATGTGAAAAATTAATATTCCATTCAGTAGAAGTGTCAATCCTCCAGAGAATATTCAAAGCCGCACTAACGGAGTAAAATTCAAGTAGAGGGGTGCAAACCAAGATAACATGTAACTTTGTGATCAACTATCACCAGTCACCAGGGGAAAGAGAGGAATGAAAGAGAAAGGGATCCATCATAACTGTCCGTGTAACAAAAATGATTCTATAGCATCATAAAGGTAAGACTAAGCTTTTTCTTTCCTAAAATTAATACTACACTACAGAAGTATATATACATACAACCAAATAACAAAGGTAAAAAAATCCCAAAAAAATAATAATTTCCTGAACATAATAGATAGAGCACAAAAGAACCTTGACTGAAATTTTTCGGTCACTTTGGGGCCTCTTAAACTTCTTGACATGCTTCTTCACAATTTTCTTACTAAGCAGAAGAACAGCCATGGTTGCTGCAACACTAAGCAGATGTCGCTAATAAGAATGCCTACATAAAATCTGGATTCATTCATGTTGCCCGAATCTCAATTAAAGCCAAACACTAAGAAATTTAACCTTGGGCCAGTTGAAACACATATAAAATGCGGGGATACAAAAAAAAAATGAAAATTCCCAATAAAAATCCAACACCACCAAGTAAAGTGATACGAATTCTTACACCAAAGGATAAGAAACCGAACCTATATCAGAGTGTTGGTCCTAGTATCGTCCTTTAGGCTGAACTAAGTCTTCCTTTAGCAAGAAACCAACTCCAACTTGTGAAGAAGGATCTTGCTTTTGTCCACTTGACAACCGAAGGAATTATCAAAGACCCAAGATGTGAACTTTGACTATCCTTGGAACCAAGAAGCACACTCAAATTGTTGAGGGAAAGAAACTCAACAAGATAGCTTAAACATGAACCTAAGAGGCTATCCTAAAAGACTCAAAGCAAGTTCTAAACTAGAACTCAAAGAAAAGCTACAAAGCTCTCAAGTTTGTATTGTCAAAATTCTTCCTCTTTCATTATGGCTGAATGCCTCTATTTATAGTTTACAAGTTGTAAGAATTAAGAAAGCCATTCCCTAGTTGGATTAGCTTTTTAGGAAATTAACTAAAGAAACTATTACTTAAAAGAAACAACTAATATAAGAAAAGGAAATAAAACAAGAAGTAGTTGCCTAAAACTACTTGGCTCAATCATTACAATACTAAGTAAATGACAAGTGTTAACTAATCCAAGTGTGTTGGCTGAATTCTGCTTGAGCAGAATTTCCTATTCAGCTTTGTGGATTTGGTAATTCTTTTAATCACCATGGCCTTGGCCAAATTTGGAGCTTCTTTACTCCAATTTGGAAGCTTCTTTAACTTGATCATGAAGAATGAACAACACTTGGCTCATCATTTACAATACTAAGTAAAATGACAAGTGTTCAACTAGAATTGCCAACCTTCCAAATTTGAACTTGGATTGTGATGAGAAGTGGTCTAAGGATCTTAATTACACAAGTGAAAATCAACCACACTTGATCCTTCATTCTTGATTTTTCATGGATGACTAGAATGACAAATGATGAGCTAAGTTCAGAAGTCTTTTTTGCTACCTTAGTTTCGGATTCCATGGGTTCATTTATGAAAGAGATTGAGGCAGCTTGCATTCTCTTAGTCCTTGACCTTGTAATAGGACCACCAATCCCTTGCAAAGAATTTAAGTGTGGATGCCTAGCTTCATGGTCGGCTTCATGTGGAGTTGTAGTTGTCTCGGCCCTTAGGATTTCATCATAAAGATTTACGGGGTAATGACAAGAGCAGTTTACTCACAAAATTCCTAAACGAACATCATATCATAAAGAAGTTTACTGAGAATCTTAATCACTCAAATTAAATCCCACAAGACCATTCTAACAGTCAAATCAGGAAGAAAAAAATTTGAACATTAAACGAAATGAATTGGAGAAACAAATACCGATAACCTTCAAACATTCAGAATCAAAAAATTAGAACAAAATCAACTTGAAGGATGCCTATGGGTGGCGGGCAGATGACCTTCGTCGAGATCTAGCCGAGGAAGACCTGAAGGATGCCGTTCAGACGGCCAGTAGGAGCTTAAGCTGCGGGTGATCTTCCGGCGATGAGGTGAAGCTAAGTCGATAGGCACTGATGATTAGACGAGCTGCGGGCGAAGTGAGGACTGAGGAGGAGGAGGAGCGCACGCTAAGGACTGGAATTGGGGAAAATGAGACATTGGTTCTGGTAGGGAGGCGGGTGGTGATGGGGTGATTGTGGTAGAGGGAGATGGAGGAGATATTCATTGTGGCGGTGGTTTTGGAAATGGCGGCCGAAAGAGTTTTGGAAATGGGAAAGTTGAAAATAAAAAGAAAAAAAATTGGTTGGATAGAACTTTGTTAAGAGTTTGGCCTAAGGTTAAGTTAGAGTTTGAGAGTGATGAGGGTAAATGGGAGTGAGGTTATTGAAAGGGATTGAGTGTCAAAGGTAAAGCAACCAGTGTTGAGTGCAGGGAGGAAGATGAGGATGGAGTTAAGGATGGTGAATGAAATGAAGTCAAAATACGAGAAAGGCTGATTTTCAGAGAGTAGTGTTAGACTGAAATTTTGTTTAAGTGTTGGTAAAAGTAAAAAAATGTTTTCAAACTATCGAGCGCCTCTGGCTTTTTCCTCTTAACCAAATTCATTTTCCCTCTTTTTGCTTTTTTAAGCATTCAAAGCTTTCATTCAATTCTTAATTATTAAAAAATCTTTACTTTTTTTTTAACTCGTAGTCAATTTTTCACTCTACAATACTTTGTTGGTTTAATAAAATTCTGATTTGAATTTTTTTGAAATTTTAAAATTTAAAATGCTAATTAGTTATTAAATAGCTAAAGTGAAATTGGTTTTTAAAATAATTTAGGGAAAAAAATAATATTTATATTTTCATGTTGAGATTGAAGAAATTATGTATATTAAAAGTATGTGTATATATGCACTAAACTACTTATGCTTTGTAATAATCACTTTTATTATAACTACATAACTACTATATATATGTATGAACTACTTATACTATAGATTTTAGTCCTAAATATATATATACTTATACTATAGATTTTAGTCCTAAATATATATATATATAGTTCAATTTTGAAACAAGTTTTTGCCCCCAAAAAAGAGTTCAATTTCAAAAGTCAAAGTTGATTTTTGAACAAAATTTTCAAAATACCCTTAATGAAATAGAATATATTAAATGGTATATTGATATACAATATCCTTAATGAGGAAATTAGTGGTATAAAATTAGTTGTCCCTCTATTTAGTTGACCATAAATAAAAAGTTGCACATTGGTGAAACCAAACTCTTTTTTTTTTTTTGGGACAAAGAGAGTATAAATGTATAAATATTTACTACTTTTATTATATATTGTACATCTAACTATAAATGTACATGTATTAACCACTACTTGTGTTATAATATTATATTAATGACTATAACTAGTTTGAAATTATATATTTTTTATTCCTGATTTTCTTATAAAGTAATATAGTTCGTAATAAATGTCAAAACTTTTGATTACCATTAATCGATAGTGTATTTTAATACTAACAAAACTTATGTGTGCAAATTCATAAATTTCAAGGTATTCTAGTATAATTATTTTAAATTAAGAACCATAACATAAATAATCTAATGAATCTTAGTCCAATAAAGAATATAATTAGTTCAATTGTTATTCTTAACCAAAGAAACCAATTAATACTAATCAATACTGTATTGTAATACTAAAAAAAATGTGTGATTAAAGTACAATTATATGGACAAACAAAATATTAAGGGGTCCTAATACAATTATTAGAAATTAAAAGCGATAATATAAGTAAGCTAAGTTTGGTATAAGGAAGAATATGCTTAGTCCAATCAGTATTCTTAGCCAAAGAAACCCAATCATAATTAATTGATAGTGTATCTAAAAAAAGACTCTATTTTTGAAGTAAAATAATGTAAGCAAATTCATATATATTAGGGTATGTTAGTACAATTATTAAAAATTAAGGGGAAATTTACAAATATAGCACCTTTGACCATTGACTTTACAAAAATAGCGCATTCCTTTGTTTCTTTTGTGTTATAGTACTTCCATCCAAAAAAAGACTACAACACCCCTCTCTTCTATTATAGAACATAGATTCTAGCAAATCTGTTCTTCCCCACTCTTCACTTCAATATTGTAGAGCTTGTTTGGTCGATTGCTCGGTTCAAGACTACTCGTCACTTCAAGGATTTGGAGCCCTATCACGCAGAGTATAGCACTTCTATTGTCAAGCACCATCGGACCCTAACCGATTGAACAAAATTTGTTCTCTCACACGCTATTATTCGCACACTCCCTTGGGACATCATATTGTAGGTTAGTTTGATTTATATTGCAGGTTAGTTTGAAATCGAATTATATTGCAGGTTAGTTTGATTTATTACCTTTTTGAACTGGGTTTGTGAATTGTACAGAGGAAGTGGTCGAGCACTAGGTCCAACACCAGGTCGAGCAACAGGCTGTGCACGAAGTTAGGTCGAGTATTTAGTCGATATTGGAGTCGAGTACTCTGATAGCTCTACAGAAAGTGTCCAGCAGTATAATAAGTCAAGTTTAAGGTTGACAATGTGGTCGAGCACTGATGCTGGAATGAATTTCTCATTTATTTGCAGCCCTACCATGATCCTGCTACTTGTTTATGGCCTAATTCATTTATTGTTCTTTTCTTTGATAGAAAATTGTTGTTTATTGAATGTTTTGGTTTTCAATGTAGGGATGTCACGCGGCATTACATGGTTTGTATATGCTTTTTATGGGGGAAAATGAGATGTTGAGCCCAGTACAAATGAATGAAGCTTCATTAATTACAAGAGGATCGAAACTCTTTTGTTGAAAGAAGACACAAGCCTTTTCAATGTTTTTTAATTTATGAATTTTTTTTAAGTATTATTTTTGTTGAACGTACAAACAATCAGTTGTTTTTTTGTCTCTAGCTCAACAATGTGCTCGACCTTCAACTCGACCATAATTTATTGAAGTAGAATTATCAGAGTTTCTGTTTCTTGCACGACTACTTAATCGACTTATAGCTCAACTAAATAAAAACTCGACTTGCTTTATGGATGACACTTGATTTTCTGATTAATTAACCTGTGCTACTTAAGGCACAACATGACTTATCTTGAATAACAACAAAACGTTCCAAAGACAAAAGAAAAAATGACAATTTTTTAAAATGTTCCTTAAAATAAAAGTGAAGACAAATACAAATTGACATTAGTTTTTTGTCAATTGTCTTCAACTGCGCTACATTCGTCCTCTTCAGAAATATTTCCTACTTTTTCAGAAACATTTTCTATGGCCTTTTCTAAATGCTGAATTTTGGCCTTCAACTTCTCAACACGAGCATCCAAATGTTTGGCAGCCTTATCCAAATGTTTGATCGCCTTTTCTACGTGGCCAGTGTATTGCTGGCATCTCTCTGCTATCGTCGCTATTTCGGGGGCAAGAACATTCATTCGTTCATGCATATGCTGAGCTACGATGTCCCATTTCTCCTGCAAGACATGAAAGAAAATACAAGGAACATGCTTGATTCATGCTTGATAATTTGCTCGATAAATTAAAACATTCAACAACACTACACTCTATCAAAATAATCTCTATACGAATTTGTAAGATTAAAATGACAATTTGTAGTGAAATTTCGACTGACCTTGTGAGCCTACACTTTCTTGCTTGAAGATGATGGTCTTCCTTTTGTGCTTGCCATTGAAACGGGTGATATGTATTGTTTTGAAGATTTGAAGTAGAGGAATGAAATGTGTGATGTTTTAGTAGAGGAATAGGTGTTAAGGAAATGAAGAATAATGAGGAACTGAAGAAGACAGGTTTCGGAAATGATATTGAAGAATTGTTGCTTTACAAAAAAACATAAAGATCTGAAAACATAAAATTAATAAATTGGCTCGGCCCTTTACTCGACTAATAGCTAGACCAAAAGCATAAAGTTTTGAAAACATAAAATTAATAAACTGGCTCGACCCTTTACTCGACTAATAGCTCAACCAACAACATAAAGTTCTGATAACATAAAATTAATAAACTGGCTTGACTCTTCACTCGACTAATAGCTCGACTAAAAACATAACGTTCTGATACCATAAAATTAATAAACGGGCTAACCCTTTACTCGACTAATAGCTCAACCAAACACAGAAATTATTGAAAAAAATTAAAAATTGGACCGTTGGCGAACCATTGACTTGACTAAAGAATCGACTTAAAACTCAATTTTTTAAGAGGTCGAGTAACGCTCGACTTAAGGCTGGAACTATCATCGACCACCGCCCGACCAATTTTTCGTCGAAATTCAGTCAACCCATTTCAAATGCGTACATACAATATCAACACACATTACGTACGAAGAATAAAATGATAAATTTATCAACAAAATGGTATTGACCTCGTTATGATGTGCTTCCATCTTCTTCTCAGTCGCGGCTGCTCTCTTAACGATGGAAGATGATCGTCCTCCTTTTGTGCGTGCCTTTCTAAATGTTTGGAATGGGTTAATACGACGGTTTTGAAGCAAGCTATGGAGCGGAAAACAATAAAGGTTTTGGAAGGATATGAAGAAGAAAACAAAGAAGGTTTTGGAAGGAGAAGAATGGTTCTGTTGCTAAAGGATTGTAATGAGGAAATAAAGAAGAATTATGATTTTGAAGTAGTATGTCTTTTGGTTTCCCGTGGTTCTATAATACAAGAGAGGGGCATTGTAGTCCTTTTTTGGGTTAGAAGTGTTATAACAGAAAAGAAAAAAAGGAAGGTGCTTAGGGATGGCAATTTATACCCGCCCTAACGGGTTCATCGAACCCCAATCCGGTCAAAACCCGTTTGACGGAGCTTTTTTCGGGTTCGGGGATAAGGAAAAAACTTGGGGTCGGGTTCAGGGCGGGTATGGGGGTACTTAAACCCGCCCCGAATGGTCGGATTCAGGGAAAACCCGAACCCGCCCCGATCCCCTATGTGTATGCATTTTGATTTATTTTATTTGTATAATAATTATTCATCTTGGTTTATTTTATTTGTATGCATTTTAATTGATCTTTATTTTTTTTTTCAAATGACAAGTCATGCAAGTATTTAAATAGTTTTAAATGAAACTATAATTTTTTAATAATAAGTATCAATTTAACATCAATATGTTTTGTTAATGAAATTAGTAACTAATTGTCCATGTAATCAAATTATTCAACAAAAATATAGAATAATATTAACATTGAGCTTCTCGTGTTTGTAAAATAAATAATTGAGTATATCAACACAACTTTTCAAATAATATATGCTTAAGAATAAGGGGAGTATTATTAATAAGCATACTTTTAAAATTTTATTTAAAAGTAAACTATTTTTAAAGATAAATAATTTTTTTAAAAAAAATTAATTCTTTTTGTAAATAATAATGATTTAGATTATGAAATTATCAGTTATTTCTCGTTTTTTTTAACACGAATTTTCAATACTAAAAAATGTTGGTGTACACAAGGATTTCCTGCATTTTTTTAAAGATTAAGAGTGGACTCTCTTTGTTTAAAAAAAAGTATATTTTGAATTTATTATATTTCTTTTAGTTATAAAATACACCATATTTAATACATCATTAAATATATAAATTTCTATATTTATCCTTGCTTTTTAATTTTAGATTATGTATAAGCACAATAATGAAAATAATATAAGACTTTTATTTAAGAGTGGACTCTCTTTGTTTAAACAAAAAGAAATTAAAAATAAATTCTTTTCTTTTAGGGGAACAAAATGAATAAGTATAATTATTTTTTAATACAATTAACTAATTATAAAAAATTTAGTTTTTCCTTTTGTATTCTATTTTAATTCAAAAAAGAAAGGAACTTTTATAAGAAATTTAGTTTTTGCTTTTGTGCTCTGTTTAGTGTCTTTTATCTGTAGGTACACCTGTCCAAATTAAGTATATAAAGGTACATGCATGAATATATGCTACCAGCTATTTGTCTTGTAACCTCCCAATGAACCACTTATCTCATGTAATCATGTTAAGAAAATAATTAATAAGCAATTTATATGTCCTAACTATGCTTTGCAAGTCTAATTAACTATTTGAGATTGTAAGTTATGAGTTACAATCCATACATTTATACATACATATTAAGTAATTATTAAATTTATAACTCGTAGAGTGTATGGTTCATCATTCATACAAATTACATTGAGTTATATTTATACATATAAGAAGTGTTATATATATATATATAAAAGATTATGGAGCTAATTAACTAAATGCTAGTTTTTTGAGCATTTGACCAATTGATTTGTATTACTATTACATATGACATGTATTTATATTAATTTTACTCATATATTAGAATTGATTAAATACAATATAAGAATTGAAGAAATGAACATATTTATAATTTTAATAATTATATATTAAAATCGTAATAATAATATTAATATATTAAATCAGAAAAGAAAAAAAGAAATTTATTAAAAAATGTAAAAATTATTTAAAAATAAGATAAAATAATTGGAAAAAATAGAGAAAATAATATGTATAGATTTATTAATTAATCATATTAATATAAAATATTATACTAATTGACTAAATTTTGTATTATATTAAGGGTGCAATTGAAAGAAATAAACATATTTTGAGGAAATAAACGCATTTTAAAAAATATTTTACACTTTATACAAAAATACAAACCCTAACCCCTTTCTTCCCTTTCTTCCTCCCCGCCAACTACCCCCCTTCGTTTTCCATTTTCCCCTTTCTTCTCCCACCGACAGCCCCCTCCACTCTATTTTCCCCTTTCTTCTCCCACCGACAGCCCCCCTCCCCTCCATTTTCCATTTTCCCCTTTCTTCCCCTTGACCGACTACCTCTCCATCATCGAGAAATAATCGACTGTAATTATTCTGCCGCCGAATAAGAGACGAGACTGAGTTCTGCTCCACCTTCCGTTTGCCTGGAAATTTTCGCCTTTCGTTTTTTGCTTCTGAGTTCTAACGCTCACGTTCCAGAAGTTAGTGAGTTCTTTTCTGCTTCCGCACTAATAGCTTGTGTTTGCTTCAAGAAAATGATAAAAATCAGTGACTTAAATTGCTTCAATAAACACTGCCGCCTTGTCTCTTCTCTTGCGGTTTTCAGGAAAATTGAAAGATTTTGTTAAGCCAAATTTATGCTTCCCTTCATTGAATTTTGTTGGCTGTTGGTTTCTTCAATTCGGTGGAAGTTTCTTGAGTTTTGCTTTCGGTTCAAGTTTCTTGAGTTCAATACACTCTGCCGCCTTGCTGTTGCTACGATGATTATCCTGTTGGCTGTTGCTGCAATGATTATCCTGTAGTGTGATCGTTAGTTACTTCTATGTTTTCAGAATGAGTCAAATTTCGTTCCTTATGCACCATAATTCCAACAATGGTGTGCACCATAATTTCAACAGTAGTGATTAATATTGATTTGTCCATTATAAGGAGTTCTTTCCTTGCTAAAATAGGGAGACAAAATGGGGAGATAGTAACCCAATTTATTTTAAGCTAAGGATTTGTTAATACAGAAAACAAGGTAGAAAGTTATTTAGTTCCATGTTATTAATTGCTGATTGTATGACCATGATTCCTCCCGTTTTGTTGGAAAGCTACTGTCATTATCATTGTTGGTTCATTCATTATGTTATTGCGGTGAATAGATAAATAGGCATTGAGCTAGCTATATTGTGGGATAGTTTAAGGTGTCATAGATACTATGAGATGTATTTCTTCCATCATTCTATTTTGTTCTTTGTTGCTTTTGTTAATACAGAAAACAAGGGTAGAAAGTTATTTAGTTCCATGTTATTAATTGCTGATTGTATGACCATGATTCCTCCCGTTTTGTTGGAAAGCTACTGTCATTGTCATTGTTGGTTCATTCATTATGTTATTGTGGTGGAAAGATAAATAGGCATTGAGCTAGCTATATTGTGGGATAGTTTAAGGTGTCATAGATACTATGAGATGTATTTCTTCCATCATTCTATTTTGTTCTTTGTTGCTTTTCAATTTCACTTCAATTTGTTGCTTTTCAATTTCACTTCAATCAGGTTCGAGGTTCGGGGTTCGGGTTCGGGTTCAGGTTTTGGGGTTCTGGTTCAAGGTACCCGGGGGAACCCGAAACTTGATCAGTGTCAGGGCACCCGCGGGGAATCCAAAACCCAATCGGGGCCGAGGATGGGGATAACCCCTGAAACCCGATCGGGTTCGGGGGAGGGTTAGGGATGGGGTTGCAACCCCCGACCCCGAACTCGAAAATTGCCATTCCTAAAGGTGCTATATTTGTAAAGTCAATGGTCAAAGGTGCTATTTTTGTAAATTTCCCAAAATTAAGAGCTATAAATTTAAAAAGTTAAGTTTGGTCAAATGGATAAATTACATAATCCAACCATTATTCTTAGCCCAACAAGTCCAATCATTATATAAGTTGTGGCTAATCAATTTAGGCCAAAGTTTTTTATTTAATCTATATCTAATTATATACCCCAATACATATCTTGTTATTAAAATTTATAATATTTAATTTCATTACACACCAAAACAAATATTGTATATATCCATATTTAATAATATTATATACTAAAACTTTATATATAGAGATATGAATTAAAAGTTATAACTATTAGGGTGTCCTAGTACAATTATTAGAAATTAAGAGTGATAATATAAGTAAGCTAATTTTAGAATAAGGAAGAATATGCTTAGTCCAATCATTATTCTTAGTCAAAGAAATCCAATCATAATTAATTGATAGTGTATTTTAAAAAAAAGACTCTATGCATGAAGTAAATAATCTAGGCAAATTCATATATATTAGGGTGTCTTAGTGCAATTATTAGAAATTAAGAGCCACAAATTTAAAAAGTTAAGTTTGGCCGAATGGATAAATTACATAATCCAATCATTATCCTTAGCCTAACAAGTCCAATCATTATATAAGTCGTGGCCAATTAATTTAGGCCAAAATATTTTATTTAATCTATCCCTAATTATATGACCCAATGCATATCTTGTTATTAAAATTTATAATATTTAATTTCATTACACATCAAAACAAATATTTTATATCTTCATATTTAATAATATTATATACTAAAACTTCATATATAGAGATATGAATAAAAAGATTATAACTATTTTTATTTTTTATTTTGACTATTTTCTTAATTAAAAATTCTTTTAAACTAGAAAATTCAATTTTATAATATACTAATTTTTTTTTGTATTTGAATTAATGATATTTTACATATATCTATATAATTAAGAATTTAATTAAGAATCATATATAAGTAGTATAAGGTACATACATATGAAGAATTTGGTGACAACAAAAAGTCGTCATTAAAAGGTATCCAAATTGGTGACGACAAGAACTTCGTCACCAATGATTGAATTTTAAGATTTTAGTGATGACAGTGGTTCTCATCACCAATTTTTCGTCACTAATTGTGTCGTATTGGCAGGAAACTTCCCGCCAAATTCTTTAGTAACGACTAGTAGTCACTCGTCACTAAAGATGGTGAGATGGTGAAATTTTGGTAACGACTCGAGTTCTTATCACTAAATGTGTCATTTGGTGGTGGAATTTTTGTTCGTTATGATGGTTTCCATCACCAAAGGGGGGTTTTTCTTATAGTGATTGTATTCACAATTATGATTAAACTCAAAATAATCATAATTGGTTGACTTGTGAATACAAAATAGAATATGACAAATAACAAATTGATCTTTCTCTTCTTCAATCTCTCAATTTCAATTCAATTTGCTTTTCTAGAAATGTCCCGTCAGATCACATCATTCATGATTGATACGAATCTTAAACCAAGAGAATAAAATCCGAACCTATATCAGAGTGTTGGCCCTAGTATCGTCCTCTAGGTTGAACTAAGTCTTTCTTTAGCAAGACACCAACTCCAAGATTGAAGAAGGACCTTGCTTTTGTCCACTTGACACCCGAAGGAATTATCCAAACTTAAAGTTGAAAATTGAACTATCATTGGAGCCAAGAAGCACGCTCAAATTGTTAAGGGAAACAAACTCAACAAGATAGTTTAAACATGAACTTAAGAGGCTATCCTCAAAGACTCAAAGCAAGTTCTAAACTAGAACTCAAAGAAAAGCTAAATAGCTCTCAAGTTTGCATTGAATCAAGTCTGAATTTTCTTGAGGCTGAATGACCTCTTTTTATAGATTACAATGTGTAAGAATTAAGAAAGCCATCTCCTAGAAGGATTAGCTTCTTAGGAAACTACTTTAAGAAACTATTGCTAAAAGAAATACTTACTAAAAGTATCCTAATCTAAGAAAAGGAAATAGAATAAAATAGTTGCCTAAAACTAATCCAAAGCTGTTTTGGATTTGAGTTGGCCGAGAGTTGCTTGAATTGGCTCTCCGAACGTGGATTGGATTTGAGTGCTGGCCGAATTTAGAAGTCCAGAATTTAGAATGGAATTGAAGCTTCCTAAGCCTCATGTCTTTGAGCTGAATTTGAGCTGAATTTAGAATGGAATTGAAGCTTCCTAAACCTTATGTCTTTGAGCTGAATTTGAGCTGGAATCTTCCTCTTTGATTTACATACTTGGCTCACCTTCCATAACATTAAGTAGAATGACATATGGACTACAATTGCCAACTTTCCAAATTCGAACTTGGATTGTGATGAGAAGTGGTCTAAGGATCTTGATTACACAAGTGAAAATCAACCACACTCGATCCTTCATTCTTGATTCTTCATGGATGACTAGAATGACAAATGATGAGTTAAGTTCAGAAGTCTTCCTTGCTACCTTAGCTTTGGATTCCATGGATTCATTTATGAAAGAGATTAAGGCAGCTTGCATTCTCTTAGTCCTTGACCTTGTAATAGGACCACTAATCCCTTGTAAAGAATCTAAGTGTGGACGCCTAGCTTCATGGTTGGCTTCATGTGCAGTTGTAGTTGTCTCAGCCCTTAAGATTTCAACAATGATCGCGGGCAATATTCAAAGGTAGCAAACATTGAATAAAAATTTTAAGAATAAGATAAGAGTCATAAGGGCACTCAAATGAGGAAATCTCATCCTCTTGAGTCTCACACGGCTTGAAAGTTGAGATCAAAATTTTCACCAACTCACAGTGGTCAAATCATGCATACGTAGTATGAAATACGTATTATGATATTTTTCTCTTTTTCCCATAGAACGTATATCTTTACACTTAATACCGTACAGATGATAGTTTAGACATTCCCAATTTCTAATTTGAGTTCACATATCTACTCCTTTTTAAATAACAATCCATTATAACTCACATTTGGCATTAAAAACAGATAAAGTGAAGTATGTGGATTACTTCACTTTTAGACATAATCAATATTATGACCTCATCTTAACACTTTGTTAATGCGACATTCATATTTTATGCTTGACCTCTCAGTTATCATCTAGCTAATAAATTTAAAATTGTCTCATCTCTGTTTATCATGTAGTAATAAAGGCGATTACCCGTGTGAGTGGGCTTATTTTCTATCTATCCGACATACTTTCTCGATAATATAATATAATGCACTAAGTATTAATATGTATAAATGTTGAATAAATCCTTAGGTAGTAATAAATAAGAAAATATCATTAAATTGTGAACTTTTGAGAAATACAAAATATTTAGTACATTAACTTCTACGCAATCCTAAAGATTTCACATGACCAAGAAACACATATCTAGGGATTGGTTTTGTCATAGGATCTGTTATCATTCTATTCGTAGGTATGTATTGTATGTTCACTTCCTTTTGTGCAACTATGTCTTTTACAAAATTATACTTGGTATCTATGTGTTTGGTCTTACAATGAAATTTAGGATTCATAGTATATGCTATTGCTACTTGGCTATCACAGTTAACCAAACGTAGATTTGCAGCACGTTTAGCAACACCTAAGTATTAAAAAAATATTTTAAGCCAAACACCCTCTTGTATTGCTGATAAAAGTGCCACAAATTTAGCTTCCATTGTTGATAAGGCTATACACGTTTGTTTCTTACTACTTTAAGGAATGGCACCATTATTTAGTAAGCAAACAAATCTAGAGGTATATTTTCTTTCATTTAAATCTCCTCCCTAATCAGCAGCAGTGTAGCCTTCAAGTTGCAGATCACTTCCTTGATAACATAGTGAATAATCGGCAGTACCTCTCAAATACCTCAATATCCTTTTAACGACAATCCAATGTGCTTGACCTGGATTGGATTGGTATCTACTCACTATTTCAACTACAAAACGAATGTCAGGTTTTGTACATACCATAACGTACATCAGGCTTTCAATAGCACTAGCATATGAAACACATTTCATATGTTTCTATTCTTGTGGAGTCTTTGGACACATTCTACGGCTCAATTCTTTGCCTTTTGCAATAGGAGTATTTATGGGTTTGCAGTCTTGCATATACAATTGTTCAAGGATTTTACTTATGTAAGTCTCTTATGAAAGAGATAATAATTTCCTTGAACGATCTCATGAAATCTTAATTCCAATAATATATGCAGTTTCACCCATATCTTTCATTTCAAAATTGGAAGCTAGCTAATCTTTAACTGTATTGATAAACTCCTTATTGTTTCTGGCAATAAGTATATCATCCACATATAATGACAAGATCACAAAATTTTCTTTGGATCTTTTGATATATACGCAATGGTCTTCATCAATCATGACAAAGTTATATGTCATCATAGCATTGTGAAATATATACCATTGTCTCGAAGACTGCTTAAGACCATATACTGATCTTAAAAGTCGACATACTTTTTGTTCTTGGCATTTTGTTATGAAACCAACAGTTTGTTCTATATAAATTTCTTCTTCTAATTCTCCATTGAGAAAAGAAGTCCTTATATCCATTTGATGTAATTCAAGATCCATATTTGTCATTATAGTCAGGATAAGGCGAATTGAGATAAATCTCAGAATAGAGGAAAAAGTTTCTTCATAATCGATTCCTTCCTTTTGATTATACCCTTTCGCTACAAGGCGTCCCTTGTATCTTTTTATTGAGGCATCAGCTTTGCGCTTTATTTTGAGAATCCATTTGTTCCCAATGTCTTTGCGTTTTTTTGGGACGTCAACCAGTTCCCAACTTGGTTTGATCTCATTGACTCCATCTCTTCTTCCATTGCTTGTATCCATTCTTCTTTATTAGGGCATGGTAAAGTCTCATTTGCATTCCTAGGCTCATCATTTTCTTGTGGGACAATCATGAAAGCTTCCCTTTCAATGTCAAAATGTCGACGGGGAACACTTTTACTAATCATTTGTAGTATAGATTGTTCACTCCCACTCGGATAAGATAATGGCACTATCGTTTCATCAAGTGATTGTAATTGAGACTGGTTCGAATTTAATTCCTCATTTCTCACATTACTTTCACTTGGATGAGACGATGGTATATTAACTCCCACTATTTGAATAATTCCATTATCTTGATCTAAAACCTCAAATAGGAAGAAATCTTTGCCTATATCACCCTTTTTAGGAAATTCATTATCTAAGAATGTGACATCTCGTGATTCAAATTCAGTTATACCTCCATTATCTTGCTCACCTATAAACACATACCTTTTGGAATGCTCTGAGTATCTTATAAAAATACTCTTTGTACATCTTGCATCCAATTTTCTATATTTGTTTGAGGTATCGTGAGAATAAGTAGCACACCCTTAAGGTTTGAGAAAACTCAAATCGGGTTTTCGGCCTGTCCATAACTCATATGGAGTGGAAGTAACTGATTTAGTAGGCACATGATTAAGTATATAGGTAGCATTTAATAATGCATCACCCCAATAGGTAATTGGTAAGTTAGCTTGTGCCATTATAGATCTATTTCTTCTTTCCACAACACCATTTTGTTGAGGAGTTTTGGGAATAGTCAATTGTCATTCTATTCATTTTTCATCACAAATATCTCTGAACTGATCAGATAAGTATTCACGAACTCAATCGGTTCTTAATGTTTTTATTTTCATGTCTAATTGATTTTCTACCATGCTCATAAATTTTTTAAAGCAACTTAATGCATTAGATTTATGAGAAATCAAATAGACATAACCAAATCCAGTATAATCATCCATAAATGAGATGAAGTATATAGCCCCATGCCTTGTTCTTTCATTTATTGAACCACAAATGTTAGAATGAATCAATTGCAAAGGAATCTCAGCTCTTGTTCCTTTTCCAAATGGTTTTCGTGTTGATTTTTCTGCCAAGCAATACTCACAAATAGGCAAATCAATGCTTTCAATATTTCCTAATAAGCCCTCTTTGGCTAACCTTTTCATTCTATGTTGACCAATGTGACCAAGTTTAGAATGCAATATGTTCACATCACTTTCATAAGAATTAGAAGACGTGAAAAAGGAATAACATACATTAACGTTATTATTATCTAATACAATAAAACTATCTAGAAAATATCCAGAACCATAATAAATTGTTCCTAATGACAAGTCAAGACCATTATTATGAAAGTTCAAATTAAAACCAAGCTTAATTAAAACCAACACATACAATAAGTTCCAACGTATTTTCAGAGCATATAAGACATCATTTAGGAACAATGTGTGACCACCATGCATCTTTAATTGGCAGGTGCGAATTCCTTTCATTTCCACTTTAGAGTTGTTTCCTACATATATCCACTTGGTTCATTGTGGAACTCATCGGAACTCCACAAAGGCATCTCTGTGCTTCACTACATGGAATGTGACTTCGGAGTCTATAGTCCATAAAGGATGAGATTCAGTTAATAAAACAGAACTTGATACATAAGTTGTACTTTCAAAAGTACAAAGGGTTTTTACATTCTTTGGCTCGGTACAATCACAAGCACAATGACCTTTTTTGCCACAGTTATAACATTTCACTTTTGAAATGTTTTTCTTGAAAGAACGCTTTCCTTTTTCATGTCGGTTAAACTTTGGCTTTTTCCCTAAATAATTACCTCCTTTTCCCTTCTTTTTATGAAATCCACCATGACTCTTACGCTTAAAGCCCGAAACTCCTTATGAGCTAGGATTAGTAATATAAATAACATTTTTTGATTTAGCCGCCAGAAGGCGGTCATCTTCTAACTCAACATGTCACATAGCATCTTGAAAAGTGTTGATGCTCTCATTCTGGGTCAAGTGAATTTTCATATGCTCCCAACTTTGGGGCAAGGAGCGGATCACTGCTTGCACTTGCTGCTCATCAGTTGATATGTGACCAGCATCTTTTAGCTCACTTATAATGTTTGACATATGCCTCAAATGTTGTTTCTTGATTTGTTCATGAGGTTTTTTGTAAGAGTCAAACCTCATAGTAAGCTGTCTCAGTTTGGTAATTGATGTATTACCAAATCTAGCTACCAATGTAGCCCACATATCTTTGGCATTCTCAAAACGCCTGAGCTCTTGCATAACACCGTTATCCATGCTGCTCAGCAATGTAATGTGAGCAATAGAGTTCTTATTTTTCCATGTAGCAAATGCTCTTTGTCTGGTGTTGTGCAGTATTTCTATCTTCAGGTTCTTCTATAACCCGGTTAAGTACTTCTAGTGTTTCTTACTCTTCAAGTATACACTGGATTTTCATATTTTATATTTCATAATTTTCGCCATTCAACTTTTCTCCTTTGTTGAGTTCAGCTATGATATTCTTAGATGCTAAAGCCATTGTCTTTGAACACAGAGTTCTACAGACATATATGCACGAATTATTAATGCCTATCATTTATGCATCAATTTTACACTAACTAATTATATTAATAAATAATTTCACATAAGGTTTTAGATTTGAAAGTTCACTATGTTCTGAATCATCATCTAAAATCCCAATTTAAAATTATTATTAATATAATTATTTATGTAAAAATTTAGCGCTTTAAAGTTACTAAAACTTTTAGAGCTCCCCACTCAAAATAAAATAAATTGCATACTTTTAATTTCAAACAGCTCAAAGCAATATATAAATGTATCATAAACAAATATAAATTTGCATTGTAACTTGAAATTAAACATAGAGTATTAGGAATATAAAAGATTTTCCTAAGTACAGCCAAACAACTAACTAAACAAATAAAAAACTAAAATTTTATAATCTTAAGAAGTACATGAATTGAATCATAAAAGTCCTTAGGAAAAGTAATTTTATGATTTGCTAGCTAGGGGATGACTATTGCAGATCCTTTAGATCTGCTTGAGGATGCATTCATCGAATGAATCGATGTCTTTCTAGCCCTATATTTTATGTATTCTCTTATAAAAGTTTCGACAAAGCAATCATGATCAAGACGTCTTTTTCTCATAGTTTCTTGTTGCCAAAGATCATCAGTAACAACTTTCCAATTTTCAGGAAGAGTGTTTTTTAGGGCTTCAAACTTTTTAGAGTTAGCTATAAGATGCCCTTTCCTAATGAGTTTTTGTATCTTCTTATTTACTGTGATAACATGGTCAAGCATGTTAACAGCTCCATCCTAATGATAATTAGCCAATTCCTGACACAGCATTTGGATAATCATTTTCTGTGCATGTGTCCTTACAATCTTGGGAGTTTTAATAATTGTAACCATTATATCTATAACAAATACAGAACGGAGGATTAACAAATAATCCAAGATACAACTAAACATTTGGAATATCTCAAACACTTCTTCATAACCAAATAATGAGAAAGGAAATTTTTTTAATTTTTTTTGGTTGGCGCACGGACTTGTTACATTAGCAAATTGGCACGTGGGGCCCCGGCACCTGGTTATTGTCACACATGGTGGCGTGTGAGACCCACCCGCCGCCTTCCTAGTGTCCTATGACCACCAAAAAGTCAACATAATTTGAGAAAAATTCCCTAAATCTTATGGTATTTTCAATTTTACCTAAATGAGTCAAGAAGATCGAGTTTTGAGAAGTCAACCTTCTTTTATGAACATTAAAAATTCTGATTTCTAATGTTAAGTGTGGAACTTTGGAGACTCGAATCTCCTTCATCTTAAATCCAATCGATCATACAATATATTATGTTAAAGATCGAAATGTCTAGTTTTTATGTGTAGAAGAGGTGTAAATCACAATTAAAAATTCTGAGAGATATAGGTGGTCAAACATGGTCACTTGATCATGCTAATGTCTGGAAAACAAATTTCCGAATTCATTCATGATGAAACCCTAGACTTTGGAGATTTGAATCTCTCTCATTTTTCATCCAAATTACACATATTATATACCGATTAAAAGCTTGCAATGTCTAGTTTCAAAATATGCAAACATTACAGCCTATAACATTCTGAATTTCTAAATAAAAATTGCACAATAATGGCTGACAAACATACTTTAATAGAAACAAAATCAAACCAAAAAAATTTATACAAACATTCAATCAATCAATTCATTAATTAAACATGCTTAATGACCAGGAAACAAGCATTAGGCTTTGATACCAATATAGGAAACTAATTCCACTAAATGAGTTTATGCGGAAACATGCCCAGAAATATCTATTTGAATCACTGATCGATAAAAGTATATTACAAAAGGAACATACCTTGTTTTGTCATAGATTAAATGCTTTCTCTGCAACTTTTTGAGAGAGTCGAAAGAAAAGCTTCTTATATTCCTCTAAATTAGGGCATTCACGGTTCGGATATTTGAGCGTGGTTTCTTTCCCCATTTTTTGTTCTTCAAAAGTTCAAAACCAAAAACTTGTTTTCCCACACCTTTCTTCTTAGTAGCAACCGCCCTGCAACACAACCTTTCAACCACAGCAATCTCTCTTTGTTTTCCCCCATTCTCCTCTTTGGAGAATGGGGGAGGTACTCTCTTTCTTCTCTCTTTTTTTAGTAGTTTCAAGAAGTAGACACTTGAAAGAAAAGAAGGAAAAAAATACCAAATTTTTCTTCTCATCTCTATCCTCCGGCATCTCCTTTGAAATAAGCACTGCCACTACCATATTCAAGCAGAATTTATTGTAGGCCAGTCGTTGGAAGCGATGGAATTGGCTCTGGAGTTGAAAAAGATTGAATCGGGTGGACTGAGACGAAATCACAAGTATGGAATTAGGCCTAGTTTTGTTATTGATTATCTTGGTTTTTCTTGATTAGTCGTTGAAAAAGATTGAATTGGGTGGACTGTGGTGAAATCACAAGTATGGAATTAGGCCTGGGTTTGTTATTGTTTGTCTTGGTTTTTCTTGATTCCTAAGTTGTTGAAAAAGATTGGCTTTGACGGAGACAGAATTTGGTGGACTGAGAAGGAGATGGCTGGGGACGGAGGTGGGGGGAAGAAAAAATTTAGGGCACGACTATTTTTTTTTAATTTTTGCTACGACTTTGGTTGTAGACTCTTCACTGTGTGTGGTAGTAGTTTGGTTCTTACGCTATTCAACGTCTGCAGGAATCACCACAAAAGGCATGGGAAGAGAATTAGGGATTTTGAGTTCAGTTTATTTCATCATATGCAATTTGCGGTGTGCCAATCGAAACAACCACCTTAGTTAGTAGTAGTTGTATTTTGTCCCTACGTGTTAGGGTGTATGTCCCGATTTATTCGGGCTTTTGTAGACCTTTGTGGTTGTTGTTGTAGACCCTTGTGGTCACTTTTGTAGACCCTTCTTGTGGTCGCTTCTCCTTCATGGTCGTTTCAAAAACCACGAAGATCAATTAACTTGTTTGGCTATGTAATTTTGCAATTATAATGTAGTATATCTATCGTGTTTAGTTCAAAAGAAAAAGAAAAAGAAAAGCTTCTTTCTTTTTGTTTTTCCTTTTTTTATTTATTATTTTTTTCTGGTTTCTTGTTTTCTGCTGCAAAGAAAATGTAATTGGAAGAGTTCTACTAAGGTTCTGCCTTTTCTAGTTATTTTCCTACAACTGCCTTTGTAGTTGTAGGCTACGGGGGTTGAGTTGCCCAATATGGGTAGCCCCACTAATATGACTTTCAAACAAGAAAGAGGTTAAAATTGAATCCAAATATAATTGAATAAGATTAGTAAACAATTAAAAGAAACAAAATATTATAAGAAATGAATGAAGGCAAGAGAGATTTCCTTGTTTAGAAGAAGACAAGAAACATCAATTGATAGATGAATTTTAACAAAGCCAATCTTAAGTACATATTAAAGGTTGTAATATTTTAGAAGTGAAAAGAATTCCTAGAAAAGACAACAATTCTACCTTTTGTATTTAAAATAGATTCAGAAGCGGCTATGGAGATTAAAATGGCTAAAACACCAAGAGCACTTAATGAGAAAATGGGAAATTTAGGATTGTTAACATTCCACCAAGCTCAAATAATAAATATCTCACTCTCACCTTCTTTGTCATCATCATTCTCTATCAAATTTGTATTCAATTTTGATTTATATTCTTTTATACCAAAACATAATTTCTCATTTTCAACTCTGTTCTATATTTTGCTTTCCAATTGTTTAGGGGCTCATTATTATTACTAGTCATGTCTTTCCTTAGTGAACTTGAGGTGAAGAGGAAGATGCACCAATAGCTATAAAGTGAATTCTCTTATAGTTATGAGACGACTCATATAATGTAGTATTTACTTTTTTATCCAATAAAGACCCTTCTTTCGCAATATACATATTACAAAAAACAATATTAACATATTCAAATTTATTCCTAGGATCAAGTATATTAGCAATGAAATCAATCATGTTAAATTCATCACAATTTCTCTGATAGTTATTAAACTTTATCTTTATCATTGGTGCCATGTTTTTAAGATTTTCTTTTGCACTATTAAAACATTCTTTTGATATACCATGAATGTAAATAATATCATCTAATGTTGATAGTTGTTGATAGTATATATTCTCAGTACATAATAAGTGCGTACTAGATTCCTTTTTTACCTCAATTAGAGTACACATCTCATGGTATTAGAGTATAAATAAATTTAACGAAGAAATGAAGTCAGCAATTCTATCGCTATTGATTAGGGATGGCAAATCTTTTTGCAGTTACAGATTGCCACCTTATTTGACTTCCATGGTACGTAGGCGAAATAGGTGGCAAGTGAAGGTTCAAAAATCCAAACAGAGTAGGTGGCTGGGGAGGTTTCTCTGACCTTGCACTCGCCCTGTTACCTCTGTTTTTTATATTTATATTATATATAATATGTGCATTAATGGATATATTATATATATTGTTTTACTAATAACTAGCAGGCAATACTGCGCTTTGCGCAGTTTTTTGAATGCCCACTGGGTTGTATAAAGAATAGACAATTTGAAAAGATAATAATGATATTTTGGGGGAATAAATTAATAGTATAACTAAGAATTGAGGAATTTTAAAATTTGGAATGAAGAATTATATAATAAGAGTTTATTGATATAAAAGTGCAATGGAAAAAATGAGAATCTAATTTGTTGTAAATTTAAATTGCCATGGATAATTTTTTTCTATGCCATGACAGTCCCATTGTATTGAATAGTGATTATAAAATTAAGATAACGTTGAAAAAATAACATCACAATGCTATTACAAAAGAAAGAAATATCTAAAAAGAAAATTACATAACAGACAAATACACACTTTCTATTTTTCTGAGCGATGCTCTCTAGAAATACAATTCCAAGACCAAACATAAATGCATAAACCTAAACGCAAGCTTAACTACCTGTAAGGGCAACCAAAACAAAGAAAAAAATTGAGGCTTCAATACATCCAGAACAAAACTCACCCAAAAAAAAAAGGAAAAAGAAGAAGAGAGAGATTAAAGAGATAATACTTTGAGTTTCACTTTCAGTGATATGTACTGTGATTCAAAACCAGAAGAGTACAGGCCAGATAACTTTGGTGAAATTTTGACCTTCCATGACAAACGAAAGATATTAAGTTTGACAGAAGGTTTTCCTCTTTCACAAAGCACCAAAGAAGTTAATGTGGGACAAGGCTTCAGCTGCTGGCCATCTTGTTTTATATGTGCAATGGCGTGTTTTCTGTTTTAGGTTGGAGATTATCTTTGTAGATGATGCTTTCATATGCAGAGATGCCAAAATGCCATAAACATGAAAGGCAAACATGAAAATTTCCTGCATTTAATAAGCCTTCATTTCCTTCTTTTTGAGTAAACCCAGATTTGCATCTGAATACACATCAGGACATCAAAGGCCTAGCAGTTCCTCAAAAGTTGCCTTCAAGTCTTAACTAACCACAACATCTCTAAGAGAGATGCAACCTCCTGTGAAGTCTTTGGTAATCAATAATTTCTTTACTAAGGAAAAATATTTAATCGAACAATCAAAATGGTTCACTCCATTACAATGTAGTTATATCATTTTTTTCCCCTTCTGGGGAAAAAATTCTGAAGTTATCTTTGAAGAAGCAAAATTTGAGGATCTTTCCCAATTTGACATTGCAATTAAAGGACAAGATCTTTCACCAAATATTATTCAATTTACTCATCAAATAACATTCTTTCTAAGTATAATTTAAATATATTATCCATCCCACAAATTTATAGACTTCAATAACGATTAATAAAGAATCCCACTGTCCTGTTCAATGGATTTTTATTTCCTAGAATTTTCTAGCTTTTACAAATCTAGATCTGACATCATTTTAACGGCTTACAACCCTAAAGATCATCAAAAATATTACTTAAGAACATAAGATGCTATGAGGAAATAAAAACAGATGCAGATCTAGTGAAGTCAGCCATAGAACAACCACTTAAATTAACTTTGGGGGAAAAAAATCCTTCAAGCAAATAGTAAAACTGTTCAAACCCTCACCTGCATTCAAGTTTTCTCTCCTTGGATCAGTCATTGAGATATGCTCACTGGAAGCCCTAAAATAACATCAAAATACCATCAATCACAAAAAAATAATGATCATACCATATATTTGAAACGCAGAACCCCTAAGATGACTAATAACCAAATCAGAAAACTCATGAAATAAAACTGGCAGAGACCTGATGATGCCATGCTAGATTCTTCAGTAAACAAAGATGTTAGGATAAGAGGTGAGGTTCTCTCAAAAGAACGTAAGTTAAATTTTACTACAGTTTGTATCGAAACGAAAAGCATTAATGAGCGCCAGATAGACTATAGAAATTCTCTAGTGCTTAACATTTAAAGAGCTAAAATTGTGCTACTTTTGTCTTGATTCGTTTGAAAACTTTCACCACCTAAGCATGTTAAAAATAAAAAAAAAAGATATCATCGGCTCACATAATTGTGTAAATTTTGAACAACCATAGTTACATATAAATGCTAATATATACACAGAACACCAGACATGAAAGCATAAACAAATTTAGGAGAGTATGCACTGGGCTGTGCTCCTTTTTATGGTAACAACTCATGGTATATGATAGATAAATAGTCATCAATAATTTCCACTCCTGTCATTACCATAATCACAGATAGCTCTTATGTATTTTAGTGATTTCAAATGACGATTATAACTGCTGCAGTTTAAGTGTCACAGTGTTTTTCCCGGAATTGATGGGGGCATCTCATTAGTAGAAAATTGCATCCTATAAAACCAAATGCCAGCAAGGTATTTAAAATATGAAGGTTACTTTAAACTCAATGTCACTATTATCTACTAATATATGTTCATTGGCATTCATAAGGAGCAATTGATAAACAACCCAAATATGCTTGCATGAGAAAAAGCTTCATGTAATTGGAGGATGAACAACTGGCAAGTTTTGAGGAACTTGATGAATCAATAACAGCAGTGATCACTATTCAAAAAAAGTAGCAGAAAATATTGTAGTCTTTACTGATTCATTCAGAAAAATCAAAACACAGACTATCTTTAAATAAGGAAGAATTACACAAGGAAGAAAAGCTTCATGAAAATCAAGTACAGAGGCAACAATTCATTTAGAGCAGTTATACAATACTGATACTCCAAAGGTGTTTGCCTGCAAGGGCCTAAAATAACCGGAAATATAAAAGAAGTAAATAATGTTAGCTGGCCAAGATAACTCATAGTTGATTGTATCATGATTATCGTCATTACTAAGATACCAAAGAAAATTACACAAAAAAAAGGCCAAAACTTAATAGCTAACTTATTTGCAAGTAATCTCAACAAGACTGAATAATCTATAAACGTTCAAAACTATAAATATGTTTTGAATATAGAAACGAATATCCTTGCACAGCATCAAATCTTCGATAATATTTCAAGAATAAAAACAAAGAGGAAAAAGGAACAAACAAGAGAAAGTAAAAGCACAAGGTTTTGTATTCGAGGCCAGAAAAACCCAAATTTATTACGATTATCACAGGAGATCACAGAAAATTTGCAACACAGAAGAGAAAATAATATGCAGACAAAATGCAGGAGTGAAATGCACGACAAACTTTTTTTAAAAACAATCCTAATAAAATTGGCTAGAATCCAGCATACAGCCACACTTCAAATCACATAGGTAAAGCTAGTAACCAAGCAATTACACAAACAGTATGGGCACTGAAACCCATTGGAAAGAATGCATGAAAAGCAAAAAATGATTAGAACCTAGAATATTGAAAAGACTGATTGTTTAAACTAAGTAAGAAACAAAAAACAGATAGGAACCAATCACTTATTATGTAGATACACACAGCCCCAAAGAAAGGTAAATACACAGCCATTGGAAAAGTAAAGTAGCCGCCACTGTAATATGTTTTCACAAAGCAAAAACCAGTTGAGTAGTAACAATTTTCAGGTTCTATTCGAATCCAGTTTATAGACACAATCATAGAAATATTTGAATAATTATCACTGATATAAAGTAACAAACAAAAAAGAAAATAAAGAAGGTCAATATTTATCATTTAGCTGTACACAGGCAAATAAGGAAAAAAAAGAAAAACATTTTCTATCAGCTGTTAAAGTTCTTGTGAGAATAATATGTTTTCACAAATCGATAACCAGCTGGGTAGGCAAACTCTATTTAAGCGACACGAACATTTTTAAGTCATTAGACTGAAAGTAAGCAGGGCATTTATCCAATAAACAATGTCATGACAGGAACAAAATAATTTATTATACTTCATTTCATACACACAAGCGTTATATTTAAAAAAGGAAGAGTAAAATGCAAAAAACACATGCAGTAGCAAAATTGGACAGAAAGGAAAAGAGAGAGCAAGAGTAACATTACCTTTTCGAAGTGCAACTATATCCGCCGATCAGTTTTCAACATCCATTGACAATCACATTTCATTCAATGCACATACAGAAGTAAAAAAAACAGTTAGAATGCAGCAAACAGAAACAACCGACAACATTAATACCAGTAAGGCAAAAAATGCAGACAGCAATGGGAAGAAAAGGATTAGGGAAAAAGAGAAACAAAACCATACCTAAACACAATGAAAAAGGCTAAGACAAACCCAAAACACAGAGTTAGAGAAGTAGCAAAAATAATGGCAGAAATAAGAAAAAAAAAGAAGAGGGAGATGGCTCTCGTGAAGCTAAAAAAACACTGACAGATGACAGAAAAGAGTGATTAGAAAGAAAGTGGCATAATAATGCTGCCGAATCCTATCAAACATTGAAACAAAATCTTTACCACATAAACAGAATCAGAGACACAAAAATACACCAAAGAGCTAGAAGACCTCTAACCTTAAACAGGATTTGCACTTTAAGAAGATAAACCTTTCTTTAGGCCTAATCGCATAATCTCGTATTATAATAGGTCCCAAATTGCTACCAATTTTCAGTGATTCATGCCTTAAGGGAAATATTTTGGGAGAAGCAGCCTGAGAGACAAAAAAGTAGCAGTCAGTCAACAGAAAGTCGTGAAGAGAAAAATTACTTCACTTCTACAAACAATTCTCAAATGAAGCACTATACTATATACAGGCATGCAAATAATTCAAAATCTAGGCTGTCAACTAAAACTCATATCTATCTGGAACTCAAAGTCACATTCAAGTTGTTTGACAAGAAGCCAAACATTACCATTCTAATTAAATTCAACTTGGCCGAGCAGAAAATTAGACTTCTCTAGTTTGGCTCAAATCTCCAATAAATGATGACTTCATAGATTTGGGTTCAATCTTTACTAATCAATTAATAAGCATCCACAACCAAATTTGAGTACTTGCGGTTCTGTGCATTTATCACAGATGCAGGATAAATAGTCTGTCAATATGCTTAATAAACAAGTGAGCCTCGTATTGTTTCAATTGGTTATATCCAATTCAGATTAAACACATATGTATTAAAACCTTCTACATATTTAAGTCTAAAATGAAAAACTAACAAAACATATAAGCCAATACCAAACAAGAAAATTTGTCTCACAAATTTCTCATCCAATCAACAATTACCCAGCTAAAATTCACAAAGAAAAAAAGCCTAATAACTTAATTTGGAATCATATAAAAATGCAAAATCCAGCAAAGTCCTATTTATTCTTTGATCTGCACACAAATAAGGAATTAACGTAAAGAATTATATAGTAAGAGTTAATTAACGTAAAAGTAAAATGCAAAAAATGTATTCTAACTTGTTCTAAATTTAAATTATATAGTCCTAGGGTAGAAAGCAAAGTATTAAAGGATTGAATCAACATCAATTTAAATGTAATCAAACTAAGGCTCATCATGTTAGTATCGCTTGGCTCACCTGATGGCAGCCCTTTATAAGAATTATGCTTCAAACAAGCTTCATCTCATAAATATAAAGCTACACCCCAAAACAAAAAATGTAATCCAGGAGGAAGGCCATTACATGTAGAGTGGACATGAGGCAGATGCATAAAAGCCAAGCAAAGTAGCAAAAATAAAGGGAACAAAAGCAATGTCCAATGATTAGTGGAAGTCCACCCGAAAACCAAGTCAATAAAGAAATTACCATGTTTTCTCTTGCATTCTATCCCGTTCATTAGCAAAAATGATTTATTCCTCCCCATTCCCAGTTCGCATTCAAATGAAAATAAAACTGCTTGAAACAAATTGAGCTACGAGTTCCAAAAGAAAAAGAAAGCTACCATCTCCTTATCTACTCTCTTCCAAAATACAAGCATGTCTCTGGCCAATTTCCTTGTGCGGAGCCCCGCACCCCTCATTAGCTTAAGTGATCTGCTGACCTTCATTTTTATCTGGAAAAAGAGTTCAGCACTACAACTCAGCTAATGCAAATACAGACATAACTAAAATCCATCATATAATTTCTGGAAAAAAAATTCAGTGTATAAAATGTTTTTAGGAATAGAAACTTTTCTTGTTTGGTCTTAGCACATCTGAGAAACAAATAAACCCAACATAATGGGAAGTACAACACCGAATGGAGATAACCTATTTGACAAATGTAAGACAGCTGAGGATAATTATTGTTCAGGAAAATAAAAAACAGCAAAATAGAAATAGGGTCAAACTACTAAATATCTATAAGATATTGCAATACATTTACCTTTTCCATTGATAAAGATTGGCTATAGCACCTCACTGCTACAAAACAAAGGGAAAATAAATTCCTATTAAAAATTTCGAGCTGTGATAATTTTGAAATGATGAAAGTGACAGGTTAAAACATTTGTATGCAAAACCACACACAGCACCAAATTGCACAGGAAGGAAAAATATCAATAGAAACTTTACCTATTAAAGCGCAACTTTATCAGCCGATTAGTTTTTCAACACTCATCAACAAATGTTTTACATTCAATGCACACATAGAAGGAAAGAAAATAGTTAGAATGCAACGAAAAGAAACAAGGAAAGCACAGTACACACGTTTTGAGCGAAGTACTCTATTTCAGCAAACGTGGCAAGCTACAGGTGCGCACGGTGAGAAAGTATAATGTCCATGTCATAACCAAAAAAGGAAATAAAACACAGGGACCAACACTGACCAATCAGTGAAAGACACTTCACAACAACCAAAACATATGTCTGACATTTATCTGTAAATCTAAAAACGAAAGATGGGTCCAACTGGAAATAAACTTGTCAAAGCCATATAACTGTAAGACACAAAATCAGTTAGGGGACCAACACTAACAAAGGACCGAAACACATTACACAAAAAAGTAACATATGGCTGAAACCAGATGGGTTGAAGAGGAAATAAATTAGCTAAGGCCATATAACTGAAAGTCACAAATCCAATCAGGCAACCAACACTAACAAATGGGTGAAAGACATTCCAAAAAAAAACAACATAGTAACTAAACAAAGTGAAGAGGAAAAAAATCAAACAGCCCCTAAAAGTAAGCAAGGAAATGCCAGTAAAAATGACCACATAAGTCAACACAGAATAGGAGCAACCTAGAACAAAGCAATAAAGGACGATCAACCAAAGCAAGAGCCATTTTGGAAAGAAAATCTAACAAAATTTTAGAGATTAAAATCCATCCTTATGAATAGAAAACTAAATTTGATGAGGGCAGAAAAGATAAATATAAAAATAGGAAAACTACACCCAACGCAAATTGGTTTTTTCATGGCAAAAACCACCAGTCATCTTCTTTTCTTGCATGTCGTAGTTATTCTTTAATCTGCACAGAAAATAAGGAAAAAAAAGGTTAAAAAAAAAAGAGAGACAAAAATAGAAGGAAAAGGAAAACAAATGAAAAATTCAGATTTGACGGCAAACGAACAGAAGTGTGTTATGCCGAAAAACACCTGTCATCTTCCTTTTTTGCATCTCCTTTCTATTCTTTCATCTATGCACAAAATAAGAAAGGAAAATGTGGAAAGAAAAGAAAAAAAGGACGAAATCTGGAAAAAAAGAACAAGAAAAAAAAGAGTGACAAATCCAACCAAGCAACCAACACTAACAAATGGGTTAAAGACATTCCAAAAAAAGCAACATAGTAACTGAAAAAAGGCAAGGAAACAAATCAGACCGCCCCTATAAAAGTAAGCAAGGAAATGGCAGCAAAAATGACAACATAAGTCAGGACAAAATAGAAGCAGCTTAGAACAAAGCAATAGGGGAGCATCAACCAAAGCAAGAGCCATTTTGGAAAGAAAATCTAACAAAATTTTAGACATTAAAATCCAACCTTACGAAAAGAAAAGCAAATTCGATGAGGGAAGTAGCGATAAATATAAAAAAAGGAAATACTACACACAACACAAATTAGTTTTTTCATGGCAAAAACCAGCAATCATCTTTTTTCTTGCATGTCCTATTTATTCTTTCATCTGCACACAAAATAAGAAGAAAAAAAGGTTAAAAATAAAGAAAAAGAGAAACAAAAACCGGAAGAAAAAAGAAAACAAATGACAAATTCAGATTTGAAGGCAAACGAACAAAAGCGTGTTATGCCGAAAACGACAAGTCATCTTCCTTTTTTTGCATCTCCATTCTATTCTTTCATCTATGCACAAAATAAGAAAGGAAAATGTGGGGAAAAAAGAAACAAAAAAAAAGAAAAAAAAGGACGAAATCCCGAAAAAAAGAATGAGAAAAAAGGGACAAAAGCCGAAGGAAAAAGAGTCACAAATCCAACCAGGCAAGCAACACTATCAAATGGGTGAAAGACATTCCAAAAAAAAGAAACATAGTAACTGAACAAAGGCAAGAGGAAACAAATCAGACCGCCCCTATAAAAGTAAGCAAGGAAATGCCAGCAAAATGACCACATAAGTCAGCACAGAATAGGAGCATGATAACTCTATTTTATATAGAGTTTTCTTATTAATTTTGGTTAGAAATTGGCTTGTGTTTTACTTTGTTTTTACATATTTTGGCCAAATTATCCTTTGATTTTATGAGTTCTAAGTTTTCCAATATTTCTAGAACTTTTTGAGTTTAATCTTGAGAACAAAGGACTAACCAATTATTTTTATCAAAGCTTGACCAAATTACTTCAACAACAAGACAAAGAAGATTTTCTTTTGTTGGCTGCAACAAAGAAAAATGAAGCAACCGACAGCACACAAGGAGAGGAAAACTGAAATTTTGGCCAAATTATCCTTTGGAAACCCACTCATCTTCCGGAGTTCATAACTCTTGATTCAGACGTCCAAATGAGATGATTCAAGATGATATGGAAAGCTAAGAAAGAGAGCAAAAACTTTCATGAAGAAAGTTTTCTCAAATTCTGGAAGAAAAAGGACCACAACTGGACAGAAACTTGAAGATTTTTTCTCAAAGTTTCTTTAGCTACTGAGTTCGGACATTCAATTCAGTTTTCACGGTTTTTGTAGCACAATTTGATAGCAACATTCAAGAAGAAGAAGCCTTCTTACTTAGCCAAAGGAAAAGAGAATGAATAAACAAATCGGACAACAAAGAAGCAAAAGAAAAAGCAGTGAGCAACACAATTTAGAAAAGAAAACAATGCTTGAACAAAAATCGCTACCATTCATTCTTTACAAAGGAGGCCAACTGCAAAGAAATAAAAGAAAGGACAGAATCCAGCACACAAAAGGAATGCTTAGTAACAAAAGGCTGCTACACTTCGGACAATAAAGAAGGAAATAAAAGAAGGAAGAAGCCACTTTTGAGTGAAGAAACCGAGCACATGAGAGCATAACCAACCCAGTGCATCTTTTATTTTTCTAAAGAAAGAGTGCATGAGGACAGCAAGAAAGTCTCTCCAAAAATGCAGTCTCACATGGGCAAAAACAAAGCTCGAAAAATCGGGCAGCAACATGGAGAGAAACAAGCAAACAAATTGAGCATGCACACGAAGAAAGAAAAAGAAAAGAGAATCAAGTCACATGAATTGCCAACTACAAAAGCAAAGCTTGGGCTGTTTTATTTGCTGGAAAAGAAACCAAGCACATGGCAGCAACAACACCTTCGGCAGAGCAAAGAAAGAAGAGCAAATCCTTGCTTATAAATAAGAAAGCTTACAACGGAGGAAGACATTCCATTAGCAAATGATCCCATTCTTTAGAGCAGCATTTCTTTTCCTTTGGTTTTCTTTTCTTCCTTTAGTTTAGGTTCAGCAATTTCTGTTTACTTTCTTTTCTTTTCTTTAGTTTAGTTTTGCTCTTAGCAGAATTTGATGACAGACTTCATTCTTTTCTTCTTTTTCTTTCTGTTTTCTGTTTAGTTAGTTAGAGCAGCCAGCCTTCTTTTCCTTTGTTTTTCTTGTTTCTCTTCCTTGGGTTTTTCTTCGAAATTTCAGTTGTACTTCCTCTCGGTTTTCTTAGCAAAATTTCAGCTACCTCTTGTGTCTTCTTCCGCTTCTCCGTAAATTTCTTTCTTCTTGTTTGTTTTATTTAGTTTAGTAAGTATAGCTTTGCAGCCGCTAACTTGGACTTGAGAGAAAACAAAAGTCAAGAACCAACTTCTTTTCTTTGAAGCTCAGGCGTAAAAACAAAACACAAGAAATTAACAAGTTTTTGACTTCAAGTCTTCGGGTTTTGTCTTTTCTTGTTTTTCTTGAATTAGTTTTGTTTAGCAAATTTAGTTTCTTGTCTTGTTTTTCTTTAATTAGTTTAATTTAGTAATTTTAGTAGTTTTAATTCTTGTATTTTGTTATGAAATTTTTGGCTAAGTATTATTTTTAAGTACCAATCATCTACGGCTTTTGTTTGGACTTTATTTTTTATTTTTATTTTCAATCATGTTTAAATTTTTGGTGATAGTCTTTTATATTAATATGAACTAAATTCTTTTTCTAGGGTTTTGATGTAGCCTAACTATGAAGTCTTAATATTTTTCTATTAATATAATTTGATTTAATTTTCTATGGTTGAGTATTTATCTTTGTGCTTAATGCTTCTAATTACTTGATCACTAATTAGATGATTTGTTAATCATAACGAATTGGAAGAGGAGTTATGTGTCAAGTTCATTGAGATAGAAGGCATAAATTGCATGTAGGATAGAAATATACCTACATGGTTTGTGTAGTTGCTATATGAGAATCCATAGAAATTAATGACTTCATAATTGTTGTAATTCACATAGGAATATAGTGAATTAGCAATTAGGAAGATTTTTATTAGATCTCGGGAGGGACTAGTAAATAAATTAGGGAATCTCGACTATCAACCAGGAAATTAAATTAGATTATAGAAATAGATTAATATTAGGATGGATTAGTTATGGTGAAATCGAAAACCCTAGATCTTTCGTCAACTTAATCTATTAACTTGCTTTGTTTAGTTTTTAATTTTAGTTTTAATTAAGTTTTAAAATTACTTTTAATTTAGCTTATCCATAAAATATTTTTTCTTCAAATAAAGTTAGAACTATTTTAATTTCGGTATTTAATAATTCATTAGTCTCTGTGGGAACGATAAATTATATTCACTCTATATTACTTGTTAACGATCACGTGCACTTGCGTGTAAAATTCGTAACAGAGCAGCCTAGAACAAAACAATAAGCAATAGGCGAGGATCAACCAAAGCAAGAGCATTTTGGTAAGAAAATCTAACAAAATTTTAGGCATTAAAATCCAACCTTACGAATAGAAAAGTAAATTCGATGAGGGCAGCAGTGATAAATATAAAAAAAAAGAAAAAACTACACCCAACGCAATTGGTGTTTTCATGGCAAAAACCACCAGTCATCTTCATTTCTTGCATGTCCTATTTATTCTTTCATCTGCACACAAAATAAGAAAAAAAAGGTTAAAAAGAAAAAAAAGAGACAAAAACAGAAGGAAAAAGAAAACAAATGAAAACTTCAGATTTGAAGGCAAACGGCTACAGGGTGCACACTAAGTTCCTTTTGAGGCGTTTTGTCAAGCACCTTGTCCTCATTCATAACAACATTTGTGTTATCAGAAATTCTAACATCGATTGGGCCCTTATTTTCACATTCAGCAGTATTACCACAATTATCATCAATAGAATTGGTAAAATAAGAATCAAAATCAAATAAGTTAGAATCAAAACCAACATTCATCTTGCAATTTGAAGAAGATTCTGCCACGGGTTTCTTGGAACAAATCGTGCGGCTTGTGGGATTTCTACCATGTTTCCTAGCAATTGAGGTTGGCTTTTTCTTCTTCCCCATGGTTTTGAAGTGCTGAATTCAGCAAACCATGGGGGGAGAGACGGAATTCAATAACCAGAAACCCATGAGAAAAAATTTAGCAAAAATCCAGAAAAAATTCGGCAAAAAATCCATAAAATCACGAACAAATTCAGCAAATTGGAATAACCTGCAGAAATTAGAGTAAACCCACAAGAATTAGGTTTGTGGGAACTTGGAATAAGGATTAAATCAACAAAATCCGAAAATAAATGTAGAAATTTCTGAAACCCGCTTGAGGAAAAAAGCTTCGGGATTTTATGGATAGATTCGAGGAAGGCAGTAGAGTTGGAATACCTTATTCCAGGATTAAGAGCTTGATTTTTCAAGGCTAGAAGCAGCTTCAAAACAGAAGCAAAAACCAATACGTCTACCCAAACCAACGCAAAGAAGCAGAAAAACTCACCTCAACGCAAACAGGGCTATTTTAGCAAATGTGGAAGGCCAACGTGGGAACACAAACTTGCGCGAGGAGGATGATCAAAACTGGCGGTAGGAAAGGGTAAAAACCCTAGATAGGAAAGAAAGAGGTGAAGAAGATGAAAATAGAGGTGCGGCGGTAGGAAAGAGTGAAAACCTAGAGAAGAAAGATGGGAGGAGAGAGGACGTACATGCCACAACTTCTGTTTTAGCCTACGTGGAAGGCCAACGTGGGAGGCCAAAGCTGCACGAGGAGAGGGAGTTTTTGTCCACGTGTCATCACCAGGAAGAACTTGTTGAGGCTTTATTAATATATCCTAATAATTAGAATACTAGTTTATTATTAAATTATTTCTTAATTATCATTAGACTATATTTATATTAATATAATATTATTGAAAGTTAGTTATTTTATATTTTAAAATTAGTTACTACTTACTATTAATGTACTATATGTTTACTATTACTTATGAATTATTATTTATTCACTCTTAACTTTTTTTTATTATAGTATACCCTTTTCATTTTAGCAAAAGAGTCTATTTTTGATTCGGTACATCGTTTTTTTTTTAAAAAAAAATTATAAAGTACAACATATTTAATGCATAATTAAATGTGCAATTTTGCATTTTTATTTTTACTTTTTAATTTGGGTTATACATTATCATTATTAGTAAGGTATAAAGTGAGCTCTTATTTTGAGACAAAGAAGATTTTTAAAACAAGACTCTTTTTTAGGGATAGAGGGAGTATTATTTAGTATTCATAGTGACAGATTTGTTGAACCCTCAAAATTAATCACTAGTACATTAGAGTACTCTAATGTTTATAACTAAATTTTGCAGTATAGTAGACCAAGTTGAATCTCAAAGGAAGCAAATAATTAAAATGAATAACTAAACAAAAAAAGAAATAGTAAAGAGAATTTATAATGTCAAACTTCTGATCTAAAGGCATAGATCTATTCAATTGCATCACCGATCAAAGGTCACAAATATTTATCTTGTCAATTCAAGTATTTAACTAAAAACTTATTAGAATAGCCATAACAAATCTTCTATTTTCTTAAGGTATTTGACTGAACCTAGCATCTGAATTAAAAACTTATCATTAACTGACTGGATGCGATAACGTTCCATGTCAATTAATGATATTACTAGTGTCTATGGAATTAGTTAAACCAAAATTGACTAATCGAGATTGCTGTAATTACCCAATCCTATTCTATTGATTCTCCCAGATCAATTATGCATATTTAAATTTATAAATACAATTAATCTAGTTGCTAATTGTTCCATTCATTCATGACAATAGCAGATCATTGAACTTATAGATAGCAGTAGAACGAAAAATGATAAATCAATTTGTCAGATTGGTCAACACAAATCATTCATAATAAATAGATGCAAGAATCAACAAGTAGTTAAATAGAAGTAAGAATTAACAAGTAGTTAAATTAAAGGTAACGAAGTAGTTAAACACAAAACCTCATGATGATGACAATTGAATCCAAAATATCTCTTGAATTAAGAAGAAACTGCCTACATGTTTATATATATATATATATAAATATATATATATATATATAATTATTCTTTGTTTTCTGCAGAAACAAACTTTAGAGAAAGACAAAAAATGGAATGTTGACTGAAAAAGTGTGTTCTGATGGTGATGATCTTTGTTTCTCTTGGATAATGGTGATAAGACATCAAATTCAAAAAAAAAAAAATTCAAATTCTCACCTAAAGGAAAGAGAAGGTAATTAATCTAGAAAATATTCCTAATTGCAATAATAGTCTAATTTTCGTAATTTGCTACAGAAAAACTGTTTCCCTTCTTATAACCAACCACCAACAAACTTCATTTTTTAAAGTAAAATTTGTTCAGCTTATCGACCGATAAGGTGTGCCCATGCCCTACACAAGAAAGTATTCTAGTTGGGGGTTCAGTCTTTTAAAAGTGCACACGCTTGTAGGAACCAATCTTCTGCCCTCATTCTTCACAAATCTAGTTCTAAACCTTTGTTCCATATCCCATTTTTTTTTTCCAAATATTCATACTCATCTAAAACAAAATATAAATTAATTAATTAAATTCAACTTAAAATCAATCCAAAATCAGGGGAAATATGAATAATAAATATAAACATTATGACTCTTATAACATAGTTTTCTACTTATATATTGTTGTTAATTTGATATATATTTTAAGTTTAATTATGTAAAAGAATAGAAATTAATAGTTCATAGTTCACGTTTCATAATTTTTACAATGAATTATACAAAATTATAATTAATGAACTTTTTCATTTTAGTACATTATTAGTTACTAATCTACTACTTATGTAGTTATCTACTATTAGTAATTTGATATATATTATATATCGTATATACTTTAAGTTTTGGTATGTAGAATAATAAGAATTAAAAATTTTAATTTATGCTTCATAATTTGTATAATTGAATTATATAAAATTACAGATAGAATAAATTTATTATGTGTATAATCATTATAGAATGTATTCTAACCATCAAAGATTCCATTTATATAATTTTGATTTTGCAAAATAATGAAGTAAAATAAAATAATAAATCAACAATTTAGTTAAATTTGCAATGTTTTGAAATTTTAATTTGCTTTATAATAATTTTAAAAATCTTTCAATCAAGCCCTTTAATTAAATTAAAAATAATACCAATATTTTTAAAATTATACTATAACGCCCTAATAATATGATTTTTGCCCTAAAAGAAAACAATAACTAAATTTGAATCTACTTAATTGAATCTTTTGTAGGAAGGAAAGCTAGAAGGCTAAAAGAAAAAATTTTTTTATTGTTCATAGGGGCGATTTAGGTGCGATTCAGGGTGCGAATTTTACTGTTCATGAACAGTAATTTTCCTGTACATGGGGTGATATGAATCCAACAAGCATTGAAGAGACTTCGAACCCAAAGCATGATGTCAATAGCAATGTCTCCAGAACAAGCTCGGATCCACTTGACAAGGGCTAGAACAAAGAAAATGAAGGAAGCCCGAATGGACTCATCCAAACGGCCCAAAAGGGTGGAGAGAAGACCAAGATTGACAAGACCATGTTTATTAATGCACTAAGTGTAATTGGGTCTTGTTAATTAGATTTTGGAGCCAAATTCCAAGTTGTAACCATAATGGGTTTGGCTTGACTATTATTTTTCTTAGAACCCCTTAGGAACATTGGGCTTAGTCTTAATTATATGGTAATTTGAGTCATGTAGCCCAAAGAGTTATGTAGCCCATTTGGCCCTAAAGAAACCCTAGCTTGAGCAACCCTAATTAGGAACCCTAGCTTGTATCTTTATAGTGGCGTCGGCCATTCTTGAGGCAGATTTGATGAAATGAAAATTTGGTTCTTGACATTACAAGCTTGAGAGAATTGCTCTCTAGTTTCTGTAATTACTTGCAAATTACACAAATTCGGAATTTGTGTGTTTGTTGTTCTTGATTTCCTAGATTTGTTCCCTAGGAAATTCGGATTCCATCCATTCATTTGATTCCAAGGTTTCTAGGTACAGGTTATCTAGGGGTTGAGGACCTATTCCACCTTCAAGGAACATACCATCTCCAAGGAAAGATTTGATTAGGTTGATCCAAGGGGCACAACTTGTGTAGTGAGTTTTTGGAACAAGTTATCCAAGGGTTCACGCCAGTTTTTGGTATCAGAGCAGTCTTGGTTCCCAAGCTGTTCATATCTTTTCTTTTACTGAACAAAAAAACAAAATCATCATCATTGGTATGTTCTTTATCTCCTCAATCTTCTTGTTGTTTTGAATATCATCATCATTGGTATGTTCTTGTATTGATGAAGCAAATTCTGTTCTTGTATTGATGTGTTGGTTTCGGGTTGCTTCCATCTTAGACAAATCCGTACCTTTGCTTATCCAATTGTTGTTTATGCCTTGCTGAAATTCTGTTCTTATTCATATGTTGGTTTCGGCTTTTGTTTTGATAAATCCATATCTTTGCTCTCTTGATAAATCCATACCTTTGCGGCCTTACCTCTGTTATTTCCATATATTATTGCTGTTTATGCCTTGCTGAAGTTGAAGAAAAAAAAAGAGATAAAAAAAAAAAAAGGAGAAAAGAGAGAAGAAGAAAATTGCTGGAATTTTTTTTGGGACTTGAGTAGAAAACTTGAGGCGGACAGTAGGTGGTCTTAGCGTCATTTTTTGACCCCCAAAGTCCCAACGGACCGCCTTTGGCCGTCTGCTTGTAGATCTCTCCGAGAGCTTCGATTTGAGTACTTACGGAGCAAAATCCGACATCGGAGTAGAAAGTTATGACCTTTTGAAGTTACCATGCCAAAAATCCTTTTCTGATTTCGGAAAAACAGATTTGCATTTTCCGATTGTACTTTGGATTGTTTGCAGTTTGTGATTAGCCTTATACTTATCCATATACATCCTTTTCACCACATTTTGAACCCAGAAATATTCTTGACTAATTCCAGAATTTGGAAGGGCTGAGACCGACCACTAATGCAAGCTACTTTGTCCAAATTTCCTTTGTTCAAGTGTCTTGAATTGTGATCCGAAAATTCTGAAATTATTGTGATCCAAAAATTCTTAAATTTTGTGTGTTTCACTGATTTTTCGTGTCGATTCTGATCTTGCATTCAGTTTGTTCGAATTCCTTACCAAAAAAAATTCGAATTCTTGTGTTTTGGTACTGTTTTCATTGTATTCCTTAGATTCATTCTAATCTCATTGTCCACTTACATTACCTTGTTGTAAATTCCTTTGTGTAATATTGAGTTGTGGTCCGAAAATTCTGAAATTTTGTGTGTCTCACTGATTTTTCATGTACATTCTGTTTTTGCATTCAGTTTGTACAAATTCCTTACCAAAAAAAAATTGAATTCTTGTATTTTTGGTACTGTTTTCATTGACTTTGGTACTGTTTTCATTGGTTCCTTAGAATTCATTCTAATCTCATTGTCCAGCTGCATTAACTTGTTGTAAATTCCTTTGTGTAACATTGTTTGAGTAAGAATAGAAACGGAAGAGCAAATTGAGTGGTGTGAATCCGTCCCTTCACTTATACAAGCCCGAGAGAACTCAAACACTTGGTGAGTGAATTTGGGGAATTGGGAAGGGAAGTGAGGACTTATAAACTGTTTTATTTTCTTTGCTAACCTTTACAGCTATAATGGAGAGGCAACCGCCACCACCACCGGGTTCTAAGGAATCCTATGAGGAGATGTTAGCAAAATTTTACACTTTGGTTTGTGTTTGCAACAGAAGTCAAAGAGCTCAAAGTCGAGAGAGCCGAATCCTCTCGATCTACAAAGACCACATATGGCAATGACAATGATGACGAAGCCTTTGAGGCATTTCAGGAAGTCAATACCTGTACTCTAGAATTGATTCCAATTTAGGATGTATCAAAATGAAAATTCCTCAATTCTTTGGTAAGCAAGATCCTGAAGCTTTCTTTGAATGGTCCGATAAAATTGAAAGTATTTTTACAAAGGCACAACTATTCGGAGAAAAAGAAGGTCAAGCTAGTGTGGTTGAATTTATGGATACGCCCAGAATCGTGGACTAAAATTCAGGCCGAAAGGAGGCGTGATGAAGAAGGGCCTGTTCGTACTTGGGATGAATTAAAGAAGCTCATGAAAAAGCGATTTGTTCCACACCAATACTACAGGGAGATGTTCAACAAGTTACAAAAGATCACCCAAGGAAGTAGGACTGTGGAGGATTATTACCAAGAGTTGGAGACTACTATGCTTCGAGTCAACATTCAGGAGGACAGTGAAGCTACTATGGCTCGATTTCTAGGAGGCCTAAGGAAGGATATTGCCCACATTGTAGAAATGCAGGAGTATGAAGATCTCAATGAGATGTATCACAAGGCAATGAAAGCTGAGAGGCAGCTTAAGGAGAGGGGTGTCCGAACCTTTTCGACCCCACAGACTTCAAGTTCAGACACTTTGAAGTCTACATGGCCTAAGAAGGATTTAAGTACCGACTTCAAAAAGGCCGCAACTCCCAGTACCTCAAACACTACTCCAACCGTGGTTCCAAACACTCAGAAATCAAGTGAAGTGAGAAAACCAGCCAGGGAGGTTACATGCTTCAAGTGCCAAGGCAAGGGACATTATGCACGAGAGTGTCCTAATGCTCGAATTATGGTTGTCAGAGGTGATGGCACGATCGAAAGTGAGAGTGAACATGAAAGTGACTATGAAGATATGCCACCACTTGTAGAAAATGGGGAATCTGATGAAGATGTTTTTGGCCCTGATGAAGGACCATCTTTGGTGACTATGCGATCCTTAAATGTTCAGATTAAAAAGGAGAACAATGTTCAACGCCAGAATATCTTTCACGCTGAATGCACCATCAATGAGAAGGTATGTATACTTGTTATTGACAGTGGTAGTTGTACTAACATTGCTTCGACTTTGCTTGTAGATAAACTAAAATTGCCCACACTTCGGCATCCACATCCATACACGTTGCAATGGTTCAATGAGAGGAGAAGTGAAAGTCACAAAACAAGTCTTGGTAAATTTTTCACCAACAAATACAAAGATGAAGTTTTGTGTGATGTGGCTCCTATGCAAGTGGTCACCTATTGCTTGGTAGACCTTGGCAATTTGACAGGATGCTTCCACAAAGTGACGAAGTAATAGGTACACTTTCTTTGTTAATGGTAGAAAAACTACTTTACTGCCTTTGTCGCCTACTCAAGTTTATGAATCTCAATTACATTTAAAGGGCGAATTTAGGCAAATGATGAAATTGAATTCTGCACTACCCGTGAGAAAAGAAGGAAAATTGGAAAATTCTAAGCCTAAGCAATATGAGTTAAATGAAGTAGAACACATTGAGAGAAAGAGAGTGACTCAAGTAAATAAGAAACAACCAAATTTTTATGCAAATGTCCGACATGTTGATACTTCTCGCATACTAATCGTGTTTTGTTTCTTCCCGAGTGTTGTGAATCTAATGTTCTACTTAGTGTCGATTGCCATCCAACCTACCGGTTGAGATTTCTAATATATTGCGGATTCCGAGATGTATTTCTGACGAGCTACCACCGGATTCATGACCAAAAGAGGAATTAAACATCCAATTGATTTCATACCGCACAAACATACCAAACAAGCGCAAGGTGACTTTGTCCAAAAGTTACATGAGCGAGTTCGGTGAATATTGAGAAGAGGAATGAATCTAATGCTCGAAATGCAAACAAGGGTCGAAAGAAAGTCACTTTTGAACCAGGAGATTGGGTGAGGGTTCATATGCTCAAGGAAAGGTTTCCACTACAAAGATCGACAGAATTACATCCACGTAGAGATGGACCTTTCCAAGTTGTCGCAAAAATCAATGACAATGCTTACAAGATTGACCTTCCAGGTAAGTACAATGTAAGTACTACCTTCAACGTTGCTGAGTGGTCTCCTTTTGACATTGCAGATTATGATGATCTGGATTCGAGGACGAATCCTTTCGAAGAAGGGGGGACTGATATGAATCCAACAAGCATTGAAGAGACTTCGAACCCAAAGCATGATGTCAATAGCAATGTCTCCAGAACAAGCTCGGATCCACTTGACAAGGGCTAGAACAAAGAAAATGAAGGAAGCCCGAATGGACTCATCCAAACGGCCCAAAAGGGTGGAGAGAAGACCAAGATTGACAAGACCATGTTTATTAATGCACTAAGTGTAATTGGGTCTTGTTAATTAGATTTTGGAGCCAAATTCCAAGTTGTAACCATAATGGGTTTGGCTTGACTATTATTTTTCTTAGAACCCCTTAGGAACATTGGGCTTAGTCTTAATTATATGGTAATTTGAGTCATGTAGCCCAAAGAGTTATGTAGCCCATTTGGCCCTAAAGAAACCCTAGCTTGAGCAACCCTAATTAGGAACCCTAGCTTGTATCTTTATAGTGGCCGGCCATTCTTGAGGGCAGATTTGATGAAATGAAAATTTGGTTCTTGACATTACAAGCTTGAGAGAATTGCTCTCTAGTTTCTGTAATTACTTGCAAATTACACAAATTCGGAATTTGTGTGTTTGTTGTTCTTGATTTCCTAGATTTGTTCCCTAGGAAATTCGGATTCCATCCATTCATTTGATTCCAAGGTTTCTAGGTACAGGTTATCTAGGGGTTGAGGACCTATTCCACCTTCAAGGAACATACCATCTCCAAGGAAAGATTTCAGTTGGGTTGATCCAAGGGGCACAACTTGTGTAGTGAGTTTTTGGAACAAGTTATCCAAGGGTTCACGCCATGGGGTTTTTTTTTTTTTTGGGTGGCCGGCAGTAGTCTTATTTTGTGTCCCTCGTAGGAGAGGACGGGCACTGCAGTTTCTCGTTAGGTCGTGATGGTGCCGGCGAGGTTTCCCTACTGAAGGATTTTGGGGTCCCTAGCATGGGAGGAAGAGCTGAGCCGTCTAATCGTTGTAAGATCACTGGACTTTGAAGCTAGTGGCGATTTCATGGTGATCTCGGCGAGGCTTCCCTACTGCAAGGGTTTGCTATCCTAGCTTGGGAGGAGGGTCAAGCACGATGATACACAGCGTAGGGGCGCGCAAAGATAGAAGGAGTTGACCAATGCAGAGTCACACTATACAGATTTTTGCGGTCCATTTCTTTTGTTTTTGCTGAGGAGAGTTGTGCAAACAAAGGCCGACAAGCTAGGATTTTTGTTCTCTTATCTAGGCTGTAGTTAGGAGGTGTCGATCCCACTGAATTAGGGTTCTAGTGTTCTACTGGTCCTGTTTTCTCTGGGTCTGCCTTAACCAACTCCTACTGGATTTAGATTAGTTGTGTTAGGGCCCGTCCAGTTAAGGCTAGTCTTTATTTGGACCCTCTATGTAATGTTTACCGTTGGGTATTCCATTGGTAATATAATCAGTTTGTTTTGGTAAAAAAAAAAAAATCTACTTAATTTTATATAAATAGTACTATTTGTCATAAATTATTTCAAGTTGCTTTTATTGAAAAAAGGCCCCGTTAGTCACTTGAGGGGAAGGTGGGGTGGGTGGTAGGGGAAGTGGTGGCATGGGAGGTTACCTTAATCCCAAATCTACCTTGTTGTCATCCCTAAAATCAATGCCAGAATGGCTTGTTGCTGTGTTTGGATTTGGTCAGTGGTCAGATTTGTGCTCATCTTATTGTTGACTCCTTCCTATTAGTAGATTTGATTAAGAGGGGACCAACGCTAACTTTGGTCACTAGCATGTCTGCTACTAGTCAACCTCCACCTAAGCAGCTTTCATCGTCTTTGCCATCAACTGAGTCGTCAGCAATTGGCAGATTTGAACCATTGCTTTTTCATCATTGTCTTTGTGTCTGTGCTGCTTGCTTCATTATCAATCTCTGCTGCCACTTGGCCTTCCTTGCTTGCACTCGGTGCCCCTTCCTGACATGAAACTATTGCCCGTCCAAATCTACCCGCACTATAGCCATTGCTAGGTGAAGTTGCTACGGGTGCAACTGCTATGTCTAGGTCCATGCTCTCTCTTAACTTTATTGATGATTATTCTCATGTAACTTAGTTGTTTTTAGTGCGAGATCATTCTGACTTATTTTCTATTTTTATTAATGAAATTCATACTCAGTTTGTTATGCTTATTCACGTTTTAAATAGTGATGACACATGGAATATTTCTTCTCAATTTACTTATTTTATTGCCTTTCAGGTATGATTGATCAATCTACTTGTTCTCATACTCTATAACAAAATGGGATAGCTAAACACAAGAATAGACATTTACTTGATACTGTCTGAATTTACTGCTACACATGCATGTTCTTATGACTTTTGGGGGGGATGCTGGTATTATGGTGTGTTTTTTGATTAATTGCATCCCTTTTTCTGTTTTGGAATTTAAGGTTCCATATTCTCTTTTATATCCTCGTGCATGTATCTATTCTGTAACTCCCTGAGTTTTTGAGTGTCTGTTTTGTCCATGATTTATCACCAGGTCTTGATAAGTTGGGTCTTGTCCATATAAGTGTATATTCTTTTGATACGCGCAGTATTGGAAGGATTATCATTGTTATTCACCTAGCTTGATGTGCTATTTCATTGGCACTAATGTGATCTTGTTTGAGTCTTTACTACTTTATTTTTTTGACTCTGTTTCTCTTGCTACTTGTGATCCATTTTCATCTGGAGTGGCTCCATCAACTGTTCTTACTTATACTGGTTAGATCAGCTTGATGTCCCACTGGTCTCTTCTAAGCCATCGTTTCCCAGCCTTACTACTCTTTTAGTACATTCTTTTTCTATTTCTTTCGATTTTCATATTCTTTTGCTATCTCTGATCTTTCAATTGCTCTTCGCAAAATTAAACGTCATTGCACCACTTCTCATCCTCTATTTAACGTTGTTTCTTACCATCATTTATCCTAGTTTTTTTGTGCTTTTATTTCTACTTATCTTCTATTTCTATTCCTAACTCTGTTTGTGAAGCTTGGCCCACTATGCTTGGTGTGCTATCATGAGGGAAGAGATGACTGCTTTGTATGCTAATGATACTTGGGAGATTGTTCCTCTTTCTCCTGGAAAGTCCATTGTTGGGTTTCACTGGGTGTTTATAATCAAGCTCTCTCCTGATGGTGTTACTGTTCGTCTCAAAACTGGCTTGATCACTAGATATTTACACTCGGTTATGGTTTGGATTATAACACTTTTTTTTTGCAAATAGCTAAAATGGCGTTCACCTATATATTTATGGCTTTAGCTTTTTGGTATAATTGGTCTTTTCATCCACTTGATATCAAGAATGTTTTTCTACATAAGACCTTGATGAGGAGGCCCACATATAGCAACCACTTGGATTTGTTACTTAGTGAGAGTATGGATTGCATTCCATGTGTTCACTTCGCATGGTGCTCTATTGCATTCCATGTCTGGTTTGGTAGATTTAGTAGTGTTGTGGTCAATTTTGGTATTTATGACTCAGTGAAAGATCATTCTCTATTTCATTGGGATTCTCCTAAGGGAAAATGTGTTCTATTTTGTTATCATTAGTGATGATACAAACGGAATTCAAGTTTTGAAGGAGTTCTTACAATCTTAGTTCGAGACCAAATACCTAAGTCTCCTGTGCTACTTTCTTGGGATAGATGTTGCTTGTTCAAAGAAATATATCTTTCTATTTTCAGCAGAAGTACACTTTAGATATATTGTATGGGGAGGGCATGATTGGTCTAAAGATTGTGATACTCTGATGGATCAAAATTTTAAATTGTTATATGAAGAATGGGAGTTATATCCTAATCCTGGATGACATGAGCACATGGTTGTGTAAAACTTAATTACTTGACTTTTACTTGCCTTGATATCTCATTTGTTTTACTGTGGTTAGCCAATATCTTAATGCTCCTCAGTTCCTCATTAGGATGTGGCCATTTGTATTTTTTGTTATCTTAAAAATGAATAAGATATAGGTAATTTACATCAAAATGATGAATATAATGAGATCTTTGACGATTTTGCAACTGATTGGACAGTGCCATCACTGGATAGATAGTCCACGTCTAGCTATTATGTGTTCTTTAGATTTAATCTTATATTTTGGAAGAGTAAGAAACAAAGTGCTACAGCATGATCTAGTGTGGAAGAAAAAAATATTTGGCTATGGTTTTGGTCACATGTGAGTTAATTTGGTTAAAACATACTTATTAGATAGGTGAAGATCTACTTTATTTTATGAGATTGGTGTGTCATAATCAAGTTGCACTACATGTTGCTTATAATCTAGTGTTTCGTGAGAAGATGAAGTATATTGAGATAGACTGTTACTTTGTACATAAGAAGCTCGTGGAGAAAGAACTTGTTACTAGTTCTATACATTTGTGTCATTAGTTAGCTGACATATTTACTAAATCCTTACATAGTTTTTACATTGAGTATATCTATAACAAATTGGATGGTTACTATATTTTTGCATCAGTTTGAGGGGAATATCGATAGTATAATGGACGTATTGTACATGTGTGTATGTGTATGACCTAGTGTATCTATATATATATATATATGTGTGTGTGTGTGTATATATATATAGACAGTACACAATGAATGCTTACTCAAATCTTTTCTTTCAATCGTTAGTTTATACATCACAAAATAGTAATGTACTTTGTACCAAATATTTTCAGAGTCCATAATAATGTGGAATATCATTAACCAATCTCATAACATTTACCCAATCAAGAGAAGAAGAAACTCTAATCTTAGAGCCATGACTTTTAAGATCCTCAAAAGATAGTCCCTCCAACTTTTGTTGACAAGGGAATCCGCAGCCACTACCCAAGAGTGCGCATTAGGTAAACTCCGCTCCTGTAGAATAGCCCGCAAACCCTCACAAGAGAAGTAAACCACACTAGGCAAACCCTGTGCGACAGGCTCAACCAAGAAGATGTCAGCAGGGGGATTCTGTCTTATACAAATATGCTACATTCAACATCATATAAGTGGAATTCCATCTATTTGAAACATCCAAAGGCAATGTTTTACTGCAATAATATTTTTCTATATTAGCATAATTCACAAACATTTTCATCTTAGTTGGGGACTGTCTAACAAATTTGGCATTTGCCCTAACACTATCAACTACTCCATCTAGGTCACTTAAACCATTTTTAATAATTAAGTTCAAAATATGAGCAACACACTTAATGTGTACCCATTTTTCATCTAACATACATTACTTCAAATTGAAAAATATCTTTTTAAATGTTCAAGCATCACATCATTTGAACTTACAATTTCAACTATAACCATGATAATATTTTGAAACCCTATTACAAAAAATCCATTTTAATAGCTTTTCCAATATCATTGCCCCTATGACTTGACAAAATGCAAAAATTTAGCACCTTTTCGTACAATTTTTAATTCATTGCAAAGATGTCTAAGTGTTAGTGGTTAAATAAATCTTAAAAGTTGTATGTTTGATTTGAGCCTTAAATATTGCCTTCTCATTGATGAAATAACTTGTAGCCATCCCTGGTTATAAATTGTTATCAATAAATTGAGTAGTGGCATACATGTAATTAATTCATTGCAAAGATGTCTAAGTGTTAGTGGTTAAATAAATCTTAAAAGTTGTATGTTTGATTTGAGCCTTAAATATTACCTTCTCATTGATGAAATAACTTGTAGCCATCCCTGGTTATATATAGCACCTTTGCACTTCACTTTATCAAATATAGTAGCCGTGGATGAATCTTCACAAATATAGCAGGTCAAGGGTGTTTGACCAATTGAAATGACCAAAAAGCCCCTCTATTTGGAAAAAAACGTTAGACCAACATTCCCACGTATCTTCTTCAACTGTCTGTAACAGAATTAATCACCAATTAGCATTCATCATCCACTGAATCAACAACCCAGCTCACTGAACTCATTATCGTCTATGGCTCAACCACGGCATGCACTTTAAGAACACAAAAAAGGCCGATCGAGTAGCCAGTTTGGTGAAAATTTGCATCTACTTTTAGATTCGAATTTGCTATCACAAGAGGGTGTGTGTTTGTTTTGCGGCTACGATGTCAAGCTGTGTGTTAATTTTTTTTTTTGTTGAACTGGGTTTGAACGAGAGAGTAGTTCATATGTCGAGAGTGTTGAATATATGTCGAAATATATGTCGACCTATATGATATAAAATGTCGATATTGATAAAGATATGTCGAAATATATATCGATAATGATGAAGATATGTCGAACTATATGTCGAGAATTTGATATAAAATGTCGAACTATATGTCGAATGAAATCTCGAACTATATCTCGAATGAAATCTCGAAATGTATGTCGAAAAAAATGTCGAACTATAAGCGTAATTATATTATATGTCGTTTCATATGTCTGGCTTTCATATGTGGGATTGCAGATGTCAATGACATCCACGAAATAAACAATTTCTGTCAAAATAAACAAATGTGTTGTATTGTACTAATAAATGATGTGCATGGTTGCGTAATTTGGTAATCTTATATACAAACCAAATGTGCTTAAACAAATTGTCCTTACGGAACTGAGCCAATAATAATATTGAATAAAGAAGATTACAAAATGTGCATATACAAATTGTCCTTATGGAACTAAGTAAAATCCTATACTGAATAAAGTTAACTCACTCTACACATTATCCCTAGAAATGAATGCTTTTGAGCAAGTGTGCCGATTATGTCCGCTCCCTCCACAACAACCACATTTTTTTTTAACTTTCTCCTCTCCTGTAGAAGAAATTTTTTTTTTCTTTCACCTTTCACTCTTAGCCCTAGATTCCGGGGGTGATAATTGAATTGCTAAAATATCATCGGCCACATTCCAATCCTTAGCGTCACCCACCGGCATAAAAGAATCTGCTTAAGCACCTACAAGTGCTTCAGTGTGATACAGTTGCGAGCATAAGGTGTAATGGTCAATTTGTCTGCACCGAGATGCAGCTAGTGCATGAACACAAGGGATTTGATCCATATGAAACACTCGAAATGTGCAAGTTTTTTGAAGCAAATCGACCATAGTAGTCTGGTTTGCAATGTCCCTTATAAACCATCTGTGTATATCAACTGGTTCAACCACATAGGATTGTGCTTCTCTTATTCTTGATGCTATTAGCTCTTCAATGTATGGGGTTGTCAATGTTTTCATTTCACTAGCTGTGGTACGCCGTTCGTGAAACCATCTTTGGAGTGTGTTACGGATGTAATCGACCAAAATATGAATAGGTAACTCCCGCGCATCCTTCAATAATGCATTCAAACATTCTGCAATGTTGGTCGTCATTATTGTATAATGTCTTCTACTTAAATGTGCCCTTGACCAACGTTCAATCCCGACTTCCCGTAAATACTCGCTTACCCTTGAATTCTGCATTGAAATCCGCGAGAAGTGCTCATTGAATTCAGCAACGGTGTAAGCCTTCGCAGCCTTAAAGTATAATGGGATCATGGCATTGTTTTTGAACTTTGCTTTTAAGTTGTTGCTTAGATGATAAATACATGTTCCGTGATAGGAATTTGGGAACACATTTGCTATACCTTTTGCAATGCTCTTATGTCTATCAGAAACAAACACCAATCCATCGGTTTTATTTTCAATTGCAGCCTTTAGCCTTTGTAAAAACCACTCCCACGATGTGTCATTTTCGGAATCAACAATTCCCCAGCAGACAGGATTTACTTGGTTATTACCTTCCATACATGTTGTAACAATTAATGACCTAGGATATCCTCCTTTAAGAAAGCAAGCGTCAATAGCAATAATTGGTGGCATATGGCTACGAAAGCCACGAATCGAAGCACCAAATGCAAAGAATAAGTATTTGAATCTACCATATTCGTCTCAACTCAGCTCAGTAACAGTGCCTGGGTTTATTTCTTTCATCATGTGTAAATAGGCTGGCAGTATTGTATATGCACCCTCATAATTGCCTCTTACTTTGTGCAATGCAGATTTCCTCGAGTGCTAAGCCTTGAGATATGTTATGTTAACCCCAAGCTCTGACCGAATATCTGAAATGATTTCGTTCAGCCTATACGGCCTGCATACGTCCTGGTACTTGTCCTTGATCCATAAAACCAATAACTTTGTTGCATGCCTGCTAATTGTCATTATGAACCAACGATGATTAACATGTATGGATGTTGTCATATTTTGTAATCTTCCAGGCAGACGAATTCCCAATTGCCGATGCATTTATTCTCCATTTGCAATTAACGTCCGTACACCTTAGGTACCAAAATTTGCTATTTGCCCTAAAAACCTTCCACTCGAAAAAATGTTTGACGGCAAGCATTGACATCATCAAAAACAGGTGATGCCTAGTCTCAAAAACATCTTTCGCTGCAATATCTACGACTTCATCTAATTTATCAGAAGTTGACCCACCTACACGTGAAGACGTAGTGGCTTCAACGCAATGAACATTTTTTGGGATCGGCCCAAGTACAGGCTCCTTGCTTCTTTCTGAGGCCATTATTCTTTCATCCTCAACAATAATGGTTTCATTTACCTACGCATCATCCTCATTGCTTTCTAATTGATCTTCATCCGGTATGCTAACATTGTTCTCATCCAACTATCTTGAATGGATTACATCATTAGTCCAAATTGGACTATCAGAGCTCAATAGCTTTACAGGTTATTGCAAGGAATTAATCATACAACAAAAGGCAAACGAATAGAATTGTTCAGTACCCTTATCCCTAGTGCAAATGGAAATCCCTCAACAGTGTAAGTCCAATGTTTTGGGTGTTCAGTTTGTTTCAAGGCATTGATCATTGCCTTTCTACCACTATCCACAGTCGCCCTAAAAGATAGGTCACCCCACGGCATTTCATCGAACTTCTTCCAATCACAGGCCAAATGTAGCATTTTATCTTCAATCCTAGTTCTCTTTAGCAAGCCATTGATGGATGTGTATAGAAGCAAAGTGTCATGGACACGACATCATCGTCTGCATACGAGGAGTTGATACGGTCGTAAGCCTTGAACACTTCATCGTATGTGGTCTCATTTATTTGGCCCAGATGCTTTAGATGCTTGGTGATTGCAGAAGGACCATCTAGTGCTTGGTACTTGGCATATGCAAGCTGAAAGTCCCCCATCTTGAGGCCTGTAATGATGGCAAACTCTCTCCTGCCAAATGTTACATTCTTTCCTGCGAAGTTGAAGTGTAAGCTACAGTCAACATTTGATTCCTCAGATGGCCTAAATTGCCTCAACAAAATGGAATGGATAATTTGTTTGCACCAGAATGTATGTTCATGGTCAAGAGCTATTTCTGCAAGACTGCTCTCCCTTCTGAGGATTATTTTTTGTGTATTAGTCAATTTTGACCGGATTCTCCTCATATTGGCTTCGTAGTAGCTGTACTGCAAAACCTGTGTAGAGAAAAAGTCACCCTAAATGACCATTTCATCCTTGAGCTGTTCCTGCATGATATAAAGCAAATCAATTACAATGTCAATCACAATGTCATGTTTTTCGACACTTTCTCGCCATTTTCGACATTTCTGGTTTGACTTCCACTTTTATGGGTAGTGTTCGACATTTATGGCTATTGTCCAACATTTCTAGTCAGTGTTCCACATTTATGGGTATTTTTCGACTTTTCTAGGTAGTGTTCGACATTTATAGGGTTGTTCGACATTTGTGGATAGTGTTCCACATTTATGGGAGTTATTCGACATTTATGGGTAGTGTTCGACATTTATGGGGTTGTTCGACATTTGTGGGTAGTCTTCCACATTTATGGGTAGTGTTCGACATTTCTAGTAGTGTTCCACATTTATGGGTATTTGTTAACATTTCTGGGTAGTATTCGACATTTTTGATAGTGTTCCACATTTATGGGTGTTTGTCGACATTTCCGAGTAGTGTTCGACATTTATGGGCAGTGTTCGAGGGATGTGACGACATATTTTTCGACATTTCGTCCTATTTTTCAACATATGCTAACTAGAACCCAGTTCAAATAAAATGAAAGACTGCTATGCATACATATGCTATTTTTGGGTAGTGTTCGAATGAATGAATGGCAAAGGAATAGGACCAAGCGCAAAAACTCTAACTTTTCTAATTCCTTCTAACATCTAAGCGGGATTATTCAGCAAAATCGGGACTTTTATGCCGCCTACATATCAAATACGAAGCTTCATTTCAACTAACCTTCTTATTCTTGCCCGTTTGCTTGTGAGATGTATGCTCTTCCATCTTCTTCTTGTCAGACGATGACGATTCACCTCTCGTTCTCGCCATTGACACTTTTAGAGCGTGAAGAAGATAAATGTTTTGTTAACTGGGTGTGTAATCGAGGAGGAATGTAGGGAAATGAGTTGGGAAATTTGGATTTGCGATGAAACAAGAGAATGGCAAGGGTCTGATGAGCTGAAACCAACCGCAAGTTGCGAAGAAACCGTTCGGGCGCGATTTTCAAATTGCAGATGGGTATTTTAATCCTTTCGCGCAGCAGAAAACCCTTCATCTGCTATATTCGTAAACAAAAATGGGCCACTGCTATATTTGATAAAGTGAAGTGCAAAGGTGCTATACATGAAATTTTCCCGTTATTATACTTCTAGATGGAATGGCAAATAAAAGCTAAATCACTCTAATATTTCATGCGAAACTTTTTCCTTCTAATAATTTAAAATGAAGTTCATCAACTATATTAATCTCAATTAAAGCCTTCCAAATTGACTCTTGATCAAGCTTCTATACTACTAAATTGACCTTGGCCTCCCCAGTATCTTCATCATAATTGGTAGTTTAGTAAGACAAGAAGATTTGGGATGAGGAATGGTTGATAGCATAAGGGGCAAGGTCTTATTTGACTCAACAAAGTAGAAGTTCTACACGACTCAGATACCTATTTTTACTCTCTATCACAGTAGTTACATCTACATTATTTCATCCTCATCAGAAACAAATTTAGTGAAATGCTTCTATATCATTGACCTCTCATCATAGTCTTTGTGATTTATAGAATTTTTTTTGTGTATTATTGGTTTCGGTTTTGTGTGATGGACCCTTTTGTGCTTAAACATGTAATATTGAACTTTTGTGATTGAAATATCTATAAAGAAGAAGAATCTAACCAAAATTGGTGTTAGTGAAAGATTATTCAATGCCAAACACATTCACTGAAAGCAACAAGTTGGTAACATGAAAATTATATTAATTTACAATTAAGCCAGTCCACAAAGAAAATCCAATATTAGTCATTCATTACAATGTGTAATAAATTAAGTGGGTCGCGAACTACTTTAACATTGGGGCTATATTATAATTGATCTGTTGATTGCGATGCTTTGGTTGAGGAAATTGATTAGGCTAAGCACATTCCTTGAGCCAAACTCAGTTTATTTATAGTGTGACTCTTAATTTCTAATAATTGGCCCACATAATTTTTCTTAATTATATAGTCTTTTTAATATTAGAACACACTATAGATTAAAAATATTGAAATTTTTTCACAATTATTACTAACTTTAGTTTTTTTGAAGAAAATCAGAAATGAAGAATAATTTCAAAATAGCTACAATCACTACTCTAGTGTAACTTAAGTAGTTAATACAGATGCATAAAGTAGTTAGCATACGTAATTAGTACATATACATAGTTATACTAGTTATGCCTATTCTTTTATCTGTCAAGTAAGCAATCTTATTTTCATATTATATTTAAGAAATTTTTCTACTAGACTTTGAAACGATATTGAATTTTATGTTTTTAATAATTAATATATTGTTATGTTAAATTTTTAATAAACTTTTAAATTGGACATTCTTTATTAATCAAAATTTCCAATATATTGGTGTTTATAAAACTTAAACTTTCAATGTACAACTTTTCTGTTAATTCTCTATAAAAATTTAAATATAATTTATCCTTTGATTTATCTGGAAATAATGATTACTTTCAAAATTGACATTTTAATTTTTAAAATCAAAATATAATTTCTTTCATGCACACATTATGTCTCCTGATATGAATTTTTCTTTAAATTTTTTTCTTAAAAATTAAATAAACAATTACTTAATAGAAAAATTTCTAGGCACACATTCTAACTATTGATATAAAATTCCTATTGTTTAAAACTTCAATTGGTTGATATCCAAAACAACAAATAAGAAAAGTGAAAAATAGGAAGTAAATACTTATCTAAAATGAAAAGAAAAAAGTGTGGTGGAAAGTATTTGAATTGTATTAAGGAAAAAAGATATGATGTTGTTTCCTTCTTGGTTGTGTAGTATTGTGGCTAAAATTCCAACACACAAAATCCCTCGTCTTCTACTTGCTCCTCTTTGGCTATTGGTCAAGAGAAATGGGAGGGAGAAAATTCTATATTTAGTATAGATTTTGAAAACTTAGCTCAGTAGACGCTGGTTTTGGGTGTATTTCCAAGATTATGCATTTTACATTTGAGAAATGTGAAACACAGTTAGCATTTGTATTTCTCAAATGCAAATTTGTTTTGTCCAGACCAAAAAAAAAAAAAAACAGAAGACTCAAAACCCAAATTACAGTCCCTCCCACTCCAATTTTTCTGTGCGAGCTCACTCCAAATTGGAACCCTAACCTGCCGCTGCTGTCTTCCTGACTTCAAATTGGAACCCAGCTAGCCACAGCCGTCGACCTCCTTCTTCACCGCTTCACCCGCTCGCTCACAGCCGTCGACCTCTTTCCAATTCAGATTTGGTAAAGTTCAAAGGTCGCTCTCTCGGCCGCTGCCTCAGCAGACGCACATAGTCTTCCGCCCTGCCGCAAGTGCTTTTACACAAACTTTTATACATGTGAAGTAACATAATATAAATACGACTTATTTATTTCACGGATAATAAGACGTAATAAAAAAATAACACGAAAATATTTATATATTTGTAAAATTTATGAAAATTAATTAATTATTTATTTCATAAGTAACATAATACAAAAAAAAAATTATATTTTTTAAAAAATTAAAATATCAAAAATATGTTATATACAATGCCTTTCAATTTATAAAATTATTATTAAATAGTTTTTAAAATTATCTGTAAATTGAAAATGGAATTCATCTTTTGTTTTTTCCTTTCCTTTCACTCAAATTTCTTTCGTTTCATCAATTTTATCCGGATTCTCTTTTTCTTCTTCTTCTGAAAAAAAAGGAAGAAGAAGAATCTTCTTCGGTGGATCCCTCTTGCTCCTATTTAGTCCTCTTCATTTCGGAGGTTGTTTATATTTTTACATCCCTTTCTTCTTCACTTTCCACCATTTCTTCCGCTTGTGAGGTTTCTTTCAATTTTTTAGTAAAAATGGGAGATGGTATTAAACAAGTTAAATGGATTTACACACAAGTTGACTTAATTTGATTTATTTATTTTTTATATTATACAAGTTTAACTTTATTTTGACTCAATATATATTTGTTAAATACGTATAAGTTTGTGTCGTACTCCGAATTGTCACCTCCACTCACGGTACGTTGGGAACAGCCTTGAGTTGCACGCCCGGCCACCACCACCCTTGATCGATGTTCACGGTTGGAAGCAGACGCAAGTCCCCTCATACGGCCACCTGGCCAGCACCACCCTCAATCGGTCACCGTTGGAACTAGCGTCCACTGGGTCTCACCACCACCCTTGATCGGTCCCACGACCATCTAATGGTTAAGATTTAGGGATTTTTTTTTTTAAAAAATAAATACATAGCAGTTAAACCGATTGTTGGAAGAGTTATGAATGGTAAATTATTCTATTTATTTTGGAAATTATTTATTTTTCTAATGGAAAAGGAAGTTATTTTTATGATGACAGTTCTCTGATTATTTTGGAAATTATTTATTATTATTATTATTATCAGCTGCATTATTATTATTATTATTATGGAAAAGGAAATGGAAATGGGGAAAAGGAAAAGAAAGAAAAATTGGGAGAATTTGGTATAGTAATTATGATGTTAGACTACCAGCAGCATCTCAATATCCAATTAACGCAGTGATGCTATCGACAAAAATCTACTAATTTCTATCTTCTGCACTTCCAAATTTTGTAATCTTGTGTACCATTCATTTTTTTAATTTTTTATTTTTGGGAAAAAAAGTTTGAGGTATGATATAATGAACTCAATCTCACTGCCTTGTAGTAAAGACCACAACAAGACAGTTTAAAATTAGAGGAAAAAAATTACAAGTCCAAAACTTATTATTATTAGTATTATTTTAGTGAAAGAAATTAGAGTTGCAGGCTGTCACAAGATTAAAATTAATATAGCCTGCATGGGTTGGAACTTGGAAGTTCTAGATTATTATTGTTAACAATTGATGAATTTTTTTGGTAGATGACCTTCACTTTGATTGAATTAAAAGTCGGGGGTTTGAAAGTTTTGCACGTTTATTTTGGTCGGTTTATTGATGGACTGTGGAAAATAATGAGGAAATTATGCTTTCAATTTTTCCTTTTTATTTGATTTGGACAATATTATTAATTATGCAGTCATCATTTATATAAAAATTGTGCCCTCCATAATCGGTTTATGGAGCAAATAATTAACACGTTGGACTGACTTTTTTTCATTCTTTAAAATTTACAGTAAAATGCAATGGTTAGAATTTAAAAGTAATTATGTTTTTTATCATATATTCTAGAATGTGGTTTTGATTTTCATTCTGTAACAATATACAAATTTTGTGACTCACATATATTTTCACATTGTCATATTAAAATTGTTAAAAATTAAATTTTATGTTGTTTTAAAAATATTTTTGTTATGTATTAATTGCAAACCAAAATTGCAATTTCTATTTATTTATTTAAAAGTTTATTTGTACTTTATATCCGTATAATTATTTAGAAGTTTCATTTTCTAAGACTTTTTGTATTTCTTATAATTTTCAAAAGCTTTCAAATAATTATCATTATAAAAATATAATTTAATCACTTTTATTTCTATAAAAGTAATTAATTTTTTATATATATAAAATGAACATTGGTTTCGCATTCCTGAAATGCAAAACTAGTTTCGCATTTTAGGAGTGCGAAACAAAGATTTAAAAAAAAAATCACATGCTTTTGCACTTGGTGAATGCGAAATCTGTCTGGATTTCGCATTTTCCAAATGCGAAATATGCATAAAGAAGGAAGTCTATACAAAACAAGCATTCAACCGGTCCAGTTTTCAAAAAGTCGACTAAATAAAGAATTTTTTCTGGCCCCGATGCATTCCTAGTGTCTGTGAGTATATATGAGTTTCATAAGTTGTTGAGCAAGAATAATACTAGGATTATGGCCCTTTCATGTAACTATATCACTATTAACATGCATATTTGTAGGAAGATTTACTTCAGTTTGGTTTGGTTTGATTTGGTTCCATTATCACATGATCTCATTGCTCAAATAATGATCTTCTGTGGTTCTTACTTTCCAGCTATACTAGAATTTTAATTTGCATTGTGATCGATGTGCAAAGAGTTTCACTACCGCTTTTCCAACATGTTCTTAAATTATTTGTATTTTTCTTTCTTTTTTTTGTGTTTTTCTTTAATTGGGGATATCTATTTTGATCAATTTTGAAATTCATTCTGAATTTACATGCTGATGTATGTTTGTTTGTGTGTGTGTTTCATGATTTTGATTCATGGGTTCTTGAGCTCAATTCAATTTGTGCTTGTGCGACATAGTAGCTGAAACCTTTGGGAACATTTTTTATTGTAGTTCCTCTTGAATTTCATGTCTACTTTGGGAACATTCTTGATTATAGTTTTTCTCTTTGAATTTCATGTCTATTCAATTCCTTGAAAAATTAATGGTAACTAATATTTTTCTATCCATTTCAAGGAAATTATATTGTTTTATTTTCTACCCATAGTCTTAATTGAATTCAAATGCAACTGTTATGACCGAATAATCTTTTTTTTTTGAGTAAAAGTAAGTATTATATTAATTTTGTACCATGGCCCAATTTTTAACATCAACAAGAGGACCAGACATTGCAAAAACTTCCACTTGCGATGACACCAATAATGTCACAACAAGTGCAAGCGTGTTACGGGATCAAAATAGGAGTAGAGGCTCCCAAGAGAACACAAGCAAAAGTTTGCCAAAACAAATCAGCCAAAGCCAAGGAAACAAGCTGATATTTCAACCCTCAGGCTAAGAAAATAGTCGGGTCAATTTCCCAGCAAATTTGCATCCTTCTATTTCTAGGGGTATTTTGATCATGCTTAAAAATAAGTGCCTTATCTCTGACTACCTTCTGAAGATGCATCTCAATAGCCAGCATATAGAGGATTTTGTTACGAAATATAATGTGGTTTCTTTCCCTCTAGATAATGTAGTAAAGAGCCCTAGAGGAAAAACGGGCCATCTGATGATAGAAACTATGACCACTGGTGTGCTGAATGGCCCAATGAAGATTGTCTTCCCAGCATTGATTAAACCATGCAAGACCACATTTTGTAGTCCAAAAGGAAGCCAAAGAACTGGTGTGATGGCATTCAAAATATAGGTGATCGACACTATCCAGTATAGAACGACAAAAAGCACAAGTTGCTTACGAGATCTGGAGGAAAACTTATGTTGGCGTTCGTTTTAACGTGATAAGCCAAATGTGAAATGAGTGTCTCGAGGCCATATCATGGCTCTAGATGAACGCATGCCAATGCATCTCTTGTCTTCGCGGATGGATGGAGTTTCAAGCTGAAGCTATAGAGAGATTACCCAAGGATTGGCCAAGCCATTGAAACCGATCAGAGTGTTTGTTGTAAAGGGCTGGGATCTGTTCATGTCAGGATTCCATGGTGTGAAGAACCGACAAGGGAGGTCTTGAAATTGAGAAAAAATTTGCCATCGTGGCCTTACGAGATATACCTGATCTATAGATCTGTGTATTCATGAAGCATTTGTTCAGAGGTCCCCATGGGTGTTAGGGATCAAACCTGAATAAAATCATATTACCACTCCCCACCTGCCATTTAAAAAGATATAGAAATTTCGATAGGAGGTTAAGAATTTTCTTCCAAGCCCATGAGCAAATAGTTGGCCTTTTAGCAATTTAGAAGTTCGTGTTCTTCAGAAAGATGGAGTGGATCCATTTACACTAAAGAGATTCATGATCGGTGAAGAGGATCTATATGTGTTTAGCCATGGCCATTCTATTGCAATCACTAAGTCTGCATAAACCAAGACCACCTTCCTCTTTTGGGAGACATAAATGATCCCACGACACCTTGACACTTCCAACACCAACTCCTGACCCTTTCTAAAGAAATTGCCTAAGAATTTGCTCAATACGTACAAGTACCAACTTTGGCAACATAAAGACACTAGCCCAATTAACATGAATGGCATGAAGCACTGATCTTATTAGTCGAAGACAACCAACAAAAGATAGGAATTGATGGGTGCAAGACTAAACTCTAGCCATTATGTCATTCACCAATGTAATACAATGCTCATTTTCCAATTTTGAAGTAATAACCGGGACTCCCAAGTAGCGAAAAGAGAGGCATTCTGCTGGAAAACCAAGCATATCCTGAATAAGTGCCCGATTCACCTCAGAACCACTAGAGAAGTAAATTTCACTTTTGTTAGAATTTGGTGTTAATCCTAACCACCCGAAGAATCTGTCAAATCCGTCTTTCAGAAAACGAATGAACGTGGTATGATGATATAAATGGGTCCATAGTGAAGCGATGAACATATTGGAGTAGGGATTGGACTTGTGAGGGAGTGGGTTTTAATGTGATTTTGTATCCATGAAGAGGGATATTTGTTGTATTTATGGATACTGCCCCACATAGAAAAATTAAGAAGAACTAGAGCACTTAATAAGTGGTATGAACCCAAGATACGCTAGCTTAAACTTTGGGTTCAAGTGAATTTCTACTACTTATTGGGCTGCTTTAGTTGGACTTCCCATGTTTAAAAATCTCCTCAACAAGCGTCAATATTTGTGTAATGGCAAGAAGGATCAGTCAGAAAAACTGGTGTGTTCTTACGAATGGTATTTGTGTAAAGGCATTACTAAATTGCATTTTTAGTGATGATGGTCACATTTTAATGATTAGTTTTTGTCATAATTTATAGGATTGAAATTCCATGCACGATCAATTTAGGGTAATAAGATCGAATAGGTGGGATCAGATCGTAAGATCATAAGATTCTACAAAAAAATGACTAAAATAATTATAATAATCGATATTTTATAACATATATTAATTTTTTTCACAAAAGTAAGTTGCATACATGTGCTATTTTGTGATCAACATTATAAAAGATATTTATATATATGCATTAAGTACTTTGTCAATATTTTATTGACTGTAAACATTTGACATTTCATCCAATATATAATAACACTCTACACCAAATAATAATACTACAAAAAAAAGTATACAGTGCATTTTTTATGATTTAAATTACCACAACATAGATAATTCCAAACTTTAATAGGCAAAATAAATAAAATAGTCAAAACCTCAATTAATAAATAAATTTCACAAGAAAATAAAGTCCACTACAAATTTTAAAAATATGAATATAAAACCAAATTATATATCATGCTTATTGTATTCATTATCTCTAAAGCCAAAGTCATGCATATATTTTTTCAAAATCTCCTTATTTATAATGATCAAAAACCAATAGTTTAAAGTTTTAGTAATGGAATTAATTATATTTTTAATTATCTATTTTTTAATTTTATGGAAAAAAATCAAACACTTCATTGCCAGTAGGCATAAATATCTCCCCAACTATCATGAGCTAAAAGATACTAAAAGCCACAGTTTGGGTTAGATTCAACTCTCTTTTTGGAAGACAATTATGCCATGATTTCTTTTTTGTAGGAAAAAAGAAGAAACAAATAGAGAGTTTCAAGGATTAAAAAGTGAGCAATCAATGGTAATTTGTTAAAAAAATAAGTTTATTGCAAAATATTTAGAAAAAAAAAAGCCTTTAAATAACCAAAATATTACATGGATCATTTTTCTAAATTATTTATAGTTAGACTAATATTTAAAAACAACCAATGTCCCTTAAAAATAGCAATTTTAGTGGGATTGTATAGGATTAGTGGGATCGTACTATCCCACCCAATCCTAGGACAAACGTTTCCATGCAATCTAGGATCGATTATGATATAAGATCCGGACTGCGATTCTGACAACTATAGTATTTACCATTTTTTCTAATGAAAAAAATGTCATTACTAATAGTCGCTAATTGGTATCTTGTAATTACAACCTAGTGAGTCTTTTTGGTATACATCTTTAGTGATAAGGCTTTACTGACAAATTGTTGATAATTTTTGTTTTGTCAATAAAAGTGTCCATTGAAGAAATTTAAACCTTTTCTAACCATATCTTCCACTAACTAAAGACAGATTTTCTTGTAGTGATCAATAATTAATTGTTTTTGAAAAATTCAAATGAATAGAGGAAGTCATTAAAACTACTGCTTCGAGTAATCATTTGTAAGTTTTCTTCAGTAAAAACATGATGACAGAGACCAAAAAGGCCATATGTTAGACCTTGAATGGGATCAAGGAGCAGCGAAAGGCTAAGTACTTGGGACTTCCTATGCATATAGGGAGGTCTAAGAGAGAAGTTTTTGCCTATGTGGTGGAAAGGGTGCATAAAAGGATAAAAAATTGGAAAAATAGGTTCTTAAGCCTAACAAGGAAAGAAGACCTCATAAAAACGGTAATTGATGCACTCCCAACATACATAATGTCCTGCTTCAAACTACCAAACAATGTTAGTCAAGAGATTGTCAAGAAGTTTGCCAATTTTTGGTGGGGGGATAATGAGGAAGGTAAGCCAAGATTACATTGGAAAGCCTGGAAGAAAATGGCCAAACTCAAAGAAGAAGGGGGGCTAGGGTTCAAGAATCTCCAAGTTTTTAATGATGCGTTGTTAGCTAAGCAAATTTGGAGGTTGATAACCCAATCTAATTTGCTCATGAGTAAGATGATGAAGGCCATGTACTTTCCAAATGGGGCTATTTTGACAGCCCAAGCAAAAAGCAACACCTCATGGTTGAGGAAAAGTTGGATAGAAGCTCGATATATCATTCAAAAAGGAGTTCGATTCCAGGTGGGAGATGGGCGGTCTATCTGGATTTGGAAGCACCCTTGGATTCTCGGGAGGCTGAACGGAAAGCCTACTTCAGTACTCCCTAATCAAGACCAAGTTACTTGGTTTAACCAACTTATGAATCAGGAAAAGACAGGCTAGAATATGGATTTGATTGGGCGGATTTTCACCCAAGTGGATGTAGTGGCCATACTAACTATTCCAATTAACAAGGGTGGTGGCGATGACAGAATAGTACGGTAGCCTGGCAAACAAGGAACATACTCCATCCAGTTGGCTTACAAGAAGGTAATAAGCGAACAAGGGTAGCAAACCCAAAAACTAGAAAGCAGCACCTCTAGAGGAATACTGAAAAAAGTGTGGAGGACCACCTGGAAACTGTGAGTTAAAGGGAAATTGAAACATTTTCTATGGAGATGCTAGCATGGTATCTTACCGAAAAAGGATCAGTTGGCATCGAGAAGTATTCAAGAAGACCCAATATGTCAAATGTGTGGGGAGCAGGAAGAAACATTGGAGCATGTACTTATAAACTGCCAGAGAGCAAGGATGGTAAGGAAGTTAGCTCCTATGAGATGGGCGGATGGTAAGCAATATGACGGGAGATTCAAGCACTGGTGGTAGGATATTTGTGTAGACCAAAAAGGGGACAGTTGGAAGGATAGAGCACAACTGACTATATACATTTTATGGATGCTCTGGAAGACAAAGAATCTCTGGATATTCCAGCATGTATGGAGGGAAGAGAAGCAAGCAATGGACATGGCCATGGCGGAATGGGTAGAATTTTGGGCAACTAAGGAAGAGGAAAGTGCCCCCAACCAAAGCACAAATTTATGATGAAGGGTGAAATAGAGACTAGGAGTAGAGATGAAGGCTCAGTAGTTTCTATTGTTAAGAGAAGAAAGGGCAGAATAGAAGCCATAGTGGGGATGCAGGAGTTAATTTGGGCATGGCCTGGAGAAGTTACTTTTCGTATCTGATTCTAAGTCAACTTTTTGTTTTTTTGATCCATTTTTGTCACCTTGGTGATTTGTTAAGGATCCAAGGAATTAGATAGATAGGAAGTAGGAAGTTAATTTGACTTGAGCCGTAGAATCGAAATGAGTTCTAAGGAATCTTTAGCCAATGGGCTGTTTGTACATGATATGCTTTTTTGGAAAGTAAATACAACTAACATTTTTAGTTAAAAAAAAAAAGTAATCATTAGTAAAAAATTCTTCAAACCTTCAATGACGTTTGGAAATCAACCTTTCCAGCAAATTATAAATGTCGTATAAAGTGGTCTTACTCCTTTGGATCAACAGATTAAGAAAAGCAAATTGCTTCATAAAAAATAGCAAGAGACATCAAAATGAACAAACATGAAACTCCTATGATTAATGGAACAAGCCAAAAAGTGTGCACACAGAAACCTTGCAATCCAGAAAAGATAACTTATAATGTCTTAACAAATTTATCAAAGATGATGCAACCAAGTGTAGTTAATCAAAACTCTAAACATGTTTGGTGCTCCAAAGTAAACTAGATCAAGATGCAATACAAATATCATTAAACTCTACTATTAAAACTTACACCACCAAAATCTATAATTACTTCATAACATTGTTTAATAGACTAATTAAATCCAAATTACATCAACCATCAAGGCCTCCACCTTGGTACCAAGGAAAAAGAAAAGATAATCTGCAAGCACCCCAATAAATCAAGCAACCCCCAAAATGAATTTTGGTTGATATGATATGATATGACTTAGAGGATCGTATATGAATAATCAGATATAGGAATATATTAAGTGAACGATAAGAGAGACTTTTAATAATTAAAAAATAATGAAGATATTTAAGTGTCCTTTATAGTAAATTTTAAAAATTATGCTCTTTATAACAATTTTTTATCTTGCTATCCCCTTAATTAAAATTTTCCCTAATATATAAGTGTGGGTGTTTATATATATGTATATATATAGAAACCTTATTTAAATAGAACATAAATGTATACAAAGTGAAATATATCATATTATAGTTATATAAGAATCAGGGTATATAATTTTATAAAGCGTGAAGTATGAATTAAATATGTTTGATTCCTTTACTCTACTATCATGATCTATAGAAATTTCATTGATTCTATATTATTCATAATTTCCAAAGGCTAGTCCACGGGGCCGGCCTTCCACGGCCAATCCATCTAGTTGTAATGTATATTCCAATGGGCCTTTCAAAGCTTAATATGCAGAGAAAATTGCAAATATAGCACATTTGGGGCCGTATAGTTGAAGAACAGCATCGCCTAAAATTTTCTTGCAAATATAGCAAGTCAACGCTCTTTGACCGTGTGAAAAGACCTAACTAACCCATTCATCTCTTTACCTAATAAGAGGAAACTCTCGCCTATTCGTTTCATTCTCACTCACTCATCATCCCACTTCTTCCACATTCTTCATCGATTGAGAATTCTTACTGGGCAGTTGAATGACTTCATGGTATGGACCCTTTCAGGACGATATCTTATGTGTCCAAACAATGACTTCATGAAGGAAAATTCTTATTGGGCTGTTGAATGACTTCATGGCATGGGCGGTTGAATTCCCCACCATCGCTTTGTGATTTCGTATTCAGATGTTTTTTCTTTGCAAAATCTGGTCTTTCTCGATTTTTTTTCCTGAACTTGGTGACAGGTTGGCTTTCTTTGCTTAACTGTTTTTTTTCTGATTTTTCTGATTCTAGTGATGATGATTGTGGTTATACTGTTGATTGTCAAATTAAGAGAACAACTGACGTTGGAAAATTTGATAACAAGAATGTTGTTGTGAATAAAGGCAAGGTGCTTGATAAAATGCCTCAACAGAAGCTTGGAGTGAATCCCATTTAACCAATTGATCCTGAATTTTTTTTTGAGAAATTGTCGAGTACATGTCGAGCACATGAATAATTCCATGTGTTCGACGTTTACTCGATAATTTTTCAACATGTACTCGACAAATAACCCACTTAGTGTATTTTTTTCTAAAATTCATAATCAAATGAATTATAATCAACAAAGAATTAGTATTTCTGCCAACTTTATGCTTGATATAGCAACGGTGAAGTGAAACGATGAAGAATGAAGAAGAATGTGTAGAAAAATTTGAACAACAATGGTAAAGTGCATAAAGTTGGCTGCAAAAAGTGCTATTTTGGGTATGGGTATGCCAAAAGTGCTATTTTCTTCTTGATTCTTGCTAAAAAGAAAAATAGCCGAAATGACCTAAAAAGAGATCTGATTTTGCAGTAAATACGAATATTTTTGAATAAACTTGAAAGAAATACGATAAATTAAAGTTTTGTCGAGCACCATATTGAGTACATGGTGCTCTACATGTGCTCGACATGGTGCTCTATATGTGCTCGATATGGTGCTCTACATGGTGTTCGACATGTGCTCTATATGGTGCTCTACATGGTGCTTGACATGTGCTCTACATGTGCTTGAGAAAGAGAAAGTAGAGTGAGAAAATAATAAGAGAGAAAGTAGAGTGAGAAAAATGAGAGAGAAAGTGAGTGAGAAAAAATTGAGAGAGAAAGTAGAGTGAGAAAAAATTGAGAGAGAAAGTAGAGTGAGAAATTAATGATGAGAGAGAAATTAGAGTGAGAAAATGAGAGAGAGAAAAGAGAGTGAGAAAATGATGAGAGAGAAAGTAGAGTGAGAAAATTGAGAGAGAAAGTAGAGTGAGAAAATTGAGAGAGAAAGTAGAGTGAAAAAATGATGAGAGAGAAATTAGAGTGAGAAAATGATGAGAAACGACATGTAGAGCACTATGTCGAGCACTATGTGCTCAATATGGTGCTCGACAAAACTTTAATTTATCGTATTTCTCTCAAGTTTTGTAGAAAATATTTGTATTTACTGCAAAATTAGATATCTTTTTAGGTCATTTCGGCTATTTTTCTTTTTAGCAAGAATCAAGAAGAAAATAGCACTTTTGGCATACCCATACCCAAAATAGCACTTTTTGCAGCCAACTTTATGCACTTTACTATTGTTGTTGAAATTTTTCTACACATTTTTCTTCATTTTTCATCATTTCACTTAACCGTTGCTATATCAAGCATAAAGTTGATAGAAATATTGATTCTTTGTTGATTATAATTCATTTGATTATGAATTTTAGAAAATATACGCTAAGTGGGTTATTTTGTCGAGTACATGTTGAAAAATTATCGAGTACACATCGAACACATGGAATTATTCATGTGCTCGATGTATACTCGACAATTTCTTGATAAAAAATTCAGGATCAATTGGTTGAAGGGATTCACTCCAAGCTTCTGTTGAGGCATTTTATCAAGCACCTTGCCTTCATTCACAACAACATTCTTGTTATCAAATTTTCCAACGCTAGTTGTTCCCTTAATTTGACAATCAGCAGTATAACCACAATCATCATCACCAGAATTAGAAAAATCAGAAAAAAAAAGTTCAGCAAACAAAGCCAACCCGTCACCAAGTTCGAGAAAAAAATCGAAAAAGACCAAATTTTGCGAAGAAAAAACATCTAAATACCAAATCACAAAGCGATGGTGGGGAATTCAATCACCCATGTCATGAAGTCATTCAACCGCCCAGTAAGAATTTTCCTTCCATGAAGTCATTGTTTAGGCACATAAGATGTCATCCTGAAAGGGCCCATGCCATGAAGTCATTCAACCGTCCAGTAAGAATTCTCAGTCGATGAAGAATGCGGAAGAAGTGGGATGATGAGTGAGTGACAATAAAACGAACAGGTGAGAGTTTCCTCTTATTAGGTAAAGAGACGAATGGGTCAGTTAGGTTTTTCACGCGGTCAAAGAGCGTTGACTTGCTATATTTGCAAGGAAATTTTAGACGGTGCTATTCTTCAACTATACGGCCCCAAATGTGCTATATTTGCAAATTTCCCTAATATGTAATGCATTGATTGAACCGCCATCGAGCAAAGCCCTAATTCCCTACGTTAAAGACGGTATTTCTTTCCAATTTTACTTCTATTTTAAAACTAATATTCTAGTAAGAAAATAACAGTATTAAGCATGTTTGGATTTGTTTCCGTAATATGATTTGGTTATCCATATTTAAAATTTTTCAATTAAATTATTAAATTTGGCATTGGTTGTCTAGTTAGAATAAGACCAAACTAAAATGTTCGATCTTTCACCAAGTCATACGAATCAAATTCTGATACAAAATTGAAAGTTTGGTTGAAGTTGTTTACTCTTTGCTGTTGAGTATTACGTACGAGTTGAAAGACTAACAAATTTATATGTGGGCAAATGAGTGTTGTCAATTAAATTAATGTGGTCCTCCAAACAAAATATTGGATAAACAAGCAAACGAAAGAAAAAAAACCTACGCATATTACTTGGAAAAAAAAAGAAAAAAAAGGAACCGAAAAATAAGTCAAGCTTCTTGAGGCAAGGTTTTAACCCACAAAATAAATAAATAAATAAATAAATAATGAACACAATGAGACCCAGAGGAAATCTATCCTGCAAAAGGAAACATGCATTTATCTATCATCTTTTGAAGAGTCTAAAAAATATTTTCTTTAAAAAAGAAGGGGTTAAAAGCAAAGTTTTTGCAGTTTTTTCCTTAAGAAAAGCGTTCTCATGAAATATTATTAGTGCCCATGTTTTGCCTTCCATACTAACAATACGTTTTGAAGGTGATTAAAAGTGCAAAATTTTGTAATAAAAGGGGAAGAAAGGGATAAATTTAAAGTATTAGATGCCTGCTTTGCAAGAGGAGTCGTTATCACCAAATTGGAACTTTCAAAATAAGATTTGGTGAGCGGACTCGAGCTTTTAGCTACATAAGCTGCAACCGGGAAAGAGTCCATCAGAAGAAAATATTTTCTGGCACTTAACGCCATGAAAATGCTGAAATGTTACATTCATCTATCTAATCAGGTGGGATCGTAAGTTTATTGTTGCTAGATTGTATATCATAAAATTGTATAGTATGATTAGATAACATAATCATAGGTAATTTTATAAGTATAATATTATATTTCAATAGACAATTTTTTTTTATTATGAATTATCAATTTCATTTTGTAAATGCAGACTTTCACTGAACGATCATACTCAAGATTGCATAACCACTACACTTCTCAAAACTTGAAAACCAATGCAATCACTTTGACCGCAGAATACTTTCACTATATAATTTTCTACTACCACTACAAATTTAAAAATTTGAGTTATCTCTTGAAAATAAAATGCTCAATCCATCATTTACTATTTCTTTTGCAAACCCAACTCTATGTAAAACTCAGCTCAAACTAAGTCATTGAGTTAGCTGTACTGGACTGAGTTACATCACATAAAATGTTCATATCTTTATTAGAATCGAAATTAAAGGTTCATTTTTGTATGACAAACCCTATTGTCGTTTTTCATTGGATGGTTGCACGAAATTACGAAATGCCACAATCATATATAATCATTTCGTATAGAAAAATTAGGAGGACATCAATTTGTCCTCCATTTTACTCAATATAGAAATCGCATATTACTCATTAAAGTTGACATCAACTCCACACCCATTGCACGCAAATAAAACAAGTCATTAAATAACCAAACAACCAGCTCAAACAAAGAACTCAATTTGGATCAGTCTATGTCCCATTCTCCTTCCTGCTGAAGACCATTTTTAGGCCGAATTGTATCTTTTATGTAGAAACCATCTTTCCTTATGTACCAGTAGCACTGATTTCGTGTGAACCATAACCAATGCTTATCACAATATTGTTGGGCAATTTCCCAGTTAAAGGCATATAACAGTCCATGTTTCTTACCCCACCATAAATCACAGCTGAAAAATGTAGACATGGAAATATCCATTCTAAATTTCCAATTGAATTGCTGGTTGGGAGCTACATAATGTGTTCCAAGATCGTCATCTTCAGACCTGCAATGAAGCACCAAGGGATCTGGCAAATTGTTGGTGACACGAACATTATATGGCAAACTCCACGCGTACTCAGAAAGGCAAATTGAGAAAAGAATTAAGGCGTAGAGTATTTTCATCATGATAATGTGGCTGATGTTGATGGTTGTTGAAGTTTTTTGTATACTTTTCTGGTGCAAACTGCTAATTTATTATTTTTTTGTTCCTTTATAGCTAAATACAAATGCAACCGATAGTTCACTTTTAAAAACAATACATAAATATTATGACCCACGTATTTTTTTACATATTTCTCTTATAAGTATTCTTATCAATTTAATATTTTATGTATTAATTTAAAATTAAAAAGCTATAAAATGTAATTTTAAAATTTAGATAATTTGTTTTTATTTATTATTAATTATTAAAAATCTGACAAGAGATTTTTTTTTTGAATTATTAATGACATATATTTTTATTGCCCTTGAACAAGCGCTTTTTTTCTTCTTTTAAATCATTGCATAAGTAACTGAAAATGAACTATCAAAATCATTTAAATTCATGTAAACATAATAAATAATAAAATATCTAATTATGAGAACTTTAGAGTCTATTGAATTAAATTTAGTAGTTTCAATTGAAGTGATCTTTCTATAAGGTTTTTATTTTCTTATATATTGGTTGATATCAATAGATTTTTGTTTTCAAAAAAGAACTTATAAATATTCCAATTAGTACCATTAATATAAACTTATGTTACTTTTAAATTATTTTAACAAAAGAATTATAGGTCAAAGATATATTAAAATATTTAAAATAATAGTAATTATGTATTTGTCAAGAAAAAATATTAAAATTTAAATTTAAAATTTAAAACTTATTGAAATTTTTAACTAGACACTCTTACTTTTTAAGTGAGGCATTGGAAACTAGTATTTGAATAACTAACACTCACACAAAAAAAAAAAGGGAGTAACTCAACTAAATTACTAAGGAGACTAGGCATCGTAGCACTATGCAAAGAGAATGTCATGAATAAAGGAAGGAAATAGAGACTTAATAGTTGAGTTATGCCAACTGGAATAAATAAAATTGGTGGAGCTCAGTAACTATTATAATAGAATTAGACCAAACCTATTAATTCTTGTTGGTGGAATAGTGTAGTTAGGTTATTGTTTACTAAATAAGCAAAGTCGATTAATCCAATTTGTTAGTTAATAAATAGCTATTTACAAGAAAGGAGAGGCGATTATGTTGTAACAAACTTTTGAAATTTCCCTCCTAATTTGAATTTTCCATCTCCACTTCTCTCTCATTTTTTTCCCTAATTTTCTATTTCATTTTTTCAAATTTTCAAATTCATCATCGTCAGACCCAATTCCTGACAAAATAGTATCTGAGAGATTATCCTATAGCCAAAAAAGTAGCTGAAAATGGTAGAATTTACTAAAGTCCTTAGATGATCAATTAAAAAAAAAAGAAGAAGAAGAAGCCATGATACAGGAAATGAAGAAGGGTTTCAACGTAGTGTAAGGAATGCAGAAATGCATAGAAGAGAATCTTGGGGATATTAATGAAGTAGTCTCTTATATTAAAAGTCAGTTCTATACTTTTATGAAGATGTTGATGAATAAAGATAAGAATGAAGAAGATGGTCTTCAAAATGAGAGAATTGCAGGAGATAAAATTCCACTCTTAGGATAAGAACAAAGATTTATAGCCAAGCAATTCCTTTGAACTAGAGAAATTTTAGGGTTAGTATAGTCTCTTTGTTCCCATGGTGGAATTGCCTATATTTGAAGGAGAAAGGCTTAGGGAATAGGTGAGAAAATGCCAAAACTTCTTTCTGGTATATCATGTAGCTAAGCATAATGAGATGGATATAATGGAAATGTACTCGAAAAGGCAAAGTGGAAGTCTAGCGCTAAGGATTGAAATTAACCAAGGGAAAGTTATCATGAGAGGAGTTCGGTGAGGCATTATGCAAAAACTTTGGAGAAAGATGCCAATCGGATAAAATAATAGAAGGGATTAGTGCAAGAATATCAAGAAAGATTTGAGGAGTTAAAATCCCTAGCTATACTAGAAAGTGTGGCTGAATCACTTCTAATCCCAAACACTTTGAGCAAATTTTGTCTTAAGTTTCATTAGTGGCCTAAAAGAAGAAATTAAGCCTATGGTGAGTCTTATGAAGCCAAATACCTTGTTGGAAGCCTTTGAGATAGCCACAATTTAGGAGCAATGATAGAGCTTAATTTGTATATCTTTTGTTAATAATTTTCATGATATTTGGTTAATTTTATTATGAATTTAATGGATTTGGTTACTTTTTGTGTTGTAGGTGTTGAAAGTAGAGGTTTGAAGAAAAAGGGTTTTAAAAGCAGAATTTTGTGAAAAAGTGACTAGAAGACTTTCAGTAGTTAGGCGTGGGCACGTTTAAGGTACTGATGGGCTAAGTGAGATTTTCATTTTGTGGGGCAACTAAAAGGCAATCAAAGAAAGAGAATATTGTAGCCAAGATTTTAGGAAACAAACTTTTATTTTAGTTAGGAGTAATTATCATATTCTTGCTATATCTTTTTTGTTTAATAGAATTTAGTTTTAGTAATATTTTAGAATTAGGATACTTACCAAAATTTTAGGAAATAGCTTGGGTTATAAAAGAAAACCTTAGAGGTGCAAAGGAGGAGAGTAGCCGCCACACAAAAATATCTCTTCACCTTCTCCTTTCACTCTCTTTTTTCTCCTTTTTACTTTTTTTCTCATCTATCATGTCTAGGAACTAAACCCATATTCTAGTTGAAGGGTAATTGAATGCTGGTTCTACAACAATTGTGAGACTTATTGTTTTTAATGTTCTTATAAATTTATGGGTATTTGTTTATTTTCTGCAATTTATTATTTATGATTGTGTTGTTTAATTGAATAATTAAAGCCTTTATTTGATTGACAATATAATCTCCTGCTAACTAGGACTTCAAGGTTTGATTGTTTTGGTGAAGTGGCAATTGGCACAATTATTACAAGGTAATTGATTTAATTATATCAAGGGATAAACAATCTAATTGAAACAACCACGGTGTGAGTTGTTTGGTTAGATTTGGGTTTCTTTAATTCCTAATGCTGTGGGTAAATTGAATTCTATGATGGTTCCTAGGTTATTTACCGACAAGAGAAGTGATTAATGAGGGTCTCGTAATTGCCGACAAAATATGGAGAAATTGGTTGCTTGGTGGTACTAAGTGATTATAATCAATTTATTTGTGAATTTATGAGATTAACATTGTGTCAATGACCAATTGAATGAACCAGTTCTAAAATTATTCCTTTGATTAGAGCTTGTTAATTATTGAATTTTACCACTTTGAATTCTACATTAATTATTACATTTAGTTTTAATTTGTTATTTTGCATTCTTTTATTTTTAATATTTTTAAAAACAACCCCCAATTATTTTGTTGAGAGATAAATCTGCCATTCCTTGAGGAGACGACACGACTCCCGCTTTACTACAAAAGTTTTGAGAGTTGAAATTTATTTTTGATGGTTTAATGACACGCCAAAATTTTAGCACCGTTGTTGAGGAGTGGTGTCATTTGTGATTCATTTCTTTGAATTTTTTTTTCTTTAGTTTTAATCTCCTTTCATTTGTATTGGTTTATGCCTTGTTCTTCTCGTACATGCCAACTTCAGTACAATCCTGAGATTGAGAAGATTGCCAAACAATTACGAAAAGAAGCTAGAGAACAAGCTCGTCAAGCATATTCTCCATGTTTCAATTTAACAACTGATTTGGCAAAGACCTCAAGAGATTTTGAGAAAGAGACGAGTGAAGAAGAAGAACCAATGGCTGCATCAAGTTTTTTATGGGAGTTAGCAGCCCCCGACATGATACAACAGCCACTGGCTATCCAATATCCTAACATTGAGGTAGCATTTGAACTAAAATCTAAATTGATACATTTACTTCCAACTTTTCATGGCCTTGCAGGTGAGGACCCCCACAAACATTTGAAGGAATTTCAAGTGGTATGCTCCACCATGAAACCACAAGGGGTATTCGAAGAGCAGATTAAGTTAAGGGCTTTTCCGTTTTCTTTGGTAAACAAGGCCAAAGATTGGTTATACTATCTTCCCTCTAACTCAATCACTACATGGGATGAGATGAAGCGACAATTTTTAGAGAAATTTTTCCATGCTTCGAGGGTTGCAAATATCATAAAGGACATTTGTGGAATACGTCAAACTCATGGTGAAACTCTTTATGAGTACTGGGATAGGCATAAACAATTGTGTGCGAATTGTCCTCAACATCAAATCCTTGAGCATTTGCTTATACAATATTTCTACAAGGGTCTTTCTATCATGAACCGGAATATAATTGATGCTGCAAGTAGAGATGCTTTAGTGAACAAGACTCCTGATGAAGCAAGAAATCTAATATCAAATATGATAGCAAATGCACAGCAATTTGGGAATCAGCAAGATAATCTCCCAATGAAAGTAAATGAGGTGAGCACTTCTTTTTATGATAGAAAATTTGAGGTTATAACCACTCTTATTAAAAAGTTGGTTGCAGGCCAAAATCAACAAGTCAAACCTTGTGGAATATGTGCTGTTCTTGAGCATTCAACCAATTTATGCCCATCTCTTGAAGAAGACACAAGTGAATATGTAAATGTGGCTGGGGGATTTCCAAGATCACTTCAAAGGAGATATGATCCTTATTTGAACACGTGCAATCTGAGGTGGAGGGATCACCCAAACTTGAGTTATGCATCTGAGCCATCTGGGTTTCAACAACCATATCAAGCGAGACAACCATCACAACCACAACCATCAACATCCAATCAAGGTGTGTTTCTTGAGGATATTCTAAAAGGAATTTCAAAGATCCCAAGAAGAATTGAGGGCAAGTATTCACAATTTAGAATCTCAAATATCTAAAATTGTAGCTTCCTCAAATAATGTTGAAGGAAATGAAGGGAAGCTCCTAGCACAGGTTGTAATCAACCCACGGGAGAATGCTAGTGCCATGACTCTTAGAAGTGAAAAGAAGTGCAAAATACATTAGCACAAGTAGATGTTGAACCTGAAGAGAAACAAGAAGAAGAGAACATTAAAAAGTTTCAACCACCAATTAAAGAGGCAAGTGGTAAAATTCATGAACCCATATCCAAAATTGAAATTGCTTCTCCTTTTCTTGGCAGGTTAGCAAAGTTGAAGAAAGAAGGCATTGAGGAAGAGATCCTGGATACTTTTCGAAAGGTAAAGATCAATATCCCACTAACTCATGCAATTAAACAAATACCGAAGTATGCCAAATTTCTGAAAGGTTTATGCACCAACCAGAATAAATTGAAAACTTATGAGGAAATAAGGGTTGGTGAGAATGTTTCGGCAATTCTTCAAAGAAAATTACCTCAAAAGTGCAAAGATCTAGGTATATTCACTATACCTTGCATAATAGGCAATTATATGATAGAAAAATGTATGCTTGATCTAGGTGCATCCATAAATATTATGCTTTTGTCAGTTTTTAAATCTCTTAATTTAGGACCTTTAAAAAAAATAAGGGTGGTAATTCAAATTAGCTGATATGTCCAATATTTATCCTGAAAGTCTTGTTGAAGATGTCTTAATCAGGTTAAAAGAATTTATTTTCCCTGCTGATTTTAACATTGTTGACATGGATGATGATCATTCTACAAATTTTGGAATTATTTTATTAGGTTGACCATTCATGAGCACTACACGAACCAAGATAGATGTGCATAAGGGTACATTGTCTTTTGAGTTTGATGGTGAAATAGCTACTTTTAACATTATGAAAGCCATGAAATACCCAATGGATACTGAGTCTGTTTGCCATGTTGGAATTATTGACCAAATTGTACAATCTGATTTTGAGCAGAATTTTGTGAAAGATGAATTAGATTTTGTGTTTCAAAATGGCACAATGGATAGTGATGTGATGTTGGAGAGTAATGAGGAGATTCAAGAAGGAATTATATCATTGTACTCACTACTAGAAGTTCCCAACAGGTTTGAAAATTCATTTTTACCATTATCGGTTTCTAATGAGAGAATTCTCATTTCTGTTGAACAGGCTCCGTAGTTAGAATTGAAGTCTTTACCCAAACATATGAAGTATGTGTATTTGGGAGCATATGAACCTTTACCAGTGATAACTGCAAAGGACTTAATCGAGGTCCAAGAAGAAAGGCTCTTGCAAGTTTTAAGAGAGTTTAAATCAGCCAATAGATGGACTTTGGCAGACATAAAAGGAATTAGTCCTTCAATTTGCATGCATCGAATTTTGTTAGAGCTAGATGCCAAGCCTATAAGGGAAATGCAACATAATCTCAATCCAGCTATGAAAGAAGTCACCAAGAAAGAAATTCTCAAGTTGTTGGAATTGTGCATCATCTACTTAATTTCTGATATTTGATGGGTTAGTCCGGTGCATGTTGTACCCAAGAAAATAGGAATTACACTCGTTCAAAATGCGAAGAATGAGCTAGTGCCCATGAGACTCCAAAATGGATGGAAGATGTGTATTGATTTTAGGAAGTTGAATTCAGCCACAAGGAAAGATCATTTCCCACTTCATTAATGAGATGTTAGAGAGATTGGCAGGTAAAGTTTTCTTTTGCTTCTTAGATGGTTATTCTGGATATTATCAAATTGTTGTAGCTCAAGAGGACCAAGAAAAAAAACTTTTACTTGTCCATTTGGAACTTTTACTTATCGTCGTATGCCTTTTAGACTGTCCAATGCACCAGGTACATTTTAAAGATGTATGACAAGCATTTTCTCTGATTTGATTCAGATTTGCATTGAGATTTTTATGGATGATTTTACTGTTTATGGCAATTCTTTTGATCAATGTTTGGATAACTTAACTAAGATTTTGAAACGTTGTATTAAGACAAACTTGGTTTTTAACTATGAAAAATGTCATTTTATGGTTCAAAAAGGGATATTTTTAGGTCATGTTGTTTCATATAGATGCGTTGAAATAGATAAGGCCAAGATTGATTTAATTACTAGTTTACCTTACCCTATTAATGTAAGGGAAATTCACAGCTTTATTGGTCATACATGTTTTTACAAGAGGTTCATCAAGGATTTTTCAAAAATTGCACAACCATTGTCAAGACTGCTACAACAAGATGTTCCATTCAAATTTGGAGAAAATTGGCAGTTGGCTTTTGACAAGTTAGGCGTTGCTCACTTCTACACCAATCATACAGCCACCCAATTAGAATTTACCCTTTGAACTCATGTGTGATGCTATTCAATACACTATAAGGGCTATTTTGTGTCAAAAAGATGAAACAAGAAACCATGTGATCTATTATGCATCAAGGACTTTGAACCTTGCGCAATACAATTACTCCACTACTAAAAAGGAGCTTTTAGCCATTGTCTTTGCTTTTGATAAGTTTGGGTCTTATTTATTAGGATCTAAAGTTATTGTTTACTTTGACCATGCAGCTTTTAAATATCTCTTGTCAAAGAAGGAGTCCAAACCAAAACTCATTCGCTAGATTTTACTGCTACAAGAGTTTGATTAAGAGATCAAGGATAGCAAAGGAGTAGATAATTTTGTAGTTGATCATTTAAGCATATTGGTGCATGAACAAGAGCCATTACCAATTTCTGAGTCATTTTCTGATGAACAACTATTTTAGCTACAAGGTAATGAACCCTAGTATGTGGAGATTGTGAATTTCATTGTCATGGATAAATTGCTGAATGATATAAGTAGGGCTAAAAAGGACAAACTTAAAAGTGACTCTAAATATTATATATGGGATGATCCTTATTTATGGAAAATAGACTCGAACCAAATCATTCGTAAATGTATGCCTAATGAGGAGATTCATTCCATAATTGTTTATTGTCTTAATCATGCATGTGGTGGACATTTTGGCCCCAAAAAGATTGTTAGGAAAATTCTTGATAGCGGTTTTATTGGAAAACATTGTTTAAAGATGCTTATCATTTTTGCAAGAGTTGTAAAAGATGTTAAAGGATGGATAATTTATCTTGTAGAAATGAAATGGTTCAAACTCCTATTTTGTTTTGTGAATTTTTTTTATGTATGGGGAATGGACTTTATGGGACATTTTCCTAACTTTTTTGGTTTTGGCTATATTTTGTTGGCTCTGGATTATGTCTCAAAGTGGGTTAGAAGCAAAAGCTACCCAAACTAACGACTCTAAGGTCGTTGTAAGCTTTCTCAAGTTTAACATTTTTAGTAGGTTTGGGATTGCTCAAGCAATAATCAGTGATCAAGGGACACACTTTTGTAACCACATTGTCGAAGCCTTAATGCGTAAATATGGCGTTCAACATTAGGTTGCCACAGCCTACCATCCACAAACAAACGGGCAAGCTAAAGCCTCTAATCGAGATATCAAGAACATTTTGGAGAAAATAGTTAAACCAAACCTTAAAGATTGGAGTGTCCGTTTGGAAGATGCATTATGGGCCTATCGCACATCATACAAAACTCCCATTGGCATGTCGCCATATCGATTAGTATACAGTAAGTTCTATCATTTACCAGTGAAAATTGAACATCGTGCTTTTTGGGTAGTTAAACCATGCAATTTGCATGCCAATAAGGCGGGAGCTAAACGAAAGTTATAACTCCATGAGTTAGAAGAGATTCATTTGGAGGCCTATGACAATGCATGGATCTATAAGGAGCACACAAACTGCTCCATGATAAGCTTTTGTGATGCAAAGATTTTTATGTGGGCCAAAAGGTACTGCTTTTTTATTCAAAGTTGAAGTTTATGACAGGTAAGCTAAAATCAGGATGGTTTGGATCTTATGTGGTAACCAATGTTTATCCTCATGGTGTTTTTGGTAATGCAAATTTAGAGACTAACAAAACTCTCAAAGTTAATAGACACAGGTTAAAGCCATTTCTTGACAATTGTGAAGTCTCTAATGAAGAGGAGATCAATTTGGTCCACCCGAATTACAAAAAATGAAACCCAGGCATCGTCTAGTCAAAGACACTAAAGAAAGGCGCTAATTGGGAGGCAACCAAATTCATTTTCTTTGTCCTTCTTTCTTTTTATAGATATGTGGCGGCTAAAAACATTTGTTTTTGTTTGCAGTAGAATACCTCATTTTCTTAGGCGTGACCATGCTCTAAATGCAATAGTCTTCTGCTAAATGGATATGTTTTTCCAGAAGACTTTTGTTCCTTAGGCGTGCTTACGCCTTAATGATTTAAGTCTTCTTTTTTTCAAGTGCCTTCAATTACAAAAGTTTTTTTTAAAAAGAAAACATAGACACAAAATATACTAATAATAATAAAAGAACAAAAACAGAATTAAAAAAAGATTTTGAAATTCTATTTGGGTTTTGCTACACCACCGCCCCTTTCCCTTTCACTTTCTTTTTCTTTTTGTAGCTTCTCCCACTGATTGCCGCTCATCACATTGACGCCACAACATCACCACTGTTGTCCTCACTGCTCATCCACAGTCGTAACACGATTCGATCATTGCACCTGACTGCCCTATCCTTGATCATGGCCATCCTATAGCAGTGGCCGATTTCTGTGCCGTCTGATCCTTACTCACTTTCCACGTGCAAGTGAGTATTCTTATCATTGATTCTTTCCACGTCACACCACCTCCTTCATGCTTTTTTCACTCATATAGGATTTACCCCATCTTGTCCACCCGCACCATAGCTTTAGTTGTTTGCTGTAGTTCAGGGAAGTGTCTTGTTCCCTTGTCTTTATTATATATATATATATATATATATATATATATATATATATATATATATATATATATATATATATTTCTTTTCTTTCTTGTTTGCATTTTCCATATATTGAGGACAATATATGTTGTAGGTGTGAGGGGTGTCTTGCACTTCAATGGTTATTTTTAATCTTTCATGTAAAAATAAAAAATATATATTTTGCAAAAAGTCCTTCCAAGTATGCTCGATATTTTGATATCTTCTTTGAAATTCCTCACTCTTTTGATACTCATTTAGAATAACTTTGAGTCATAAGCATTAGTGATTTGGGTTGAAAATGTATGAATGAGGCGAGTATGATTAACTTTTGTTTTGGAAATTTTGAAGCATCTTGTTAATTTTAATGATTGAATTGAATGAGAATGTGCAATATTTGATACGTTTAAACACTTATGAGCATTTGAATTAAGAGCATCTTCTTTTTCTGGCTCTTATTTTCTTTGTTGAGTGTTGTCAAATATGATATGTTCATTCTAGAACTTACTTTGTTATGCATGTCGAGATCACATTGTGGATTCATGCTTTGAAATGATAAAGGCACCTAGGTTAGCCACTTTAGACTTTCTAAAAAGTCGCGCCATTACATATACCCTTAGTTAGCCACTTTTAAGCCTTAGCATTTCTTTGTTCTAACACCACATTATTAACTTTAAAATTTTGTTTTTGTTTACCATTGTTGAATCCTTTGTCAAGAGTATGTGGGAATGAATTACATGAGAAAATTTTTGTTCATTTCAAAGAGAAAAACCACCAAAAGAAAAAAGAAGAACGAGAAAAATATGAAAAAAGAGGAAAAATATGAAAAATAAAAAAATAGTGAATTTTTTTTCTCTATGAATATGAAGATTGGGCAAATAAAGTGTTCTCAATTGTATACAAAAAGTCCAACTATATGACGAAATTGTAAAAAGGAGATGCATGCTGTTTGGAATAAGGAAGTGGTTATAATGTGCTATTATTGTTGCTTTTGAGTCAAGCAAGAAAGTTCCTACATATCTTAATGTGTGTAGCCTGAATTTTCCTTCCTTTTTGCCCACCTTTTACCTAAGCCCCGTTACAACTCTTGTACAGACCCTTTGATTTTTGCATGGATTCATGTTTATGTAGTGGTGGAGATGTGATATATAAGCAAGCCTATCGTAATGACATGCTATGTTTGATTTGATTGCTAAATGATTTCCTAAATAGTTTGAGTGATTAGAGTGCAACCTATGAGAGAGTATCAAATTTTGTTGCATTTGATTTTAATGAAATCGTTGAAATTGATGAGATGCATATGTTGTGTTTAGAAAAATCATACTATGAATACTTATTCTCTGGATTGCTATTCCAACCTGGACCTTTAATGTGTAATGACTTTAAGTTATTTGTGGATGAGTTGAAAGAGGAGAAGGGATGGAGAGCAAGATATTGGATATATAGATTTAATGCATTCTTGAGGACAAGCATGGTTTAGGTGTGGGAGATTTGATAGAGCTTAATTTGTATACATATCTTTTGTTAATAATTTCCATGATATTTTGATGATTTTATGACGAATTTAATGGATTTGGTTACTTTTTGTGTTGTAGGTGTTGAAAGTAGAGATTTGAAGAAAAAGGGCTCTAAAAACAAAATTTTGTGAAAAAGTTATTAGAAAACTTTTAGTAGTTAGGCAGTAGTTAGGCGTGGGCACGCTTAAGGTACTGGCGGGTTGATTAAGATTTTGATTAAAAAGAAGAGTTGTTGGGCAACTAAAAGGCAATCAAAGAAAGAGAATACTTTAGCTAAGATTTTAGGAAACAAACTTTTATTTTAGTTAGGAGTAATTATCCTATTCTCGTTATATCTCCTTTTTTGAATAGAGTTTAGTTTTAGTAATTTTTTAGAATTAGGATACTTACCAAACTTTTAGCAAACCACTTGGGTTATAAAAGAAAACCCTAGAGGTGCAAGGGAAGAGGCTAGCCGCCACACAAAAACATCTTTTCTCCTTCTCCTTTCACTCTCTCTTTTCTCCTTTTTACTTTGTTTTCTCATCTATCATGTTTTGGAGCTAAACCCATATTCTACTTCAAAGGTAATTGAAGGCTTGTTCTACAACAATTGTGAGACTTATTGTTTTTAATGTTCTTATAAATTCATGGGCATTTGTTTATTTCCTGCAATTTATTATTTACGATTGTGTTTTTTAATTGAATAATTAACACAATTATTTGATTGACAATATAATCTACTGCTAACTAGGACTTCAAGGTTTCATTGTTTTAGTGAAGTGGCAATTGGCATGACTATTACTTGGTAAGTGATTCAGTTGTGTCAAGGGATAAAGAATCTAATTGAAACAACCATAGTGTGAGTTGTTTGGTTAGAATTGGGTTTTTTTAATTCCTAATATTGTGGGTAAATTGAATTCTATAATAGTACTTAAGTTATTTACCGACAAGAGAAGTGATTAATGAGAGTCTCGTAATTGCTGACAAAATAAGGAGAAATTGGTTATTTGGTGGTACTAAGTGACTATAACCAATTTATTTGTGAATTTATGAGATTAATTTTGTGTCAATGACCAATTGAATGAACCATCTCTAAAATTATTTCTTTGATTAGAGCTTGTTAATTATTGAATTTTACCATTTTGAATTCTGTGTTAATTATTACATTTAGTTTTAATTTTTAATTTTTAATTTTTTTTATCTTTTAGTATTGTTTAAAAACAGCCCCCAATTATTTTGTTGAGAGATAAATCTACCATTATCTTAGGAGACAACCTGACTCTTGCTATACTATAAAAGCTTTGAGAGTTGGAATTTATTTTTGGTGGTTTAACAGCACACAAAGCAATCTTATGAATTAATAGCTAAAGGAAGTAAGATAGAGGTGAAGAATATGTGAGATTAAGGAATGAACAATAATGCTAATTCTAGCCATGCACTGGTAAGTTTCAAGGGAGCAACAAGAGGAAATGCTAATAAGTGATTTAGAGGGAACAGAGATTCCAAGATGATTTCCCCTCAAGAAATCCATTATTGTAGGAATAGTCCTAAACTATTTCAAATGTGGGAAAAAATACATCCCAAGCTATCAGTGGAAATTCAATCACATCAACTTTACTATGACTGAGGAAGAAGAGTTAAAAGAGTTGTGGGCAATAAAGAATGATCGTGCCATTCATTCAGATAGTTCTAAAACTTGCTTGAATGTCTCATTTCATGAATCATCCAATATCTTAAAAGGGAAGATTATAACACTGCAAGGCATGTTAAAAGGGAAGGAAATAAACATTGTAGAAAATACTGATCGTTTTAATTGTTTCTTGAATTAACAGCTCATGAATGAGCTAAATTTAAATATATTAGAAAATGTACCCTCAATTGCTACAATTGTTTATGAGAGTGTAGTCACTAGTATTGCAAAATGCCCTAATTTACAATGGGAGATTTAGCTTGTAGTTTTAGTTTTGATGTAAGAGTCATGTTCATTGGAGGTTAGAATCTAATACTTGGAGTTGATTGGATGAATTTGTTTAGCTCCATTACCTTTGACTTTGAACAACTCAAAGTAAAAATAGGGGATGAAAATAGGAGATGACATTGGAAAGAGTGGTAGAAGAACTTACATTGAAGTTAACTAGAAAGAAAGAAGTTAAGAAATGAAGAGATGCAAGCAGAAATGGACTGACAATTTGTAACATTAGTCATGTCATAACATCTATTGAGGGTATACCAATTGAGGTCTATAAGTTGTCAACATAATTCACAAATGTTTTTAAAGTTACATTGAAGTTAATTAGAGAGAGAAGTTAAGAAATGAAGAGATGTAAGTAGAAATGGACTAACAATTTGTAACATTAGTCATGTCATAACATATATTGAGGGTATACCAATTGAGGTCTATAAGTTGTCAACACAATTCACAAATGTTTTTGAAGTTCCTTAGACCTTACCCCATGAAAGAGTTCAACGCTATGCAATTCCTTAAAACCTAGCTGACAACCTTTCAAAATCAAGACTTGTAGGCACTTGAAATATTCATAAAAAACTAAATTGATGACTATGTTTTTGAAATGCTAACTAATGGAATTATTTAGCCTAACACTAGTCCTTTTGCTTCACTTGTCTTATTGGTTAAAAAAAGATTGGACTTGGAGCTTTTATGTAGATTACAAGTAGTTGAATGCGTTAGCTTTTAAAGATTAATACTTCATCCTAAATATATAAGGATTGATTTTTGAACCTTTTGCCTCTAAGTTTACACTAGAGAGATAGGTGTGAACAAACAATCTTCATAAAATAAACAAATTCTACAAAATTGGAAAGAATTTTATTGATAAAACTTGAATAATGATTAGAATGAATGAAAATGAGTCTTTACATGTATATTTATAACATAAACTAACCCTAAACAAAACTAAGAAAAAAATTCTAAGTTGACTAAGAAATAGAAAAAGGGGCCTAATAGTAGCCGAAACAAAGGAATTTTGGGCCAAACCCATGTGGCTAAGGTGCTATACCCATTAGTCTTGTAGATCTTGTCGACGTCTTTGAAAAAATATGCAATAATAGTGATTTTGATGCCATAGTTGAAAGTTAATGCTATTTAAAGTTGAGTATGCATTTTTGCACATTTTCCGTTATTGGATCAATCCTACACCACAAAATAATCATTTGCTACCTATTCCACATCACAAATACTATAGAAAGATTGATCAAAGTGTAGTTACTATAAAATAATTATCAAAGTTAATAGATACAAAATAGCATTCCAAATTTATTGAGGGCATTATAATTCCTTATAATACCTTTTAATGAATTACATTTTTAATTCTTTCCTCAACAAAACTTGTCTTTAGTCTTGACATATTAACATGTGATTCATGTGAAAATTGTATTACAAACCTTAATAGAACATCAATTGTATGCAAAGATTTTTAAATATGCATTTGTTCAAGAGAGGTTGAGTATCTGGGGTATTTGATATTTGAAAAAGGAGTTGAGAAAGATTATTCTAAGGTGATCGATATTGCTTGATTGGCCTCCTCTTGCATCTATAAAGGCATTAAGATGATTTTTTGGTTTAACTAGTTATTATAAGAGGTTTAATTTATTCAAAATTATGGGGTTATTGTTAAACCTCTTACAGAACTTTTCAAAAAGGATGCTTTTCATTAGAATCAAGGGGTTGAGTAATCTTTTCTGCTAAAACTTATGCTAAAACTTCTTGAGTTTACCAAAGTGTTTGTGGTAGAGACAAATGGAAGCCAAGAAAGCAATCGGAACAATTTTAATATAAAAGGGCAACCAATTGCTTTTGTTCCAACTAGAAATATGTGGCTCTCAGTTTATGAAAATGAACTTTTGGTAGTAATCATAGTAGTAATTAAGTAAAGATTTTATCTAATGGGACACCATTTGATAATAATAGTTGATCATCAAAGCTTAAAATTTATGTTGGTAATAAAAAAATTACTACTCATTTACAATATCAAAGATTAAAATTCATGTTGGTAGCAAAAAATTACTACTCCTTTACAATATAATTGTTCATGTTGGGATTAGATTATAAAATTTAGTATAGGAGAGAAGCTAAACATAAGTCTACAAATGCCTTTTCCAAGAAAGGAGACTCCAATTGAGCACAACTTTGTGTTATTACTTGGGTTCAGTCGCAATAGATACTAGAATTGTAAGAGTAATATAGGAGATGCAAGGGTTGGGAGCTAATTACAACCCTCATTAGGATACTAATGCCTTACGAGATTACCAATATCAAGAGGGAATAATTAAATACAAAGGGGAACTATATGTGGGAGTAGAAAGTGAAATCAAAAGGCAAACTATGAGTACTATGCATGATTCAACCATTAGGGGCCATTCTAGACAACAAGAGAGTTTATAGGGGGATCAAAGTATTATTTTTCTAGACTAATATGCAAAACAGTGTTATTCAATATATACATCAGTATGATGAATATCAAAGGAATAAACATGAGAATTTACATTATTTTGGACTTTGTGAGCAACTACCTATATTTGAGATATGTGATACTATATTGGTGGCAATGACTAGGTACAAACATTTTGAAGCACTTATGTGCCCTTTCAATGCTAAATATATGGCAAAAAATTGGGGGTTCAAATTCAATGGACTTTATTAACTCTTCTAAACTCTAAGGCAAAAAATTGTGGCTTTTGGAGCAATAAAATTGAGATATGTAAATAAATTACAAGAAAATGGGAATAATATTTAGAAACAACTCCTAGAATCCCTTGACATTACACGTAAAAAGTTTTAAGCATCACATCTAAGATAAAGTTGTATCACGTAATCTGTGAAGACAAACTTTTTACAGTAATTTTATTAAACTCAATTCTATGTCTCTGCTTGAAAAAAGTACATTATCTATAAACTCTAAAACTATAAACAATTTAGATTAGAATTTCTTAATTAAATCCAACTCATAATAGCATTCAGCTTCTTAAATAGATTTTAAAAAATCTTTTACCTAACTAAACTCACCTTTCCAAAATTGAAACATGATCACCAAAAAGAAATCACTTAAATATAAAAGATTAAATTTGGGAAATTCCTACAAAATAGACAATGTACTAAAATACTCTTGACCAATAAAATTACTAAAAAATAACCAAATAAATCTAAGATTCAATTAAGGTCACTCTGGCAAATTAACCAAAACCCCAAAATGGTTCTTTATCATTGACAACATGCCAAATCAAGATTGGAACTTTGGAGTTCTCTTTACCCCGTCTCTTGTAAATCTTAGTAACATTTTGTCATTTATCTCCAACCTTTCTACCCAACTTTGGAGAATTTAAAAACTAAAATTATCGTACTTGTCATAAAAATCAAGGTCCAACTGTTCAAATTCAAAATCAGCTATCTAAGTATAGTTTGCAGATGGATATCCGTGCCAATAAACAAGATACTTTTGGAAACCACATGAAAGAAAGTGAGGTATTTTTGAAAATCTGCCTACCACCACATAAATAAAACTAGGCAAAATGAAACTTTCATTAATAATTTGGATACAATTGAAAGGGAAAAAAGCCAAAAACAAATGAAACAAAGGTAATATCATAAGGCTTATGAAGTTTCCTTTTTGTTTGCTCCATCACTTTGAGAATGGACTTTCGGCTCCATTTCCCTTTGTTCTCCTTTTTCATCTTCTTTAAAAGTTTTAAGGTCTAGATTTTTATCAACATTTCATTCTTATAACTTTGGTATGCTCATTGGGGTTTCTTAAACAGCCAAATACTCCAATTGAGTGAATGACCCTCAATGTTTTTCCAAAAGCCCTATTGGCTTTGTCTATAATTTGGGGTCATACCTTCGTAGGTCCTCTAATTTTAACTCTTTGTGTTTTTTCTGTATTTGGATAGTTGCCTCATATTTTTCAATTCCTTGTGCTGCCTTGCTAAAATTAACTGCAAAGGTACCAAATTCATTGGTGCATAATAGTTTCCTCACTAACATTTTTCCAAATTCCTCCTAGTTAATTTTTTTTTCCGATTTTTATTGTTTTGTTGGAGATTTTATTTTTCACTCATCAATTTTGCAGGCTCAACTTTTCTTATTCCCTCAATTTTTTTACCTCAATTTCATAGCAAGGGTTGAGGTTCTTGAAGCATATTCACTCACCACAACCAATTTCTATTATCTAATTCTAGTTAGGAGTTTGATAATCATTTCTTTTATGTTAGAGTTGTTCATATGTGCTTCAACCTACTTGAGCTATCTATTATAGTTGTGGCTATTGAATTCAATTCCGAAATGGGCATGTTTCCAATTGTTCCTTGCTTCTTTTCCATCCCTTTTATCTCTATCCACTTAGAGGATTGTTACTAGGATAGAAGTGGAATGACTTTACTATGCTAGTAATCCTGGTTGACTTTCCAGCAGTTCTCTCTTTTGCCCTGGCCATTTTTATCCTCTTTCCTTTTTGGGGTGGCTCAACAACTTTTGTTCCCTTTTTTGGCTCTTTCTCGGGATTTTTGGGAGCTTATTTACCTGTAGATCCTTTTCTGAGATCCATAGTGCTCAACACCTTATTTGAGGTTGTTGTAGGCTTATTACTTCTGATCAATGGTGAATTTGACCACTGCAAGTGATACATTAACATATTAATTGTACTAATGACTAAAATTGCTTGTAATTAATTAGAATATTTAACCCATATTGCAGGGTCCATTGGTTATGGTCCAAAAATAGTTTGTAATTGCATTGTCGGTAATATTAGTATTCGTGTTGGATTACATAATCCTGTCTTGCAAAACATGTTCCTACAATTCAAATTTTAGGTATAAATATATTCTCTCCTTTATAGGTATGGGAAAGAACCCTAAGTGAATAATTCTTTACAATGCGGTATTACCATTAACTTGAGTATCGAAAAATCTATTTCGGAAATAACTATGGTATATATTTTGCCAGCATACATTTATGGTGATACCAATAAGACCTTTATCTCAAATTAGGTAGCAAATTAGGAAGTAAATTAAAGTTTTATTAAAGGTTAAGTGGAGTAACAAATAAATAGTAAAACAATAGAGGATAAACAACTTTTTTAGGGGTTTAGATTCCATTAATTATTAATTATTTGGTCTATATTTTGCTGTATGATTGGACTTTTGAGGGGTATAAAATTCATAAACTATTATTTATTTGTTTGACACTTTGATGGTTACCTTTCCATCGATATTAATTTCCAATTAATTTGAAGAACACATAAACATATTGATTTTATTTCTACATACAATAAATTTGAAAACTCATTGATTTGTACTGACTATAAAGTTTGGATAATGGTAAAAAGTTGATCAAGTTATCAAATTATTGAAATTATGTGAAATATAATAAATTGGATTTTCTGTCATTATTCCATTGTGATGGACAGAGGAAAAAAGATTAACTCTATTTCTAATGTTGTCATAATCAGAAGCTCACATCAACACTAGATGGGAATGAAAAGAGTGATTTTCTAAATTAGTTGTTGACAATCTCAAATGCTAAATTTAATTACTTACCAACACCTTTATAGAGTGTTAGTGTCTAGTGGATGTTTGCGTGTTATTATTATTTTCCACATGTGGTTCTACCAATATCATACAAAAGCCTATTTTCATTTAATTTGATAAGGAGGTTACACATTATATCTTTGGAAATTCTTAATAATTTCTATCAAATTTGATACTTTTTTGCATGTACTAACAAATGGCATATGGATTTGAGTTTGTTGTATTTATCACAAAATTGTATTGTTTCTTGTTGTAGCTTTGACAAGGCCAACCTTGTCACTTAAAATCCCCCACTTTCCTCTTTATTACTAAGTAACAAACTTAGCTGTGGAAGAATGCTATGGAATAGAGTACAATTTCCTTCTTCATTCTATTTAATGCTTCTTTTAGAATTTTTTTTTATCCCACTTATATCTTTTAGTGATTTTTCCACTTAAGACCAATGTTTTTACATCCACAACTTTCTCCAAACCCTTTACATTTTATTGTTCATCAATCAAATCGACAAAAATATGCATAGGCTAAAGATTTGGATGGAAAAACCACACTAAAGCATTGAAAAAAAAAATTATATTATATTTTACAAATAATCTCTTGAGGCAAAAATTTGAAAGCATACAAATAGTTACTAAATAAATGAAATTAGTGTAAATGGTAATGCATTAAAAAATCTCAAGAAAATCATTGCAAAATATATTTTATAACAATATTTCAAATACAAGCAAAAATTGAAATGAACATATCATTTTTCTAATTCAATACCATAAAAAAACGAAGGTGAAATTGACAATGCCATTGTTTTACAACAGTATTTCAAACATAAGCAAAAGAGACTAAACTTAAGAATTTCAAGAAAAACCCATTGAGAAAAAACAAAAACAATTTATCTTGATACAATACAATATGTGTTTCATTTCGTGATCTCAAGTTTCATATAGGTAGGCATTCAATGAGTGAACTTTTTAATTTTTCTTCTTAATTTATTCAAAAATAATTAGTTCATTTGTTATTAAAAACATAAAAGGACAATATTTATATAGATTGAAGGTAATTATCATCATTTTGGAAGTCAAAGGAGAAGACTGATATTTGATCAAACCTTGGAGTTAGTTTTGTAATATAATTAAACCTCAAAAGTAAATACCTAAAATTAATGGCCATAAGAGTTGTTTTGAGGTAAAAAGAAGTGCAAAGAGAAGGCTAAAATTTCTTTCATTTGAATGCATCATTTATCTTTAAAAAAATAAAATGAAGGACTAAGATCTATGTAGTAGGTCTATTGAGTTTTTGGGCTCCCAACTTATGTGGAAAATGAAGAACTTCGGGGGTCACACACTAATTCTACTTTTAGTGGTATTATATCATTGGATTATGCAAAAAGTGGAATTCTCAATGAGGAGGTGAGAAGAAAAATTCAATATTTATCTTGGCATAATGAGGTTCTAGTTGCTGAAGAGCATCGAGGGGTAAAAGAATAGAAATCAGCATGATTGAGGCAGAAGAAAAAGCAAATTCAAGTCAAGATATAAGGATGTTGAATGCCATTATTTTCACAACAAGGGGTATATAAAAAAGTATTTTCTTAAGTTAAAGAAAGAGAGTGGAAACAATAGTACATAGTCCGAAAAGAAAAAAGATAACAATGCTGATCAAATTGCCACTATCACCAATAATGGAGATCTTGTCATTATTTTTAATGATTGTGACATTAATCTTATTTCTTTCGATTGTAAGTGGGTGGTTAATACAAGTGCTGCACTTCATGTTATTGCTAAAAAAGGACTTTTTTACTACCTACACTGTAGCTGATTTTGGCTCACTGCGAATGAGAAATAATGGTGTGTCAAAGGTGGTTGGTATAAGTGATATTTGTTTGAATACTAGCACTGGTTCTACATTGTTGCTTAAAGATGTTAGGCATTCCCCATATGTTCGTTTGAATTTGTTTTCTGTTGAGAAACTTGATGATGAATGGCTTTTACAATAGTTTCGTAGATGGAAAATGAAAACTCAACAAAGATTTTCTTGTTATAGCCTAAGGTATGAGGTTAAAAGAAAAATTGTACCTGATGCAAGCCTCTATTTCGAATAGAAAAATAAATCTGATTGAGAATGATCACTCACCGGAGTTATGGCACAAGAGGTTGAGTCATATTAGTGCAAAAGGGTTTGAGAACTTGGTGAAAGAAAATGTTCTTCCAAGAGCGAAAAGTGCAAGTTTAGATAAGTGCACTCATTGTCTTGAAGGAAAGTAGAACCGAGTGTCCTTCATGACCAATCCTCCTCACAGGATGCTAAACGTGTTGGATTTGGTACATTCAAATGTTTATGGTCCATAAAAAGTATAGTCAAATGGTGGTACAATTTATTTTGTTAATTTTATTAATGATCGTTCTAGAAAATTATGGATTTATGCCTTGAAGACAAAAGATCAAGTGCTTGATAAATTTAAGGAGTTTCAAATTTTGGTTGAAAGGCAAACTGGAAAAAAGTTGAAATGTATCCGAACTAATAACGGTGGTGAGTGCCTTGGGCCATTTGAAGAGTATTGCAGGCAATAGGGTATTAGACATCAAAAAACTCAAAAAAACCTTAGTTGATTGGCTTGGCTGAAAGAATAAACAAGACACTAATTGAGAGAGTTAGATGTTTGCTAGTTGAATCGAAACTACCACAATCACTTTGGGGTTAAGTTTTCTATACTGCCACTCATATTATTAGGTGGTGTTTGGTACAAGGGGATTGGGTGGGGGTTTGGGGGGGGGGGGGGTGGGGAGAATGGAAAGGATTGGAAGAAAACAAAGTGTTTGGTATAAGGAGATGGGTTTCTTGTAAACCCACCTCCCCCCTGGGTTTGGGGGGAATGGAATCAAAATGGGCTCAAAACGACATCGTTTTGAGCATAGTAAAAAAAATAAATAAATAACTTTTCAACGCTGAAGCACTTGTCAGCACTGATTCCTGGGGGTTGCAAACCCCCAATGGTTTGCAACCCCCATTTTACCTATTTTTTTTTTAAAACAAATTTCACTAATTTGTAGAAAATATTTTTCTCTACAAATTGACATGCACTTTGACTATTTTTTGAACAAGATATGATTTTCTTAAATATCATATAATGTAAAATAATAATATCTTTATTATAATATTAATATTAAATATTAATATAAAATTTATTAATAAATTTATTAATATTAATATTAAATTTTAATTTTAATATAAAATCTATTCCATTCCCCTACAAAATAATACCAAACAACATAATTACTATTATTCCATTCTATTCTAAATCTTTCCTTTTATTAAATCCATTCCATTCTTAAACCCACTGTTTATACCAAGCGCCCCCTTAATCTAACTCCTACTATTGCTTTGCAGGGTGATGTTCAAAAAAAAAAAAATGTTTGGACTGGCAATAATACCTCCTATGATCATTTGAGGGTATTTGGTTGCAAAACTTTTGTCCATGTTCCGAAAGATGAAAGGTTAAAATTGGATGCAAAGACTAGACAATGCATTTTCATTGGTTATGGTTAAGATGAGTTTGGTTACAAATTCTATGATCCAGTAGAGAAGAAACTTGTGAAAAATTGAGATGTAGTTTTCACAAGAACCAAGCCATTGATGATATTGAAAAGGTAGAAAATACTAATTCTTCTGTGCATTATGACCTCACAAATTTTGATCCAAGTCTTATGTTGCTGTTGCCTAATAGAATTGAAAGGGGAGTTGAAACTGACGTGCAAAAAGATGATGATAATTTACATAATCCTATGTATGATGTTGATGGAAGTCAACTCGAAAGTCCTACAGTAGCTCTATATGCAGCTCCACTGAAAAGACCTACAAGAGATAGATGACCATTTTGTAAATATTCTCTTGAGCAGTATGTACTTTTAACTGATGGGAGAGAACCTAAATGCTATGAAGAGCCATGGAATGTGTGGATAGAGAGCAGTGGGTTCATGCTATGAAGGATGAGATGAAATCTTTATATGATAATCACACTTTTGAGTTGGTGAAGTTACCAAAGGGTAAAAGAGTTCTAAAAAACCGGTGGATTTACACATTGAAACAAGAAAAAAATTCTTCTAAACCAAGGTACAAAGTTAGATTGGTTGTTAAAAGTTTCAATTAAAAAAAGAGAGTTGACTTTAAAGAGAATTTTTTGTTCGTTGTTAAGATGTCTTCAATTCGAACTCTATTAGGGTTAGCAACAAGCCTTAACTTAAAGATTGAGCAAATGGATGTGAAGACTTCTTTTCTTCATCGTGATTTGGACGAAGAAATTTATATGGAGCAATCAAAAGTTTTTCAGGTGAAAAGAAAAGAGGATTATGTTTGTAAGTTGAAGAAGAGCTTGTATGGTTTAAAACAAGCTCCAAAGCAATGGTATAAAAAGTTTGAGTCTGTTACAAGAAGACAATTTCTGATTATTGTGTGTTTGTGCAAGAATTTTCTCATGATAATTTTATTATCTTATTTCATTATGTTGATGATATGCTTATTGTCGGTCAAAGTGCATCCAGGATTGCTAAATTGAAGCAAGAGTTGCACAAGTCATTTGCTACAAAAGATTTAAAGCTAGCAAAGCAAATTCTTGATGTAAGAATTTTGTGAGATCGAAAGGCAAAGAAACCTTGACTGTCTCAATAGAAGTACATTGAATAGGTGCATTCGAAATTGTAAATGGGTGAGCTAAAATAGTTAGCACTCCACTTGCTACCCACATGAAATTGAGCAACACGCAAAGTTCCTCTACCAAGGAAGATAAGGAAGATATGAGAAAATTTCTTACTCTTCTGTCACTGGTAGTTTGATGTATGCAATGGTGAGTACAAGATCAGGTATAGCTCACGTAGTAAGTACAGTTAGCCGATTTTTCTCTAATTCTGGGATAGAGCATTAGAATACGGTGAAGTGGATTTTGAGATATTTTTCGTGGCACTTCAAGTTTAAAGCTTTGTTTTGGAAGTGGAAAGCTAATTCTTACTAGTTGTTGATATGGCTAGAGATATTGATTTAAGGAAGTCTACTTCAGGTTATTTGATTATCTATGTAAAGAGAGCAGTGTCATGGCAATTTAGTTTATAATAATATGTGGCATTGTCTACAATTGAAGTTGAATTTAGTGCAGCTACTGAGGCATGTAAGGAGCTGCTATGGTTGAAGAAGTTTTTGAAAGAATTTGGCTGCTCCCAAAAAATGTATGTGTTGCTTTGTCACAGCCAAAGTGCAATTCATCTTGAAAAGTATCCATCTTTCCATTTTAGATCTAAACATATAGACGTGAGATATCGTTGGATATGTGATGTGTTAGATGAGAAATTGTTTGAACTTGAAAAGGTTCATATAGATGAAAATGGTGCTGATATGTTGACCAAGTCATTGCCAAGATAGAAGTTTGAAGTATGTTGCTTCTTTTCCGGGATGGCAAGTTCCTCCACATAGTCGGGAGGGGGAAAATTTATTGGGATTTTAGGCTCCCAACTTATGTGGAAAAAGTCCAAAAGTGTTGGGTTGATTATTTGGCCCATTAAGGGGCTTACCTTAGTATTTATAGCTTTGAAAAGGTTGTAAATCATGATTGAGAGAGAAAATTTAGGGCAGAATTTCTATTGTAATTTTCAACAAGTTTATGGTTTGCACAGTTTTCATTAAATTGACGATCAGAAGTGTGCTCTGATCGAGTTGAAATTTTTATTGGTAGTAGAGGACATCTTATTTTGCATTTTGAATGGTGAAGATTAAATTTCAATGATTTAAAACTGAGATATAAATTTTACAAGATTGCGGTAGTTTTTTGGTGAAAATTGTCGCACTTTTTCCTTTGTTTGAAATTTGATTATTTTCGTTGATTGTTTAAGGCCATATCTCACTTGTGTGTTTGTTAAAAATTGTACTTGACACTTCTTTGCTTTATAGTAAAGTTTTGGTGGTGGACTTAAGGGTCTCGTAGTTTTTCCTCTTTACATTAGAGAGGTTTTCCATGTTAAAATCTTGTGTTCCTCTTGTATTTGGTTTTGGTGTCTTGTGGTTTAATTTATCTTCACTTGCTTACTACTTTTAATGCTCTTAATAGGGAGATTTTTTGACTTGTTATTGTGGTTGAATTTAATTGATTTAACCCAATTTCTCCCAACAAGGTCAAATGGTAATAAGTTTCAAACAAATTCTTTTAGGGCTTAACTTAAAGTCTATAAATACATACATACATGCATATATGTATTTATTTTCTTGAATGATTATATTATATAAATAATATCATACTTACAAAATGATTAATTGGTCAAAATAACTTTTAAAAGATTCATGAAAGAAAGATTTTAAAAGACATTGCTAAAATACTACACAGATAACATAAAAACAACATCAAGAGAAAGAAAAATATAGAGAAATTAAATAATAATACAAGAAATATTGCTCTATTTTCTCTATTAAGTTCATTTTTGTAGCAATTAATATTGTCACTGTTGAACAATGGATCTAGTTCTATAATCTACAAAAGATCTTCTATTATAATTTTTGTATGTAATTCTATATTATATACTGTAATAAGTTAGTTTAAATCTTGTAATTTATGATAATATTTATATTATTCATATTCATTTTCATTGTAATATATTGTAATACTAAGGGTTCATTTTTTTTTATTAGGATATACGTATTTAAAAATTTTAGTATAGGAAAAAAAATATTAAGAAATTTCATTAAAATAATAGGTTGATACAAAAAAAAAAGAAAAATTAATGTTAAATTTAAGGAAACACCCAAAATCGTCCTCCACATTTCACCGAATAATCTTTTTCATCCTCCACTTTTAAAACGGGAACAAATAGTCTTTCAAATTTCAATAACCAAAATTTGAAGGAAAATTTCAGGATTAAATGTTCCCGTTTATGAAATTTGAAGGACTAAAAGTTCTCGTTTATTTCACAAATAGTACTAAAAGTTCCGATTTATGAAATTTGAAGGACTATTTGTTCCCGTTTTAAAAGTGGAGAATGAAAAAGATTATTTGCTGAAATGTGGAGGACGATTTTAGGTGTTTCCTCGTCAAAGTTAGTTAGAATGAAAGTGGATACTGGTAGCATATATTAGTAAGAGTCACAAGATTTACCAATTTATTGAAATATGTAACAAGAAATAACACATGAAAATATATCAGGAGATATAATGTGAATCTAATTCCACAATACGTTTTTGATTATTGTATCAATTTTTCTACCACATGGCCACCCTTACAATTGTTACTATCTTCATCACCATTGCCACCTTTAGTATTGCAAAAATCTAATTTGATGTTAATAAATTTAAAAGTGAGAGCTTATTACAAACTCTAAAAATTGAAACAAAACTCCCTTCAAGAGAGAGACACATCTATAATAGAGGAACAAACTCGAATTAATAGGAAAAATTAGTGTGAATTAATAGGAAAAATTAGTGTTAGAAGAAAAGGAGACAAAATACAAATGACTTTTCCCGTCCTCCATTAACGGAGAACAAGAGAGAAAGGAGAAGGACAAGGTGGCCAGTAATAACGTAATGTATATATAGTATATCCTTAGTAAACTAATGTGAATCAACAAGGAAAAGTCACTGGAGGTCTCTCTCTGTAGAGTGCCCCCTCTCTCTCCGTAGAGTGCCCCTTTCTTCTTCCCAGAAGAACTTTATCCTCCTGATGGGGGGTGGATTGATCACGTTACTCCCATCACTTTCAATTCAAAAACCCGGTTCTTCATAATCCTTCTAATATAGCAAAATCACTTTAAACAAGTTCGGACAAAATAAAGAGCAAACAACGGACGACAAAAACATACCATCACCATTTCACTTCATGTCGCCTGCCCATCGATGAGAAGTGTACAGCGGGTGGAAACTCACGGAAGCAAGGATTCAACCATCTTCGTCACAAGCCGGGAAGTGCATTGCATTGATCTTTGTCTCGCACCTAGGTTTCAACTAGTCCCTCTTTTCTGAGCTGAGACAAAGCGGGTGGATATTCATGAAGCGGGCTTTAGTCAGATTTTAACAAAGCTGGGGCAGTGGCTTGAGAGTATTTCTTTCACTAAGTGGCTCAGACCTTATTCCAGTATTTTTGGTTTCTGAATTTTTGGGTTTTTCTCGTTTATCTGCTACATTCTACAAATGGAGGATGAAATACTAGATAAGCTACAAAAATGTAAACTTTCTACAGCTGAGGAGATCGGCATAGAGCTACAAAATCAGGATTCATTATAAGCCAAGAAAGATGTGGACGAAGCTTGGTGGGTAAAATCTTTGGAGATAAAAAGGCTAACTTTATGGCCTTAAAGACTACATTGGGCAAAATATGGCCTATTACTGGAACTTTTTCAGTCATTGAGAGAGGACCTAATCTGTTCTAGTTTGTATTTGCTAGCCAAGAGGATAAAAGAAAGGTGCTGAACAGTCGACAATGGACATTTGACCACGAATATTTGATTCTGAAAGAATGAAGCCCTAATCTGAACATCAAAACGGAAGAGTTCAATACTATTGATCTATGGATTCAGGTTTGGAATGTCCCAAGCCAGTGGATGTCCCGTGAAACAGGGTTCAAATTGGGCAAATTATTCCACAAGGTGTGAGATGTGGTGATTCCTGAAACGGGCAGCATAGATGGTCACTACCTCAAGCTATATGCTACCATTCATCTGGATCACCCCTTACCAAGAGGTACGAAACTTAAACTCCAAGAGCAGAGTAGTTGGGTCTACTTCAAATATGAGAAGCTACTGAATTTTTGCTTCTATTGTGGAAAAATCGGTCATACGGAGTTAACTTGCTGGTACCACAATGAGGATTGCAAGAGCAATACCTTAATAGAGAGGCAATATGGAGATTGACTGAGAGCAGGGGCAACTAAAGGCTGGAGCAGAAATGGCAATGAAAAGAGTGTTAGCATACAAGGTCAGTCAGGGGGCCAAGCGTCAAACACCGGCACTAGCACAAAGTCGATCCCACTCTCTACAGCAGCATATCAAACACCAGCCTCAATGGAGCCCAATACAGCAAAGAGTGTGTTACCAGTGGCACACACTAAGGAAGGGGTTACAATGGAGTTAGATAGGGTACCACAGGAAAATGTAAGGGATCCCGAAATGGAGACAGCAGTGAGGACGGAGAATCCACTTATGGATGCTGAAATTTCTAAGCTTGAACAGAATTTGGTCACTATCCCTATGATGTTGATGCTCCCATCAATTCATGAATCAGAAGCTCCTCAAGAATCTGATCACAAGATAGCCGAAATGGTCGCCAAAGTGCCGGGGATTTGAACAAGAAAATGGCATCGAACCAGTGTAGCTCGAGGGCACAACCAACTAGGGACACAATCCTCGGCGCAGGCTAATAGTAGTGTCGAGGAAAAAAGAAAATGGTCAATTCCTAAAGAGGAGGAAGTAACAGATAATGAGAGGGGACAAAAAAGAAGCCAGAAAAAGCGTTCTCACGGTCTTATAATTCGGGATATGCAGGTGGAGGAAGCCAACCTTAAATGGCCCCAAGATGATCAATGAAATTTTGTGCCTGGAATTGTAGAGGTCTAGGAGAGCCCTCTACCATTTCTCAGCTGAAGGAAACTCTAAGATTCCACCTCCCAAATATAGTATTTATTAGTGAGACTAAACAAAAGGCGTCTTTTATTCAAACATTTTGTAGAAATTCTCGTATCCAAGATCGTTGGAAAAATGTTGATCCAGTGGGTACAAGAGGCAGCCTTTTGCTCTTTTGGAGTGACAATATGGTAATAGATCAAGTCCTATCAACATATTTTTGCTTTGAAGTTCAAGCTCATAAAAAAGGGCATCAAGAGCTTTTTTGGGTAATTTTTGTATATGCGAGTACGGATCCTAGAGTCCGATGTCAGCAATGGGAATATCTTTTATAAGCCAAAAATAAATAGGGGAACAATTGGGTTATGGGTGGAGATTTTAATGATCTTGTGGATCATATAGAGAAACGAGGTGGCCAACCTCGTTCGGAGTCTAGTTTTCAAAATTTTAGGGACTTCATCAAAGACATAGGTATGGCAGATTTAGGGTTTACTGGGAGACCCTTCACATGGGCCAAAAATAGAGAACATGAGGGGTTTGTGGAAGAAATACTTGATCGTTTCTTTGGGTCAACCGATTGGATGCTCAAATTTCCTACCAGGGTAGTCAGACACTTGGAGAAGCAGACATCCGATCATTCCTTGCTCTTATTAGATACGAATAGGGATAGGCCTAGACAGAAAAGGAGATTCTTCTTCGACAAAAGATGGACCCAAGAAGAAGGAGTAACAGCTGTAGTGGAACAAGCTTGGTCTAGGCCTCAACTCGGTGCTCCAATGTACCAAGTCACAGGCAAAATCAAGCAGTGCCGTATTGAGTTGCTAAAGTGGGCCAATGCTGACATCACTAATGCGACATGAAAGATAAGGGAGATCAAAGGGCAAATGGACTTGATGAGCCAAGTCGGAGATACAAGGGATTGGCAAACTCGGAGGATGCTGAGAGGTGAATTGCACAAAGCATTTAGAGACGAGGAACAATATTGGCACCAAAAAGCCCGTATTCAATGGCTTAAAGAGGGGGATAAGAACACAAAGTATTTTCACGCCTCTACAGTGCAACGGAGAAGATTGAATGCAATTGATAGACTGGTGAAAGCCAATGGCCGGATTTGTACCAATCCAGAGGAAATCAGGGAGGAAGTATCAGATTTTTACTCTAACCTCTTTACTACTTCACTTCCCAATACTGACCAAGCCTTTTTGCTAGGTATCCCAACATCGATTACAAGTGCAATGAACCAGAGGCTCACCAGACCAGTAAAGGATGCAGAGATCCTAAATGCTTTGTTTGGTATGAACCCTAATAAGGCCCCAGGCCCAGATGGTATGACTCCCCTCTTCTTTCAAAACTATTGGCAGATAGTTCAAAAGGATATTATTTTTGCTGTCAAAAGTTTCTTTGTCCACTCTAGAATGTTAAAAAGTGTTAACCATACACTTATTAGTCTCATTCCCAAAATAAAGGGCCCAACCAACATAGCCTAGTATAGGCCTATTATTTTATGCAATGTAATGTATAAAATCATATCTAAGATACTAGCCGAAAAAATGAAACCTTGCCTAAATGTCTGCATCAATGAAAGCCAAGCGGCTTTTGTACCTGGAAGGCAAATCATAGATAATGTGGTTATTGCACATGAATGCATTCATTACATTAAGAGCCTTAAAAGATCAGGAAGGAGTTTCATGGCATTAAAATTAGATATGACAAAGGCTTTTGATCGGGTGGAATGGGGCTTTTTATCTTAGGTCCTAATGCAGATGGGCTTCTCACAAAAGTTTGTAGCCTGGATTATAACATGCATTAGTACCTCATCTTTTTCTTTTAATATTAATGGTGAGGTAAGTGGCTATGTGCAACCCACAAGGGGTATTAGACAAGGAGATCCACTGTCTCCTTATTTGTTTATCATACTTTCAGAAGTGTTTTCATTTTTAATTAGAAAGGTTGTACATGAGGGTACCTATAGGGGATTGAGATTGTGTCGTAACGGTCCACTCCTCACTCATCTCTTTTTTGCAAATGATTCCTTACCATTTAGTGAAGCTACAGTAAAGCAAGCTCGGCACATTAGAAGGATCATAGACGACTACTGTGAAGCATCGGAGTAGCAAGTTAACCTGAATAAATCCTCAATTATTTTCAGTAGGCATCTAGGAAGTCAAGAGAAAACTACCATTGTTCAAGTCTTAAATGGGATAAAGGAACAAAGGAGTGCCAGATACCTAGGATTGTCTTTGGGTATCAGCAAATCTAAAAAAAAAGCTTTTGCGTATGTCATTGATGCGGTCAAGAAAAGAATAGATAACTGGAAAACTCAATTCTTGAGTCAGGCAGGTAAAGAAATTCTCATCAAATCAGTCCTTAATTCCTTACCTATTTATGTAATGTCATGCTTTAAATTACCAATTGGTATATGCAAAGAATTGAGCAGTGAGACAGCAAAATTTTGGTGGGGCTCTAATGCAAATAATGGCCACAAAATATACTGGAGAGCCTGGTTAAAATTAACACTTCCGAAAGGGCTGGGAGGTCTTGGTTTTCAGGATATACAAGTGTTCAATGACTCCTTGTTAGCTAAGCAATTATGGTGGTTAATTCAATTCCCTAATTTGCTTTTAAGCCGTGTAATGCAGGCGAGATACTATCCCCACGGCACACTAATGCAAGCCAAAGTCCACACAAATGCATCTTGGCTTTGGAGATGTTGGATGGGAGCAAAACATATCTTAGAAATGGGGATGAGATATCAAGTTGGAAACGGAAAAGAAATCAAAATTTGGGAGTCTCTATGGCTAGCACATAGAGCAAACTTTAGACCATTGCCAAAAGTCCATAATGACGAGTCAACAATTTGGTGCCACCAACTAATGATGGAGGAGGGAATGAAGAGGAATCAAAACCTGATTGACCAACTTTTCCAATTGGAGAATGCAGAGGCAATTTCTAAAATCCCTTTAGACAAGGAGGCTGGTCCAGATAAGATAATTTGGCTACATGACAGCAAATGAAAGTTCACGGTGCATTCTGCATATCAGGTTGCTATGGAGCAGCATCGAGCTCAATTAAATGTAAACGCAACTACCAGTAGTTCCAGTTTGACCACAGTTACCCGCATGTGGCGTAGAATTTGGAAGCTTCCGGTCAAAAGAAAACTGAAACATTTTCTGTGGCGCTGCTACCAAGGAATCTTGCCAACCAAAACAGAGTTGTGTAAATGCAAAATTTTGCAAGATGCTATCTGTGGTTGTTGCGGAATGCATGAGGAATCCATTGAGCACGCCCTTTTTACTTATAATAGGGCAGCTATGGTGTGGCGACTCTCTCCCATTCACTGGGACGGTTTGAGACAAGAACAATTATGTTTCAGGCATTGGTGGGAATCATTAAGTGCATTGAGCAAGGACTCCATCAACAATGACAGGATTACTCTTTCTGTATACACTCCTTGGATGTTTTGGAAAACACGTAATCTTTGGCTATTTGAGGGGATAAGCCATCCAGCTCATGAAGTGGTTAACAAGGCTTTGTTGGAATGGAAGGAATATCAAGAGATCCTAGAAGAGGCTACACCAATTCAATGAGCCAAATATTGTTACTACCTTTATATATATTAGTTTAGAGGTCATTATGTAATACCACTCCTTTCCTATTGGTATATAAGGCAGCATTAGACTTGTCGAGTGTGCACTAGTACAAACAGTGAGCAAAGCCGTTTTTTGCTTGCTGTGTTCACCATTTTAGCCCTCATTGGTTCCGTTTATCCTTTACCTTGAGTTTCTTTTGTTTTGGCTCTCCTTTTTCAAAGAATTAACTGAACTGTCTATCCTATTCATAGGCAAAGGTGAAGTAAAAAATGGCCCTTCGTTCGGCAGCCCTAGAGGGATTCTCACTTGCTGATCCCCTGCTTTCTAGTTCATATTAACATGAGTAAGTGGGTACATGTGAATTCATAGAGGTCTTGATGCTGAGATTTTCCCCCCACACATATGGGTTAGTTTTTCTCTCTCAATGCTCAGTTTTCTTAAGTCTTCGGTTATTCCGTTTCCTTGCTCTGTTTTCTGCGTCTTCAAATTATTGAGAGTGGATTGACTAATCCTTTATGCGGGTCATATGGAAGGTCTCCGGGTTATAACCCTATGGGTCACGATGGATACCAAAATCCCAGGTCCTTTTATTTCTTTTCATCCCTATTTTCTCTTGTTAGTGAAAGAGCATAAGAGGACTAAATTAAGGGAAGGGCAGGTCCCTCTCCTGGAATTCACCAACTCGTGCCAAGAACTTGGTACCGAAAGCAAGCAATACAATCTCTCAAGGCTGAGCATTGCAGGCTATGGTATGTTTCTCGAACCTTTTCTTGCATTATTGGAGCCGATTTGGTCCTTACTTTTTCGGAAGAAATTTGGATTGACTTTGAATGGTAATGAGTGGACTGTTGTGTTGGGAAATAAGTTGTTGGATGATTGTTTGGCTAGAAATCTGGGATCAAACTACTCCATGGATTATGAGTCTCCAAGAAAAGTCTTGGAGACAACCAACTTGTTTGCCAAAATGCCTCAATGAAAACTGGGTTGACATACATTGGTACATGCTAGGAGCACTCAAGTGGTCTTAGCTGGTCCAATATAATTTGAACCCTCTTGCTTGTTTCTCCACCATCTAAGGCTACTTGTTCAAGATGGACAGCAACGGAAGCTGTTATGTGATGTTCATTGATGGAAAAATGGTGGACATGGTCAAATTTCAACTGCCTCTCTGGAGGAAGTAGTATAGACAGTCTATCGGCTACTAAATAAAATACACTAAAAAGCAAAGGAAAGAAGAGATATGCAAGGCGTGCAGTGACAGTGTTTAAATGGAGGAAGGAAAAAAAATATAAGGGGGAAAAACGAAAAAAAAAAGAAAAAATAAAAAAAGGAAAAAAAGAAAAAAGAAGGAACAAACATTCAGTTGGTTTATATAGGAAAAATTGAAAGATAGGATAGCTCTATTTACTCTCTGAATCCCTACACTTTCCCTATCCTTTATAAGTTTGGTCTCTAAGGTTTCTTCTTGTGGTTATGTAAGCTTAGTACCCTTAATATTTCTTTTCAGTGCATATGTTTCATTGCTCTCCTAAGGTCTCCTGATCCCTACTGCTCCCATGAATATTGATTTGGCTGATGTTTCATTGGTTTTTACGATCTGGAAAGAAGGAAAAAGTGGGCAAGAGTTGGAACAAATATTTTTAAAAAAAAAAAGGAAAAAAAGGGGGAAAATGGAAAAAAGGAAAAAAAAGAAAAAAAAAGAGAAAAAAATGAAAAAAGAGAAGAAAGGAAAAAAATAGAGAAAAAACGAAAAAATAAATAAAATAAAAAAGATAAAAAAAAAGTAAGAAAAAGAAAACCAGAAAAAAGAAAGGAGAATCACCAAAAGGTGTTTGATGTAGATTTGGTTATAAACCCTCTTGGTTTTTTCTCATGCTACAAATGATTTATGGAATGCATATGTTTCCTTGATTGGTTGGGGCGTTTTCCCTCAAGAGCGGTTCTTGAGTCTCTAGGTTTGGACCGTTTTCTTTGCTTTCTGTCACCCCTTGCTCTCATTACATAGTTGTCTCTCTGTTCTCTTTACTTGCTGGTTCATCCCTGGTTTGGTTGATTACGTTTGCCTGCAAAGTCATCCATGTTCTCTGTTCTCTTCTATCTCCCGCTGAAAGCTCTCTCATCCATGGATATCTTCTTTTCACTCTCTCTAATTTCTACATTCCGGTTAATCACTGTTGGGTTACTTACTCTTGTCTGAACAATTTTCTTTCTAACATCTGGTCTAAAGGCTGGGAATGCTGGTTACTCACTGCTGTTTTGAAGCGTTTTCATTCTACTTTCTGATCTGAAGTCTTTAAATCCTGGTTGATCAATGCTGACTTAATTTCTGCTGGTTCACTCCTTAATTCACGTAATTTTCTGCTTTGATTTCCTACGGTTGGACTGATGCTGCTCTCTGTAGTTATTTTTTTCTCGCTGGGCTGCTTTCTTGTTTGGATTGATTATTTTTGGCAAGTCTGAACTCCTTTTGAAGACTGGAAATAGGACCTTCATCCTTATTTTGAAGAATGGTAGCAGGATGCTTTTGGCTTCTCTAAGTGGTCCATTTTCCTTTTATGTTCTCTAGAATACTATTATGTAATTGTTACAAAAGTGTGAGACTAGATTGCGATTGATGTTCAAGATATAGTGTCCAAACTTAGTCATTTAGTTGAACTTAACTATTTACACTATATCTCATAGCACACTACAAGAAAACCCCCCTTTAGTAATGGAAACCACTGTGACGAAAAAAAATTCCGTCACCAAATGACACCTTTAGTGACAAGAACACAAGTCGTCACCAAATTTTCACCATCTCACCATCTTTAGTGATGACTGATTAATACTTGTCACCATTTCGTCACTAAAGACTTTGGCAGGAAGTTTCCCGCCAATATGGCACAATTAGTGACGAAATATTGGTGACGAAAAAACACTATCGCCACTAAAAAGTTTAAAGTTCAGATATTGGTGACGAAGTTATGGTCGTCACCAATTTGGATGGCTTTTAGTGACGAAATTCCTGTCGTCACCAAAATGGATGCCTTTTATTATTGCCCTTAATTTCTAATAATTATACTATGACACCCTAATAGTTATAATCTTTTAATTCATATCTCTATATATAAAGTTTTAATTTATAATATTATTAAATATTGATCTATAAAAGACTTGTATTATAATGATTGGACTTGTATAATGATTGGACTTGTTGGGCTAAAGATCATGATTGGGTTTTGTAATTTATCCATTGGACCAAACTTAACTTTTTAAATTTATGACTCTTAATTTTAATAATTGCACTAAAACACCTAACATATATGAATTTGTCTACATTATTTTAATTCAAACATAGAGTCTTTTTTCAAATACACTATCAATTAATTATGATTGGAGTTCCTTGGCTAAGACATGTTGATTGGACTAAGCAAATTCTTCCTTAAGCTAAACTTAGCTTACTTATATTATCGCTCTTAATTTCTAATAATTTTACTAGGACACCTTAATAGTTTTAATCTTTTAATTCATATCTATATATATAAAGTTTTAGTGTATACTCTTATTAAATAAGGATATATCAAATATTTGTTTTGGTGTGTAATGAAATTAAATATAACAATTTTTAATAACAAAATATGTATTGGGCCATATAATTAGGGATGGATTAAATAAAATATTTTAGCCTAAATTGATTGGACTTATATAATAATTGGACTTGTTGGGTTAAGAATCATGATTGGGTTATGTAATTTATCTATTGGGCCAAACTTAACTTTTTAAATTTATGGCTATTAATTTTTAATATTTACACTAAAACACCCTAATATACATGAATTTACCTACATTATTTTAATTCAAACATAAAGTTTTTTTTTTAGATACACTATCAATTAATTATGGAGTTCCTTGGCCAAGACATGTTGATTAGACTAAGCATATTTTTCCTTAAGCTAAACTTAGCTTACTTATATTATCGCTCTTAATTTCTAATAATTTTACTAGGACACCCTAATAGTTATAATCTTTGAATTCATATCTCTATACATAAAGTTTTAGTATATAATATTATTAAATAAGGATATATAAAATATTTATTTTTGTGTGTAATGAAATTAAGTAGTACAATTTTTAATAACAAAATATGTATTTGCCCATATAATTAGGGATGGATTAAATAAAATATTTTAGCTTAAATTGATTGGCCACAACTTATATAATGATTGGACTTATTGGGCTAAGAATCATGATTGGGTTATGTAATTTATCTATTGGGCCAAACTTAAACTTTTTAAATTTATGGCTCTTAATTTTTAATAATTGCACTAAAACACCCCAATATACATGAATTTGCCTACATTATTTTAATTCAAACATAAAGTTTTTTGAAGATACACTATCAATTAATTATGATTAGAGTTCCTTGGTCAAGACATGTTGATTAAACTAAGCATATTTTTCCTTAAGCTAAACTTAGCTTATTTATATTATCGCTCTTAATTTCTAATAATTTTACTAGGACACCCTAATAGTTATAATATTTTAATTCATATCTCCATATATAAATTTGTAGTGTATAATATTATTAAATAAGGATATATAAAATATTTGTTTTGGTGTGTAATGAAATTAAATATTATAAATTTTAATAACAAAATATGTATTGGAGCATATAATTAGGGATAGATTAAATAAAATATTTTGGCCTAAATTGATTGGCCACAACTTATATAATAATTAGACTTGTTGGGCTAAGGATCATGATTGAATAATGTAATTTATCCATTGGGCCAAACTTAATTTTTTAAATTTATGGCTATTAATTTTTAATAATTGCACTAAAACACCCTAATATATATGAATTTGCCTACATTATTTTAATTTAAGCATAGAGCCTTTTTTTAGATAAATTATCAATTAGTTATGATTAGAGTTCCTTGGTTAAGACATGTTGATTGGACTAAGCATATTTTTCCTTAAGCTAAATTTAGCTTACTTATATTATCGCTTTTAATTTATAATAATTGTACTAAAACACTATAACATTTTGTTTGTCCATATAAATGTACTTTAATCACACATTCTTTTTAGTATTAACATACAGTATTGATTAGTAGTAATTGGTTTCTTTAATTAAGAATAACCATTAAACTAAGTATATTTTTTATTGCATATCAATACACACTTTAATGTATTCTATCTTGTGAAGGGTATTTTGACAATTTTGTTGAAAAATCATTTTTTACTTTCGAAAGTGGACTCTTTTTTGGGACAAAAATTTGTTTTGAAACTAAATTCTTTTTTTTTTTTTTTTGGAAAGAGGGAGTATATATATATATATGTAGATATAGCTAGGACTAAATTCTATAGTATAAATAGTTAATACACACACACACACACACACACACATATATATATATATATATATATATATATATATATATATATATATAGATATATAGTAGTTTTGTAATTATAATAAAAGTAATTATTACAAAATATAAGTAATATAGTACACATATACATATACTTTTAATATACATAATTTTTTCAATTTCAACATGAAAATGTAAATATTATTTTTATTTCCTCTAAATTATTTAAAAAAATAATTTCACTTTAGCCATTTAATAACTAATAAGAATTAATTTTAAAATTTAAAATAAAATTCAAATCAGAATTTTATTGAACCAACATAGCATTATAGAGTGAAAAATTGATTACGGATTAAAAAAAGTAAAACTTTTTTAATAATTAATAATTATTTAAAAATTTTGAATGCTTACTAAAACAAATGAATTTGTGTAGGAGGGGAAATGAATCCGTGTCAAAATATTTGACCAACTTTTTTTGTCTTTACATTTTCAACTTTCCCATTTCCAAAACCCTTTCGGCCACCATTTCCAAAACCTCCGCCACTCCTCCATCTCCCTCCACCACCATCACCCCATCACCACCCGCCTCCTTACCCAAAACCCACTTCCTCCGCCTTCTTATCTCTTTTGATCTCTATTTCTTTCTTTTTGATTTATGAGGTACTGATGAGGTGAGAGAGGAGCGTCCGCCGTCTGATTTACAGAAGCAGGGGAGCACCTCTGCCGCCGCCGCCAACATGGGTATTTCAAGAGATGCTATGCACGAGAGACGTTCCACTGGAGGCAAGAAGAAGGCATTGGAAGAAAAAGAGAAAGTATGAGCAAGGCGGGTTTCTGAAAATCTGTAAATTTTCTGAATCCTCACCTAAGGTTCTTATCTTCTGAAAATATGAAGCTCTTATTTTTGAATATCCGAAACTTTTATTCCTGAAAATTAGAAGTTGTGGGTTTTCTGAAATACCGGCTGTGTATTTGATGTATTTATGGAGTTGGGTTTTGTGGCTGCTGGTTATTTTGGCGACTGTTATTCGATGTTGTTCTTTTTTTTTTTAAGTGAATTTATTGTTGCTGAATGGATGGTCATTTTTGAAATCGTAGCTTGGTGGGTTTTGGCTATGTGAGGAAATGAGTGTGAATGTTTATGGGGCTTGGTTTAGGAGTCTTGATTATTTGGAACTTCGAAGTGCTTTAAAGATTTGATTTTTATGCCTTTTGGGTTTGTGGAGAAGTTATTGTATTCAGAGTTTTGATGTATTGCTGCCAGTGAAACAACTTTGAGTATCAATTTAGTTTGACAATTCTTCACAACCTTTGCTGTGGAATTTAGATGTGAGTTGGACGAAAATACAGAAGAAAATCCTTTTATTAGCCTTTGTGTAGAACAAGGAAGTATGATAAATGTTTTCCATTTCTTTTCTTTACTAGTTGGTTTTGAGATACAGTAAGAAGGCATGAAACCATAAGGGTTCTGAAGGTTTGGATGCGAAGAGTGTTTGATTCTCCACCATGTTTAGAAGCTTATTAATTTAAGATCCATTTCATAGGGAGAGAAATGGGAAAGAGCAAATTCTTATCCTCATTCAGCTTGTATAGTTTGTTGGACATCTTGGCCTTTTCTGTTTTTTGTTTCTTGCTGCATTTGATGTTTCTATTTCTTGGCATTTTTTTGTTTCTTGCTGCATTTTCTGTTTCTGTTTCTATTTCTTGGCATTTTAGATTTTCTGTTTCTTCATTTTTTGTTCTAAGTTTTCTGTTTCTTGGCATTCTTTGTTTTTTGTTTCTTGCTGAATTTTCTGTTTCTGTTTATGTTTCTTGGCATTTTAGATTTTGTTTCTTGGCATTTTTGTATGCTGATATTGGGATGAGCTTTTCATGAATAAGTGCTTTTAATGTGGAGTCTTGTCCCATGGTGGCCACCTTTATCCCTATTAAACAAAATTCACCGAAGTAAAGGTGAAAGAAAAAAATAAAAAATAAATCTCATTTAGCTTTGAAGTTTTTGCTATTAGAGCGTGGGAAAGAGTACTCTGACCTCTTGTTTGCAGATTTGGCTCCATCGAAGACCATCTTTTGTTAAATTTAAATTTTTTCTAATTACATATCAGAGCCTTTTATTGTATTTTATGGACATTTTCCTAGGCTGAGATAGGTTCTATAAGTTCGGATATAAAAGTTCTTCAAGAGAAGTCTATGGACATGGGGATGAAGCTGAAAAACCATAAGGTATGGATTCTGAACTTGTGCCCATTAGATAGCATTCTCTTTGAACTGTAAATTCTCTATTTTATGGTCTATCCCTAGAAGCATATTGAGTGCCCTATTTGCGTTTTCATTGCCGTGTCATCTCTTCCCTTTTTGGAAGCCTGCATTTTTTGACCTTTTTATGCAGTATGCCAAACTCTTTAGACCATTTTGAGTAAGTATTTTATGTTTACCATTTTATAAGATGAAATGTGTTGGCTCCCAGAAAGGGAGATTCGAGGATGTTTCATGTCTTCTGTTTTCTCTTGTTTTTAGTGTTTGCTGGAATCGCATAGTGAGAATTTTTTTAAAATTGTTTTTAGGTGGCCGAGTCAAAGCTAGCCAAATTTGTTGAAGACATTATTGTCCTCCCAAGGATGATCGACATTATTGTTGATGGAGAGGTATTATAGCTTTTGTATTTTACATTTTCAGGTTTATCCTTTACTAAAGTTCTGTAGCTTGTTACTCTACGGTATTTTGGTCCTACCAATTCTTGTATGCATATATTTTGGACTCACTACTCCTTCAGGCTGTGATACCATGTTGCTGCTTTTTTATGGTCACTAACTTGCTATGATATTCATCTACCGGTTAATGATGAGTATTTGAGGACTCTGGAGATTTTAATTAAAAAGCTGAAATTTGTTGAAGTGGATTCTACTGTTAAAACTTCAAAAGCTTTAAAAGATGTTCAGCATGAATTAGAGACACTCAGGCAGAAAGCAGTGACAAAGGTAATCTGCATATATGATGTGTTTTAACTTGTGCAATTCAGATGTTCATTTACTTTAGTGTTAAGTCCAATGCCAAAAAATTCTATGCGAGTTCATGGTTGTCCAGTGTATTAATCTTACCTAGTTTCCAGCTCATAACAATTTAAAATAAGGGGAACGTTAATAATAAAGCTATAGGACCCATAGGCTGTTTCGAATTTCTTTATAAAATGATGCTGGCTCTTGTCCAATTTATGATCTTTGTTTTTGACATTTTTTAATATCATAATGTGCGCATGAAGAGATTTGTTCGAATTGGATTTACACAGTGTTAGATGGTGTAGTTGTAAAAATTTAGCGATGCAAATATTATAGCATGCGTCTTGAAGCAGATTGAATTACTCAGGTATAGAATAATTATTTTTTCCCTTCCTAAAGGTTTTGACTTTATGGTTCAAAGCTCTATGCATTGCAGAAACCCAAAACCAATATTCAGATCCTTGAACAGAGTGTTCTATTGCAATACAGGGAAGTTGTGTCTTCTCACATTCATCTACATAAAAGAGTGGTTAACTTCTATTTACATTTTATTTATTACAATCACAATTCATCTGCTCATCACACATGGAAAATTGCAAATGCAAATGCATCTTCTTGTTGGATGGTTGATTTTGGTACTTCATCTTATCGTTTTGGCTTAAGCTGTAAACTTCTTGAGGTGCAGTGGAATATTTCCTTGGTGGTGGAAAGTAAATGTTTCTTTCTATATGTGCATGCTTGTGTCTGTATGCACGCACTTATGGGAGTTTCTCTAAATATTGATGTCGTTAATTTTTCTGCTATGAAGGTGACTAACAATTAAGTTTTTTTTGTCTTGTAGTAACTGAAAATTGCAATAATTTTGTACAGATATAGTATAGGCACTGAATGGATGTAGTACCATTTTCATGTAAAATCCTGAGTCTGAATGGTTAGAGAGGAGCCTATCTGAGTTCAGGAATCTTAGTTGTCATCATGTTTATTATGAAAACTCCTGTTTCTTTCCCAATATTTGATCTCCTCTAGGATACAACAATAAGTAAAAGCAAAGGCTGTTAGTTTTCTGTCACACCAAAAATGCCTATTTGCTTTTCCTTTTTCCCCTCACTTTTCTCTTCTTTTTCCGTCATAATGTTTCTTGCTGCATTTTCTGTTTCTGTTTCTGTTTCTGTTTCTGTTTCTATTTCTTGGCATTTTAGATTTTCTGTTTCTGCATTTTTTGTTCTAACTTTTCTGTTTCTTGGAAATTTTTGTTTTTTGTTTCTTGCTGAATTTGCTGTATCTGTTTATGTTTCTTGGCATTTTAGATATTCTGTTTCTGCATTTTTTGTTCTAAGTCTTCTGTTTCTGCAGTTTTTGTTCCAAGTCTTCTGTTTCTACATTTCTATCTTTCTATGAGATATGAACATTATGTAACATACGGGTGACTAGTTAACATAGTTGGTTTATGAAGATTATATTTGATTGGTCGTGGTGTATTATGTTATGCGATACATTTTGTGGTCATTTTAGTTGTCTTTGATTGATGGAGAATGTAGTATAATTATTGTCATTTCCTGGTGAAATTGGATTATGTTATGATATATAATTATGGGGTGTTGCTTCTTCTGTATAGATACGAGTCTTATAAAGATGAGCTTCATTATCGCAACATGTTGGTCCCTTAGTACGATCTCACTTGTATACTCAAAGGTTGCATATCATTATTATTGATGCGTGGCACATTTCTAGATTTCTCTTAGAAATAAGGATGATGTAACAACATGATATCTAGTTCATAGGGTTGATTTCGGAGTAAAATTTGCGGTTTGTGGTTTTGTATTATGTTACGTGATACATTGCGTAGTCACATTAGTTTTCAATGATTGGTGGGCAGATGCAGAATTGCATTATGTCATGAGTCCAAGTTATGGGGTGTTATTGTTTCTATAGTTAGTCATTTGTGCGAATGGATTGGATGGATTTTTAAACATTAACTGTTTTTTATTTTTCTTATCACAGTGACGCATCCACCACCATATAGCCAAGCATCCATGGATTGAAGGCATTATAAATGGCCCATTGGTTGGTGTTGTCAAGGTCTTTTTTATTCCTTCTGTCTCTTTCCTTTTAGAATGTGAAGGGAATTATGTGTACACTACTATTTTGTGGGTGTATGGTGTTTGGATAATATTTTATTCTCATGCTACAATTCGGATATTCGACTTTTATTTCTTAAGTAGTGAGATATTAAAATGTTGTCTTTGGCATTGAACAAGTTGAAGTTTTGTGCCCTTTTCCGGATATTTTTTTGAATGTTCAATGCTTAGTATGATTGCGTTCAGTACTTTTCCGACTTTGATGATGTATGTATTATAAGAATAAATGATGTGACAATCAATACTGTGATATTGGTGATATGATACTAAAACAAACCACATTATAATGTTAAAATTTGTCACTAATGACCCCATTTAGTGACAAATTTTTGCCGTCACTAATTCCATCTAAGAACAAACCTTTGGTGACGACAAAATTTCGTCACCAATAAACGCCACAAAACTTTTTCATCATGAATTGCATATTCAACAAACCTTTTGTGACAAACTTTCTTCGTCACCAATGAAAAAAAAGGAATCGGTGACGAAAAACTTGTCGTCACTAGTTCGTCACTAAAAGCGTTGACTAAGGCATAATTTAGTGTCTAAATTTTTTCTCGTCACCAAAACATCACCTTTGCCAATTTGCACTTCGATGTGACCATTTTCCGTTATTATTTTTTGTCCTAAATTTCGCGCAATTAGTGACGATTTGTATCTTTTCGTGACAACAATTTCCCCCCTTTGGTGACGACTTTTTTTGGTCACTAAATTTCGTCACCTCTAAGTTTCGTCACTAAATGCCAACCTTTAGTGACGACGTTTTTTTTCGTCACGAAAAACCTTTAGCGACGGACTTTTGCTGACGACGCGTGACCAAAATTTTTTTCGTCACTAAAGGCCTTTGTTGGGCTTTTGGTGACGAAAATCAGCCCTTTGGTGACGAAATTCCGGTTGTCACCAAAGGGGGTTTTTTTTGTAGTGGCATCAACCTTTTGGCAATCCTTTTGATATTATAGTTCTCTTTCCATTGTATAGGTTAGGTTTATTGTTCGCTAGCACTAAGCTAGCTCTCCTTTGTATCTAATGGGATAATGGTAACCCTCAACCATTATTCCATTTTCCCTAATTATTTGTACTGTTAAAAATTGTGAAGCCACTCATAATAGCGCCACAAGAGTATCTATTGCCTAGGAGAAAAGCGGTCTTAATACTTGTAAGTATTCCTTCTCAATTTGTTTTTCGGCTAGTTATGTACTGTAGCAATGACTGATGCTAATACTAATTAATCAGAATACAATAAAGACAGCCCAATAGTTTTTGACATAAATTGTGTCATCACTTTGTAACTTAAATTGTTAGGAGCCATCCAACTTTGTTTAGAAATTTGTCTTGTTACAGCTTGGAGGTGGCATCTTATGCTATAATTTTTAAGATATCATATTGAAATGATGGAATTGACATGTTTTGTTATGTCAGAAGTACTTAACCGGTGATGTTAATATTAATATTGACAGAAAATAATTAATTAAATAAAGTTTTACACCTTTTAGTAATTTATTCGTTAGCAAACAAAAATGACTAATTAAACAGGTTGTCATTCATACAGGAATCGGGCCGTGCTAGGATAGTTGATAGAGCATAAAACTACGATAAACTATTGAATGAATGAGAATAAAGAAGCAAAATACTATTCTACTCAAGTTCGATTCAGCAATTTAAACAAACTTAAAATTATATTTAAATTTGACTTAATTATTTTTCAAGTTGAATTCAAACAAATATTCATTGAGTCACTCTAATTAAATGAAGATCGAGTAACAGTCATATATTTAATTTCATATAAATTTTAAAATTTAAACCAATTTAAAATGTTAATGAACTTTCTGTCTTGTTTAAATAAGATACAGTTAGCTATCAAACCAAGTTTGAAAGATATAAAGCCAAACACGAACAAGTATCAAATAGTTTGGTTATTTTGACTGCCCCAATGATAATATATATATAAAAAAAAAACGAATGTTTTTGATTCACATGTATAGATCCTAATTTTTATTTACTTTCAAAAACTAGAAAATTTGTTTATACTTCGGCCTCTGTGATGAATTTAGAAACTGTGCTCGTTGAATATTTTACGATAATCCAGACATAGCTCACTTCTTGTTGAAAAGTCGTCTATCGGTTAGTGGTGAATGGGTTAAAAAAAGAACACGCGAGAATTCTCCTTTGGATAACATGCATGATTGCAAAAGAGCAATTCCACTGAATAATGGTGGAATAAATACTATGATCCTAATATTGTCATTTTGGTAAGCCTGAACTGTACAAAAAGCATTCCACTCATCCTGCAATTTGCATACCCGATCATATAGCTCTGAAGACATTGTGAGGTTGTAAACTAACCAAGAAGGAAAATGAAAAACTTCAGCCTCTTAGCTTCTTTTCTATTCCTCTTCATTCTTCTCGCAAATCACAATTTTTCTGAAGCTGCAAGACTTCAGGCTTGCAACCCAAGTGGGACAATAACAGGCATAACTCCTCCTCCAGGGCAATGCAATCAGGAAAATGATTCTGATTGCTGCAAGTCAGGGGAGAGGTATAAAACTTACACGTGTTCACCTGCAGTTACTTCACAAACAAAGGCTACTCTTACTATAAATAGCTTTGAGGACGGTGGAGACGGTGGCGGCCCATCAGAGTGTGATGGAAACTACCACTCCGATAGCATACCAATTGTAGCCCTTTCGACTGGGTGGTATGACGGAGGGAATAGATGCTTCAACAACATCACCATCCGCTACAATGGCAGAAGTGTGCGGGCTATGGTAGTTGATGAGTGCGACTCAACAATGGGATGCGATGGGGACCATGACTACCAGCCACCATGTCCTAACAACATTGTGGATGGTTCAAAAGCCGTGTGGGAAGCATTGGGTATTTCTGACCCTGATGATGTCGGCTCCATCGACATCGCTTGGTCTGAGGAGTGAGGACTAATCTTGTTTCTTTATATGCACAATTGCATTAAAATTATGGTAACGTGAACACCAATATTGAAGCTATGTCTAGTACATATATGTATGCGTATGCTATCAAATGATGTATAGTTTTGGGTTAAATATAAAAATATATTGTGGTTTATTTTGGATTGAAGTCGGTGCGTAGAACCATGAATTTGAAATATTGCAGTGGTATTGAGTCTTTCAAGAGCTGCATGTACATGATCACTAAGAATTACATTAACCAACTCGAAATCTGAAATAAACCTTTAGAGTTCAGTGGTGCTATTCTGGAGATCAGTTTCAAAGCTCACCCAATTATAATTTTACAGCGAATTATATAAACATACACATTATGCTCTCCATCCGTGGTATGTTTTATTTTTGCAATGGGTACGAAAGCCTGAGTTATTCTCTTGATTGCACAAGAACTGCCCTGGATTTGGTTTCAATTCTAACAGTCACCACAATTTGTCAATTTTAAGTATAGATCGATCTTGGTTCAATAATTTTGACATGACAGGTACTTTTTCTTTCATCAAAACTAGTTTTGGACTCGCGCGGGGAGTGCCCAAATTTTTTTTATTCTTAAATAAATATTAATTTTAAAATTTTTAAAGAAAAATCAAGGTATATATTTTTTTAAAAATGTAATTTGTATTTATTTTAAATATTTTTACATTATTTTCTAAACTATATAAATTTTTTACTAAATTAATTTAAATGTAGAATAAATCTTAATATATATTACAGATTGAAATAGTGAAATTTTTTATTTATAGAAAAAAAATTATTTTGAAAGTGAAATATAGATAAGTAAAACTATTATTAATAATGAATATTATTTAAAAAAATAGCAATTTCTATGCAAACAACTAAACTGACTGTAATAGTTTTATAAATTTTAACAATTTGATATTCATATTAGTTATTATATTTGCGTATAAGTTTAAATTTATTTTGACATAATATTTTTTATTACTCATTACAATCTGTCAATATAAGTATAAATAATTGCCACCCATTTATCCCCAATGAAACTTTTTAAATTTCTTTTTTAAATATCTGTGTGTGAATGTTTCAAATGTTTTTCTAGTTTTTTTTTAATTATATTTATTTTACTTTCTAAACCATATAATTTTTTAGAAAATAATTTTGCATCACGATAAATTATATAATAAATTTTGCAATTAACATGTTATTTTTTATTTGTAAAAATTAAACTAATTGGTGACTTTTAAGTGTAAGATCACTATTACCAAAAAAAAAAATCGCTTTCAAATGAATAGTGAAGTTTATTATAATAGTATTATGTGTTCTAATAGTCAAGTATTCATATATATTATGTATTAGTTTTGCATCTCACATATAAATTATTTTTAATAATGCATCTTCTAATATTACAATGATCAAAATAAAAATATATCTCACTATCAATAACATTCACAATAAAAATTACATTAGTATTTAAGATTTATATATAATTTAATTTTCACTTTTAACATGGTTTTATCATTTTAATTATATGTGGAATAATTCTAGTATAAAAAAGAACAAAACTTTAAGATATGTTGTTAAAAGTTAATCAAAATATTATATATGATTAAAATTGATTGATATGTCTATATTTAAATATTAATAGAAGTTCATATAATTAGTTAGTTAATCAATACACATATGTTGAAATTAACACACACACATAATATCACAATTTCTAACCTTGAATTTTATTTTATGATTTATTATTTATCCCACATAGTAGAATAAAAATTAATTGTTGTTGTTGATTTATTGTTTATTATGCAAATTAATATTTATATATACACGATTAGCTTAATATATAGAAATAATTGAAACTGGTATAAAATATTAAAATAATGACATGTGAATTTGGAATATTACTTTTTTGTAATATTGTTAATAATTTATTTTGATAGTTATAAAATTTAAAATGATAAACCTAGATAATGTTGAATAAAGTTTAGAGTTAGTACTAATATTTTGGAGTCAAAATATTTAAATTGATAAATGGGAAAGAAATAAAGTTATTTTGAATGTTATGCTCTATATTGTTTTAATTTATAGTATTAAGGTCAAATTTTCAATTATAAATATTAATAATTATTAAATCTTCAAGAAAAATCTTATGTAATTTTTGAATTATTTGATTGGTATTTTAACTGATTTTACTATATTTTATGAACTACAATGTTTTTTTTAGTTAATTTAATAGTACTTTATATAATTACATTCCTAATTTAAGTATCATTTTTTCTATTAAAAAATAGAACTAATTGAAAAAATATATATATGTAGTATGTAAATATTTTTGAGTTATAAAATTTAAATGGTAATATAAATTGAAAAAAAAACTTTGATTAATTTTAAATTTTACAATTGATTGCATTTGAAGTAAAATCTAAATAACTAATAATAATTGTTTAACTTAAAAATAGAAAATAAATAAAAATCTTTAATATGATGAAAGCTTTATAAAGTGAATTAGTACGCTAAAGTAATACAAAATAGTTTTAAACTCTCATAAAATTACAATTTTACCAAAGTGTAATTTGCAACTTGGAGGAAAACTATTGACAAGATAACCGCCACTCTCCATTATATATTCATTGCACTTGAAGTAAAATTTAAATAACTAAGAATAATCGTTTAACTTAAAAATAAATAAAATAAATAAAAAATTTAAAGTGAATTAGTATACTAAAAGTGATACAAAATAGTCTCAAAATTTCATAAAATTACACTTTTACCAAAGTTTTTTTTAATTAATTTAATACTACTTTATATAATTATATGGCTTGTTAAAATATCATGTTTTCCTTTTTTTAAAAAAAAATATTATTTTGAGGGTAGTTACAAAATATTTAAATAAAAATATGTAAATTTAGAGGATGATTTTTTTTTTGTGAATAAATATGCCAATTATTTGTAATAATAGTGTTTATAATTTATTTAAATAATTATACATTATAATAATTTTAAATAATGTTTTGAATTAGTATTGATATTTTTTAGTCAAAATATTTAAAATAACAAATGAGGATCAAGTTAAATTATTTTAAATATTCATTTGCATTTTTTTAATATATATTACTAATTAAAATTTTTCGGTATGAAATGTTTTTTTTTTTTGAGAATAAATATAAAAGAAACATGTAAGTGTAGGTAAATTACAAAATTTATATGATACTAAAAATTGGACAAAAATCGTTGTATAATAAATTTTGATTAATTTTCAATTCCAACTAATTGTACTTGAAAGTAAAATTTAAATTGATAATAAAAAAATACAATAAGAAAAACTTTTAATGTGAATTAATACACTGAAAGTATACAAAAATAGTTTCAAAATTTCATAAAATTATGCTGATATCAAAATGCACCCTACAACCTACAACCTAAGAGAAACATATTAATAAAAGGTTACCCACTACAAAATTATGTAACGTGTGGAGTGTGTTTAGTCATAATTTAAAATTTAATAAGTATTAATTTTTACTAAAAAAAATTATTTGGTTTTTGAAATATATAAGGAGATAATATCAAACACCCCCCTCGAAGTTTTATTAAATAACAAATTGGACCTTGAGGTTTAAAAAATAACAAATACCCCTTTCACTCGAAAGAAAAATAACATTAGCCTCTCTGATTATAAGTCAATTAATGCAGTTTATTTGCAACAATAAATTTTTTTTTGTAGACTAATATAACCTTAAAATTGAAATGGGCAAACTAATATGCCCTCTTCTTTTGTCATTCGATTCTTGGTAGTGGAGTGTCGCACAGATTGAGCAAACCTAGAACTTATGATTTGGGTCTTAAGCGGGTGAATAGCCACGCAATTTTGGTACCATTTCCAAAGAATCATTCAGATTTTCTCTTTCTTTACGCTGTATTTTTTTCTTTCTTTTTTATCAAAGCGCAACCGATTAGCAACCATAGGTGATTTCAAGCCTGTGGTGATTATGAAGTGGAAAGTGAGAGGACTCTTGAATTAAAAGTGGAAATCGAAGAAATACTATACAAGGCGATAGTGGTGTACTCGAACCTAAAAAAATTGAGGTAAATTATAGTTTTTTCTACAATGGCAAATCTTGTGTAGGGTTTTTTAAATTTGAGGGAATTGACAAGAGAATGTGCTTATATTGGTGGATGAAATTTTGTGTGTGTTAATAGTAGGTTGTTTAAAACTTTGATTGAGGTTTATATCTGATTTTGTAATTAGAAATACTTGCTGAAGCACAGGAATTTTTGTTTCTGTGTTGTGTTAGGGATGTTTTTGTTGAAATGGTTTAGTTGTATAACTATTGTTTCTTAATGGTATTTGTTATTTTCCAAACCTCAGGGTCCAATTTGTTATTTAATAAAATCTTGAGGGGGGTGTTTGATATTAACTCATATATAATTTATATTTTTAATTTAATTTATTATATTTACGAACTATAAAGTTTTGTTTTAGTTAATTTAATACTACTTTATAAAATTATATTACTAGTTAAAGTATTATGTAACATGTTTTCCTATCTTCTGTTTTTTTTAAAAAAAAATTCTATTAAAGGAATACAAAAGTTTGTTTAGTATATGTAAATTTAAATAGTAAATATAAAGTTAATTTCGATTAATTTTTAATTAATACTAACATATTGAAATTATAACATACTACAACATTAAAAATATATATAACTATTTATTTATTATTACAATATTAATTAATTTATTTAAAAATATATTTAGTTAATTCAATAAGTATAAATATATTTAAATAAGGACATGAAAATTTAGAGTATGATTTTTTTTCCATGGATAAATATGTCAATTATTTTTAATCATAGTGTTCATAATTTACTTAAAAAATTATACATTATAATAATTTTAAATAATATTTTGAATTAGTATTGATATTTTTTAGTCCAAATATTTAAAATAATAAATGGAGATCAATTTAAATTATTTTAAATATTTATTTCAATAAATTTTAAAAACATACTACTAAGAAAAAAATTTTAATATGAAAAATAAAAAGTTTAAGAATATAAAAGAAACATGTAAGTTTAGGGGAGTAACAAAATTTATATGGTAATAAAAATTAAAAAATCTCATGTATGAAAAAAAATTTGATTAATTTTATATTACAACTAATTATACTTGAAAGTAAAATTTAAATTGGTAATAAAGAAAATATGATAAGAAAATTTTTTTAAATAAATTAATACACTAAAAGTACACAAAAATATTCTCAAACTTTTTACAAAATTACAATTATACCAAAGTGAAATTTGTAACCTACAAAAAACCTATTGACAAAAGGTCATTCACCATTCTCGCTTTTATGTATATGGATATTAATGTGCCATATTTCTCTACCCCTTAACTTTCAAATTTTAAATCCTTGTCTCTTCCAAATAAATAGAGGTAGAAATATTTTTATAGTTTCAATGGGTACCCAACGTGATGGGAGTTATTAGGCTTTTTATACCCATTAAAAATATCCATTGGGAATAACTAGGAAGAATATTATTGGGTTGGGAATTTATTGGGTGGGTTGTGGGATACCCATAGGCTCCAAAAGGAAAAGATAAATAGGTAATTATCCGGTAATGTTGGGTAATTATTGGGTGATATTGAATAATCAATGATTAATAATAATTTAATTATTTTTTATTTTTTAAAATTATTAATAAATAAATTTTATTTTTTTATTTTAAAATCATGGCAATCACTGGTGCCTAGACCACCATCGAACCACCGGCTGGCTACCACCAATTGCCATCGACCGATCGACGATAGTAAGGCCACAATGTAATTCCCAATGGAAATTTTTAATCAGATCCCAATAGGAATTAAGAAATTCCAATCCCATGAAATCACATTCCTACCCAATCCCAAAATTTAATGAGAATTATTTTTTTCATTTTCAATAATTTCCTACCCATTTTAATCTCACCAAATTCCCACCCATTTTCCCCCCATTGCCACCCCTACTAATAACGTATAAATGAATAAGTATATGTTGCCCATTGCCAAAAGAATAAAGGTTTAAAAAATTATTTTGCTAAGAAGTTTGACCTTCCTGTCATTTATCTAGATGGACTTGAGATTGATTTTTACTCTCATACATAATTGGATACCTAATTTGTTGGGTTAACTACATTTATTCTCTTGAGGTTTTGTCTAATTACCAATCAAACCTTATAATTTGTGAATATTATGGTCACTCCCTTTAAACGTTACAATGTATAACATACATTCCCTATGATGAAAGGACTTTAGAAATGTGCTGATGTAAATAAAAAAAATTACAAACATTCTAATATACCCTTGTAATACAAGTTTTAAATTACATCAATCGCTTTGTACTATACTTAACCCCTGTAAGTATTAAATTGTCATTTTATTTAAATTTTAAAAATATGAATATAAAACCAAATTATATATGATGCTTATTGTATTCATTATCTCTAAAGCCAAAGTCATGAACATTTTTTTCAAAATATCCTCATTTGTAATCATCAAAACTTAATAGTTTAAAAATTAATTTAGTAATGGAATTAATCATATTTTTAATTATCTCCTTTTTAACTTTTTAGAAAAAAAAAAATCAAACACTTCATTGCCAGTAGGTATTAATAGCTCCCCAAGTATCATGAGCTAAAAGATACTAAAAGTCGCAATTTGGGGTAGGTTCAAGTCTCTTTTTAGAAGACAATTATGTCATGATTTCTTTTTTGTAGGAAAAAAGGAGAAACAAATAGAGAGCTGCAAGGATTGAAAAGTGAGCAGCCAATGGTAATTTGTTAAAAAAATAAGTTTATTGCAAAATATTTAGAAAAAAAAAGCCTTGAAATAACCAAAATATTACATAGGTCATTTTTCTAAATTATTTATAGTTAGACTAATATTTAAAAACAACCCAATTTCCTTACAAATAGCAATTTTAGTGGGATTGTGTAAGATTTATGAGATTATGCGATCCCACACGATCTACGCCTAATTCTCTTGATCCTATAATCGATCCCATGAGACAAACGATTCCATGTGATTTAGGATAAATTCTGATGTATAATCCTATGATCTGAATTGCGATTATGACAACTATGATTTTTTTCCATTTTTTCTAATGAAAAAAGGTCATTACTGATCGTCACTAATTGGTATCTTGTAATGACAACCTGATGAGTCTTTTTGGTGTACTTCTTTAGTGATAAGGCATTGCTGACAATCTGTTGATAATTTTTGTTTTGTCAATAAAGTTGTCCATTTAAGAAATTTATACTTTTTCTAACCTCATCTTCCACTAACTAAAGAGTGATTTTCTTGCAGTGATCAATAGTTAATAGATTTTGAAAAATTCAAATGAATAGAGGAAGTTGTTAAAACTACTGCTTCGAGTAATCATTTGTAAGAAATATTCATTAAGGTCACTAGAAAAGTATTCCTCCTGAAAAGCACTCATACTACATCGACAATCAGTACCAATGTCAATAATTTTTAACATAGTTCTCAAAAATACATCCGAAAAATATTTTGACAATAAACTATACAAAAACAATTTCAGAAATCTCTCATATTTACGCACAAGAAAATAATTTACAAGTTCTTAATAAACAATTCTTCAAACCTTCAATGACGTTTGAATCAACCCTTCCAGCAAATTATAAATGTCGTATAAAGTGGTCTTACTCCTTTGGATCCACAGATTAAGAAAAGCAAATTGCTCCATAAAAAGTAGCAAGAGCAATCAAAATGAGCAAACATGGAACTCCTATGATTAATGGAACAAGCCAAAAGTGTGCACACAGACACCTTGCAATCCAGAAAATATAACATAATGTCTAAACAAATTTATCAAAGATGATGCAACTAAGTGTATTTAATCAAAACTCTAAACATGTTTGGTGCGCCAAAGTAAACTAGATCAAGATGCAATACAAATATCATTAAACTCTACTGTTAAAACTTACACCACCAAAATCTATAATTACTTCATAACATTGTTTAACAGACTAATTAAATCCAAATTAATTACATCAACCATCAAGGCCTCCACCTTGGGAGCAAGGAAAAAGAAAAGATAATCTGCAAGCACCCCAATAAATCAAGCAACCCCCAAAATGAATTTTGGTTGATATGATATGACTTAGAGGATTGTATATGAATAATCAGATATAGGAATACATTTAGTGAACGATAAAGGAAACTTTTAATTATTAAAAATATTGAAGATATTTAAGTGCCCGTTATTAAAATTTTAAAAATTATGCCCTTTCTAACAATTTTATATCTTGCTATGCCCTTAATTAAAATTTTCCCTAATATATAACTGTGTGTTTCTATATATCTATCTATCTATCTATCTATCTATATATATATATATAGAAACCTTATTTAAATAGAATATAAGTGTGTATAAAGTGAAATGTATCATATTATAGTTATATAAGAATCAGGGTATATAATTTTATAAAGCGTGAAGTATGAATTAAATATGTTTGATTCCTCTACTCTACTATCATGATCTATAGAAATTTCACTGATGCTATATTATTCATAATTTGCAAAGCTAGTCCATGGGGCCGGGCCTTCCACGGCCAACTCATTGTCAGGGTTACACCCTGATGGAGTGGGCTAGTGTACTGCAGTAACTTTCGATGAACAAAATAATAGCCAAGAACCGGAAAGAAAAGATCGAGGAGGAGCAGAAGAAGAAAAGAATAGACGGAAATAGAGAGAAGCTAGAGACTACAGGATAAACCCGATTCCATTCATCAAAATCATACCTTTTACATTGCAAGTGCTGCATCTTTATATAATCTTTGAAGCTTAACAACTCTAACCAACTAATCTTTGCAATACTAACAAACTCTTGCAATACTAACGGACTCCTGCTGCCTCTAACAAACTCCTTCGGGTGCAAGTAACTAACTTCTAATAACTACACAAATGGCCTTATTTTATTTGCTAATTGTGGTGACCCCTTAACTTGTATGATCATGACATTCGCTACCCTTTAAAGCGACCTTGTCCTCAAGTGAAAATCTGAAATTGACTTTTGATGAGCGCTTTGGTCCTCCCAAAGCCTCCTCCTTGCTGAATTGTTGCCATTGAACAAGCCATTGTGATGCGACTTTCCATTGCGAACTAGCATTCTCCATACGTAGTCTGACTCACGGGTGATAACGGACAAACATCCTCATCATTTAGTTCCGCAAACTTGTGCAGGTATTGCTTCATTTCTAACTTCTTCAAGGTGATACATGGAATCTGAGGATGACATTTAGTTTGTAGGAGGTAGCTTGACTTGTATGCAACTTGACCAACCTTAGCTTCAATCGATAGGGACCAAAATGCTTGGAGGCAAGTTTTAAATTAGAACGAAGCGCAATGGTTTCTTTGCTGTATAGTTGCGACTTGGAAAACCCAATCTCCTACTTCCAATGTCCTCTCGATTCGGTGTTTATCGCAAAGTGCTTCATCCTCTTACGGCTTTAGGTGATCCTTGAGACTATGCGGCACCTCTTGATCTTTCTTTATAAGATCCGTAGTATGATTGGTATGGTGAATCTGAATCGGTCCCAATGGTAATGAATTTGGCTTGTAACCATACAATGCTTCAAAAGGTGTCATGTTAATACTGCTGTGAAATGAAGTGTTGTACCACCATTCGACTAATGCTAACCATTTACTCGGCTAGAAGTCTTTCACAAGTGTAGCACCTCAAGTAAGTCTCCAGACATTGGTTCACTCTTTCGGACTGGCCATCACTTTGCGGATGATAGGCAGAACTGTAGTTTAGGTTGACTTCCAGTTGCTTGAATAGAAGCTTCCAAAACTGACTGGTAAAAATTTTGTCACAATCACTGACTATGGACGATGGCATACCATGCAGCTTGAAAATATTATTCAGGAACAAGTCAGCTACTATGGGTGCAGAAATCGGATGAGCTAGTGGCAAGAAATGGTGAACTTAGTGAATCATCACTATCACCATAATCAGTCGTAACCTTGAGACAGCGACTTCTCAATGAAATTCATGGTGATTTGTGACCAAGCTTGTTGTGGAGCTACCAATGGTTGCAGACCCGGATAGGGTAAATGTTAAGCTTTTGTTTCTTTGACACACTTCTTTAGTTCACATAAATAACATCTTGCTTCATTTGTGGCCAAAAGAAAAGCATTTTAATCTGTAAGGTGGCATTTTGGCTGAATGTCCGCTTAAAGGAGTTGCATACATCTCTCGGTCATTGTCTCCTGAGCCCGGTGAACTACCAACATACATTCTTGTTCCTTTCTTGAGAATCCGTGATCATATTGGAATTCAGATTCGGCGAGGTAGATCATCTTCTTGGCAATTATCGACTTGCCTCTTCATCCCTTGATAGCTTTCTTCCAATTGAGTCCACTCAGGCTTATAAGATGATATAGCCATAGTTTCACCTTGTGTGTCCGCTTCTCCATTTTCCATAACCTTCATGGATAGAGTATCTGCAGCTTTATTTTCTGCTCCTTTTTTATAGCATATCTCATAGCTCAGCCCCAACAGTTTTGTGAGCCATTTGTGCTGCAATGGTATATTGAGTTTCTGCTCTAAAAGGTACTTCAAGGACTGATGATCAGTTCTTATGATGAAATGTCCTCCAATCAAGTAATGTTTCCATTTTTGTACTGCCATGACTAATGCCAATAATTCTTTTTCATAAGTTGATAGCCATTTATTCTGGATGTTAAATGATTTGCTCATATAGGCAATAGGCTGTCCCTCCTGCATTAATACTGCCTCCATTCCATTTGCACATGCATCAGTTTCCACTATGAATTGTTGGGAAAAATTTGGCATCCTCAACACTGGAGCTGAACAAATAGCTTGTTTGAGTTGCTCAAAAGCTGTGGTAGCTTCACTTCCTCATTGGTAGCTATCCTTTTTAAGCAAATCTGTGATGGGTTTGCTTATGATGCCATAGTTCCTGATAAACCTCCTGTAATATCCTGTTAGGCCAAGAAATCCCCTAAGTTGTTTAACATTTGTTGGAAGAGGCCAGTTGAGAACACTATCCACCTTTCCTTTATCCATGCTCACTCCTTCTGCAGAAATGATATGCCCCAAGTACTCAACTTGTGGTTGTGCAAAAGAGCATTTGGAGCGTTTGGCATATAAGCGATGCTCTCTCGAGTTATGTCTGACACTCAAGTGTTGGACATACAATTTGAGGTTAGGTGTAAACAAGTATGTCATCAAAGAAAACTAACACAAACTTCCTCAAATATGGTGGAAGATATGGTTCATTAGGAATTTGAAAGGTTGAAGGTGCATTTGTGAGACCGAATGGCATTACAAGAAATTCATAGTGGCCTAGGTGGGTTTGGAAAGCGATTTAGGTACATCGAGGTTTTCATTACGATTTGATGATATCGACTCTTAGATCAATTTTAGAAAAAATTTAGAACCAAAAGCTCATCCAACAACTCATCAATGTTGGGTATAGAAACCTATCTTTGATAGTCATCTCATTAAGATGCCTATAGTCTATGCATAGTCTCCATGTACCATCCTTTTTCTTGACCAGCGTACAGGTGAGGCATAAGGGCTATTGCTCGGTTGAATGATTTTGTTTTCTAACAAATCAAGTACTTGCTTTTCAATTTCAGTTTTATGTGCATGAGGGTATCTATAAGGTCTAAGTTTAAAGGGCTTGGCATCAGGTTTTAAAGGGATGTTATGATCGTGTGATCTGGGAGGTGGTAAAGATTTAGGCACATCAAACACATCCGAGTACTGTAATAACAATTCTGAGACAAGATCAGGTGTTTTTACCTCTGCTCCCTTGTTTGTATCCACCACTGAATTGAGTAGCCTAGATGTGATCAGCTTGTTCTTCATTTCCAGAAATGGCTTGGTGTCCTTCCCTCTGATGAGCCTCATTTCAGGTTTATCTCCATTTCCTTGCAACACTAATTCCTCCCCTTGATGCTGCAGTTGAATGTTGAATTGCTTGAAATCAAATGTAATAGGACTATAGTGACACATCCGATCCACGCCCAAGATTACATCCCAACCACCTAACTCCATGATTCTGAGGTTATATTTGAATTTGTAGCCTTGAACTGTCCAAGCTTGTTGGGGGCATATTGCAGTACTTGTGATCGTCTTACCATCGGCTACTGTCACAGTGAAAGGGCTAGTTTCTTGGTATGGTAATGCTAACTTTTGAACCACTCTATAGTTAATGTAACTATGAGTCTTTGCCGTGTCCACAAGAATCCGAACTGGTTTATGAATTTGGCCATCTAAAGTGATAATTTTCCTCTTGATATTGTCGGATAGAGCATGGGTGAAACTTCCACTAAGCTGTTCTTAGGATCATTTGTTTCCTCTTCTATACCAGCTCCTTCCTCTTCCATTTCTGCCACCATGAAGTTGATCTGCTTAAGCTTGCATTCATGACCTAACCCAAACTTCTCCCCGCATTTGAAACATAACCCCAAATTTCTTCTTCTTTGTATTTCCTGAGCCGAGATCTTTCTGACTTCTGTGTGGCCTGGTGCTTTTTCCTTGGTGAATGGGGTGGTCGGGACTGTGTATTGACTTGGTGTTCCCACTTTATTTTTGATAAAACCAAAATTGCTCCTACCCTTGTAATCTTGCGCTTCCGATTTGTTCTTGCCCTTGTGCTAACTCAAATGCATCTATTAATGTTTGAGTTTATGCATTACGACCACATGTAATGTCTTCCTTCAAACCAGCATGAATGATGATATAAAGTATGCTTGAGATGGCCGGGATCTTTTATTAGCATCGTGGTTTTGATTCTTCAAAGCGTTCTTGATACTCAAGAAGAATCTTCTTCTTTGCAATTTATTGAACACCTCTACTTCATCCATCCTTCCCTTTACGCAAATCTCTTAGTTAACGACATTCTAAATTCGCTCAACATCCTTTGTCACTTTAATCCCTGGTACCGGTTATGACCTTCCTCCATGTAAATTCCACAATGTCTAATTTCCGATTTTATCCTCACGGTTTACATGAAAAAATTTCTCACATTTGCGTAGCCACTCCTAGAATTTTCCCCAGGAACATGGGTAATTCTACCTTAGGAAATAAGGCATCATACTTCTCTTCAATTCCTTTCTCCTCCTTGCGACATTTTGTACTTTGTCATCTCTGATTCCCTAGATCGACTTGAGGTAGGTAGTAAGTGTATGATTCCCTTGATTAATCGTCCCTCTACTCCTTGTATCCTTTTTAGGAAGTGCATCAGTTATCGAATTTGGAGTCGCTTTTAGCCCACATCGTGATGCATTTACGAAGTTCCGACATCATTTAAATCCGAGTGTTGTCGACCGGAATCTCTCCTAACTCCGATATTCTTCCTTGCTGTGTCTGTTCTTCGGTTTTATATGCGGTGTTTATGCGCCATTGCTCGGATTGAACCAAGGATGAAAACTTCTCACGATACCAAATGTCGGGGTTACACCACGATGGAGTGAGCTAGTGGCTGAACTTCGATGAACAAAATAGCCAAGAACCGAGAAAGAAAAGATCGAGGAGGCAGGAAGAAGAAAAGAATGAAGAAATAGAGAGAAGCTAGAGACTGCAGGATAAACCCGATTCCATTCATCAAAATCATACCTTTTACATTGCAAATGCGCATCTTTATATAATCTTTGAAGCTTAACAACTCTAACCAACTATCTGCTGCAATACTAACAAACTCTTTGCAATACTAACGGACTCAACCTGCTGCCTCTAACAAACTCCCGGGTGCAAGTAACTAACTTCTAATAACTACACAAATGGCCTTATTTTATTTGCTAATTGTAGTGACCCCTTAACTTGTATGATCATGACACTCATCTAGTCCTATTGTGTATTCTAATGGGCCTTTCAAAGCAATATGTAATGCATTGATTGAACCGCCATCGAGCAAAGCCCTAATTCCATCGTTTTCTTTTCAACTTTCTTTGCTATTTTAAAACTAATATTCTAGTAAGTAAATAACGATTATTAATCATCTTTGGATTTGTTTCCTTAATTTGATTTGGTTATCCATATTTAAAAATTTTAATTAAATTATTAAATTTGGCAATTTGATTCATTGGTTGTCTAGTTAGAATCGGACCAAACTAAAATGTTCGATCTTTCACCAAATCATTGAATCAAATTGATACAAAGTTGAAAGTTTGGTGGAGGTTGTTTACCCTTTCTATTGAGTTTTACATATGAGTTGAAAGACTCTAACAAATTTATATGTGGGCAAATGAGTGTTAGCAATTAAATTAATCTGATTCTCCAAACAAAATATAGGATAAACAAGCAAAAGAAAGAAAGAAACCTACGCATATTACTTGGAAAAAAAAAAGAAAAAAAAAAGGAACCAAAAAATAAGTCGAGCTTCTTGAGGCAAGGTTAAAACCCAAAAAAAAAAAAAAAAAAAACTATGATTAGGAGGAACACAATGAGACCAGGAGGAAATCCATCTTGCAAAAGGAAACATGCATTTATCTATCATCTTTTGAAGAGGCTAAAAAATATTTTCTTTAAAAAAGAAGGGGTTAAAAGCAAAGTTTTTGCAGTTTTTTTCCTTAAGAAAAGCGTTCTTATGTAATATTATTAGTGCCCATGTTTTGCCTTCCATACTAACTATACGTTTTGAAGGTGATTAAAAGTGCAAAATTTTGTAATAAAAGGGGAAGAAAGGGGTAAATTTAAAGTATTAGATGCCTGCTTTGCAAGAGTAGTCGTTATCTCCAAATTGGAACTTTGAAAATAAGATTTTGTGATCGGACTTGAGCTTTTAGCTACATAAGCTACAATGGGGACAGAGTCCATCAGAAGAAAATATTTTCTGGCACTTAACGCCATGACAATGATGAAATGTTACATTCATCGATCTAACCAGGTGGGACCATAGGATCATAAGTTTATTGTTGATAGATTGTATATCATAAAATTGTATAGTAATTAGATAACATAATGATAGGTAATTTTATTAGTATAATATTATATTTCAACAGACAAAAAAAATATTTTTTATTATGAATTATCAATTTCAATATGTAAGTGCGACTTCCATTGAACGGTCATACTCAAGACTGCATAAACACTACATTTCTCAAAACTTGAAAACCAATGAAATCACTTCGACCTCAGAATACTTTCACTATATAATTTTCTACTACCACTACAAATTTAAAATTTTGAGTTATCTCTTGAAAATAAAACTCTCAATCCATCATTTACTATTTCTTTTGCAAACCCAGCTCTAAGTAGAACTCAGCTCAAACTAAGTCATTGAGTTAGCTGTACTGGACTGAGTTGCATCACATAAAATGTTCATATCTTTATTAGAATCGAAATTAAAGGTTCATTTTGGTATGACCAACCCTATGGTCGCTTTGCATTAGATGGCTGCACGAAATTATGAATTGCCACAATCATATATAATCATTTCGTATAGAAAAATTAGAAGGACATCAATTTGTTCTTCATTTTAGTCACTCCAGAAATCACATAACTCATTAAATTTGACATCAATCCTCCACACCCATTGCAAGCATATAAGACAAGTCAGTAAATAACCAAGCAGCTCATACAAAGAACTCAATTAGGATCAGTCTATGTCCCATTCTCCTTCCTGCTGAAGACCATTTTTAGGTCGAATTGTATCTTTTATGTAGAAACCATCTTTCCTTATGTACCAGTAGCACTGATTTCGTGTGAACCATAACCAATGCTTGTCACAATATTGTTGGGCAATTTCCCAGTTAAAGGCATATAGCAGCCCATGTTTTTTACCCCACCATAAATCACAGCTGAAAAATGTAGACATGGAAATATCCATTCTAAATTTCCAATTGAATTGCTGGTTGGGAGCAAGATAATGTGTTCCAAGATCGTCATCTTCAGACCTGCAATGAAGCACCAAGGGATCTGGCAAATTGTTGGTGACATGAACATTATATGGCAAACTCCACACGTACTCAGAAAGGCAAATTGAGAAAAGAATTAAGGCGTAGAGTATTTTCATCACGATAATGTGGCTGATGTTGATGGTTGTTGAAGTTTTCTGTATACTTTTCTAGTGCAAACTTGTGTGGGAGCTACATTTGTTTAATAGCATTAATTGAAATTAAAAAAATTAATTAATGTCTAGGTAACCGTATGTAAGATCATGTAGATGTTACGGATACATCTTCCTTGGATTAGAAAGTAACCGAACATTTTTTTCCCAAAATATTATTGTTAAACGTCATTATCCACGCAAACATATATAAATCAAATAACTTATACTCTCACTATTTCAAACAAAAATCCACTTTTAAAATTTTTCTTCGTTTTCCCCAAAAAATATACAAAAATCAAATTTTATATTATCTTTATTAATAATAATAATATATGATTTCTGCTTAAAAAGTAAGAATAAATATAAAAAATTATATATTTAGTAGTCCATTAATTTTATTATATTTTATAGCTAAAAAAATTATTATTTAAGGTGAACTTTTTTTTTTAAAATGAAAAGAGTGCGTACTTTAATAGAGGAAGAAACTTGGTTAAATTATTAAACTATTTACACAAACTCGAAAATAAGGAGAAACCAAAGTCAATGACAGCATCTAATTAACCTATTTATACAACTTCTATACGTAATATTTCACTTTATCATTTTCTTTTCAAAACAAATGAAAAAAAAATTAAAATTACTACCAAAGCTCTTTGTGCCTAGCACACAGCATAATAACTAGTTTATTATCTAAAAAAGAGAGTTGAGATAAATTTTTGTCATCCGATTTCATATAAGTTGAATTTTACATTTTTTTTTCTCTCTATCGCCCTTGAACATGTGTTATTTTATTTTAGTTTAAATGTAATAACTTAAACTTTGTAGTTGATTTTTGTAAATTTCTTTATAGTATAGGTTAAAGTTATTAATTTTTTATTATTAATTTTAAATCTTATTTGAATTTATTTTTTATAAAAATTATCATTTTTTTATTATTTTAAGTAAAAATATTTTTTTAATCCCTTTACAGCTAAATACAAATACAACCAATAATTCAATTTTGAAAACAATACGTAAATATTATGACCCACGTATTTTTTGCATATTTCTTTATAAGTATTCCTATCAATTTAAAATTAAACGCTATAAAATGTAATATTAAATTTTAGTTTATTTATTTATTTATTATTAATTATTAAAAATCTAACAAGAGATTTTTTGAATTATTAATGACATATATATTTTTCCCATGAACAAGCGATTTTTTTAAATCATTGCATAAGTAACTAAAAATAAACTATAAAATCATTTAGATTCATGCAAACGTAATATATAATAAAATATCTTATTATTAAAATTTTAGATTCTATTGCATTAAATTTAGAAGTTTCAATTGAAGTGATCTTTCTATGAGGTTTTGGTCTTCTTATATATTGGTCGATATCAATAGATTTTTTTTTAAAAAAAAAAACTTATAAATATTTCAATTAGCACCATTACTATAAACTTATGTTACTTTTAAATTATTTTAACAAAATAATTATATAGGTCAAAGATATATTAAAATATTTAAAATAATAGTAATTATGTATTTGCAAAGAAAAAATATTAAAAATTAAAACTTAAAACTTATTAAAAATTTTAACTGAACACTCTTATTTCTTAAGTGAGGCATTAAAAACTAGTATTTGAATAACTAACGCTCACAAGAAAAAAAAGAGTAACTCAAATCGTAGCACTATGCAAAGGGACTATCATGAATAAGGGAAGGAAATAGAGACTTAATAGTTGAGTACTAATGCCAACTGGAATAAATAGAATAGGTGGAGCTCAGTAATTATTATAATAGAATTAGACCAAACCTATTAATTCTTGTTGGTGAAATGGTGCAATAAGTTATTGTTTAATAAATAAGCAAAGTTGATTAATCCAATTTGTTAGTTAATAAATAGCTATTCACAAGAAAGGAGAGGCAATTATGTTGTAACAAACTTTTGAAATTTCCCTCTTAATTTGAATTTTCCATCTCCACTTCTCTCTCATTTTATTCCTAATTTTCTTATTCCATTTTTCAAAATTTCAAATTCATCATCGTCAAATCCAATTCCTGACAAAATAGCACTACAAGAAAAACCCCCCTTTTGTGACAACCGGAATTTCGTCACCAAAGGACTACTTTTTGTCACCAAATGCCCTGTGTAAGCCTTTAGTGATGAAAAAAATTGGTCACTTGTTGTCACAGTGCATCACTAAAGGTTTTCGTGGAGAAAAAAAGTCGTCACTAAAGGGTGAAAATTAGTGACCAAAAAAAGTTGTCACCAAAAGGGGGAAAATTGTTGTCACTAAAAAATAAAAGTTGTCACTAATTGCGCGAAATTAGTGATTTAAATATGGTCAAATCCTTGAAAGCGCATTTGGGCAACGGCGGTGTGACATTTTGGTGACGAGAAAAATTCATCACTAAATTATACCTTGGTCAACGCTTTTAGTAACGAGCTAATGCGATAAGTTTTGTCACCAATTCCTTTTTCATTGGTGATAGAAAAAATTAAATCACAAAAGATTTGTTGAATATGCAATTTGTGATGAAAAAGTTTTGTGATCTTTGTTCATTAGTGATGAAATTTTGTCATCTCCAAAGATTTGTTCTTAGATGGAATTAGTGACGGCAAAATTTGTCACTAAATAGGTCATTAGTCTATTGTGTATATGTGACTCTTTTTATGTGAATATGATGATCGTTTCAGGGAAAAAAGAAAAATAGAGTCATTAGTGACAAATTTTAACCAATGTTATAATGTTGTTTGTTTTAGTATCATATCACCAATATCACAATATTGATTGTCACATCATTTATTCTTATAACACATACATCGTCGAAGCTAGAAAAGTACTGAACGCAATCATACTAAGCATTGAACATACAAAAAATATCTAAAAAAGGGCATAAAACTTCAACTTGTTCAATGCCAGAGACAACATTTTAATATCCCACTACATAAGAAATAAAAGTCGAATATCCGAATTGTAGCATGAGAATAAAATATTATCCAAACACCAAACACCCACAAAATAATAGTGTACATAATTCCCTTCCCATTCTAAAAGGAAAGAGCCAAAAGAAATGAAAAAGACCTTCACAACACCAACCAATGGGCCATTTGTAATGCCTTCAATCTATGGATACTTGCCTATGTGGTGGTGGATGCGTCACTGTGACAAAAAAAGTAAAAAACAGTGAATGTTTAAAAATCCATCCAATCCATTCACACAAATGACTAACTATAGAAACAACACCACCCCATAACTTGAACTCATGACATAATGCAATTACAGAATTTTCCACCAATCAAAGAAAACTAATGTGACCGTAATGTATCACATGACATAATACAAAACCACAAACCGCAAATTTTACTCAGTAAACCAACCTATTAACTAGATATCATTATGTTACATGATCCTTATTTCTAAGAGAAATTTAGAAATGTGCCATACATCGATAATAATGATATGCAACCTTTGAGTGTATGCTAGATCGTACTAAATGACCAACATGTTGCGTTAACGAAGCTAATCTTTATAAGACTTGCATATATACAAAAGAAGCAACACCCCATAAGTATATATCAGGACATAATCCAATTTCACTAGTAAATGACAATAATCATACTACATTCTCCACCAATCAAAGACAACTAAAATGACCATGAAATGTATCGCATAACATACTACAATACGACCAATCAAAAATTTGATAGAAAAATATTTCCATCTCATGTAACCAGAAATTTATGATGAATCTTCTTCTTTTTTTATGAAAATGATGAATCCTCTTCTAAAAAAATCAGAAAAAAGGATCCAGATGAAATTAAATTAAAACAATGAAAAAAATCACATCATAGTCTCTTTCAATCCAAATCTCAACCCAAATTCACAAGTTCATTCTTCATTGTTTTCTGGAACTTAAATACTTCATGATTGCTATCAACTCAACAACTGTTCTGCTTCACTATAATAACTTCAATACTGTCGGCATATCACCCGTGAGATTGAAAGAGCAGGCCTCTTTAATTGCATTCCACTATATCATATATAGCTTGTATACACATTTTGAAATATGCAATATGCAAAATTAACGCCTAACAACAAAGATAGATAACAACTGAAACTAATCCAAATTCATACAAAATCCAATGTCATCCTGCAATATCTTGCATACTAAGAATATTCTAGATTAGACTATCCATTTCCACATCATCACAGCACAATTAAAGGCCAAAAAGAAAAGAAAAAAAGCAACAATAGATAATTAGTAAACATAGATTTCATCACATTCCACCACAGCAGAATACCAACGAACAAAGGCTCAAAGTAAATTATTCTCAATTAATTCAGAAAGCAATCAACTATGAGTAGCCACAAATGAGCTAAAGGAATTTTAAATTGCAGTAGCCATTTTAATTTCTAGCATAACATATTCTCGCTATATCAACAAATAAATTAATGACCTATTTCCCATTCCTGAGAATAAAAATGAAGTCACAAATAAGGAAAATTTGGTATCCATTCCCAGTAGACAAAAATAACACAATAATATTAAATTCCAGTAACCATTTTCATTTCTAGCAGAGTATATTATCGTCATATCAGCAACCAAGCCAATGGAATATTCGGATTTTAGCGACTGCACTCATAAATAATTTCAAGTGGAGGACATGTGATCAATTTATCCACGAACTACCAGTGAAAACAGTCAAAGCGTGAAAAAATTTAAGATACTAAATGTAAGGGACTAAATAGGTTGCTCTAATGTGAGGAAAGAAAAAAGATCATAAAACCAAACAAAAAGGACTGAAAAATTTTAGAATGTGAAAGACAAAAAAGGTTATATGGCCAAACAAGAGGGACTATTTTTGGGATTTAAAAAAAGAGGAAAGTAATCCCAAAAATAAGTTACTAATGGGTTACGATTTGAATTTGTCATAACTCAAAACCAGACAAAGGGCTGCATCCTCCATCATCAACACCTATCTTAAGTCAGCCCATAAAGAAAAATAAATTAACAGCACTATTCTCACAATATCCCATTGCATTGCAGTAGTTCAGAGGTGGTAGCATAAGGAATTAATATAACACAGAACACTGCATGAACTACTTCACAAGCAACATTTTTCTTCTACAAAGCAACATTAATTGGTCTAAGTTCCTATTAACTAGAGGCAACTCACCTTAGACAGAACACATGTAGTTTCACCAACAAAATCTTGATCTTTTAACTTTAGCAACTGCAACATTGCATGATAAACATTCAGCTCAACCATCAATTAACATTAGATACACAAACTCCAAGGATAATGGACCAGAAATAGGAACATTATGTGCATTTTGACATGTCCATTACATGTTGAGTGTACGACCACTAAACTTATTCCTTTGCTATCAAGCAATCTAAACTTGTTCAATTTACTTTGAAAAGCATTCCCATTATCTTTTTACTGCTAGATTGTGCAGAAGTGCATTTGCCAATTAAAGTGTCAATTACTTAGTCATCATTATCTTCGTTAAGAAGAACTGAATGACTTGGTTAAATTTGGGAAGGCCATTCTTTAGTAAGTTCAAAGTCCTTCTTTATCTCTTTAAGTGGCTTGAGTTGTCTTCACATTACAGCATTAAATTGAGGTTAATGGAATGCCTAAGCTACAAACTCAAAACTCACTCTAGAGAAAAAGTAAAAAATGGCAACATATCAAATAATGAAGGAGTCAACAACTCCTCCTTACAGCTAGGGATATGACAACTTGACCACATAAGTTTCCTATCTCAAAATCTTTTAGGGATTAAAACAATTACCTGATGAAAGTTAACATTTAGTGTTGGACAACTGACTTTGATATCAACATAGGAAGGAGACAACAATAGCTCTGGAGCATTCTCTGGTGTAGCAGCGAAAGTAGATAAATGATACTCACCAGGTGGAACCTGAGATGCATTGACATTCAGCATAAAGTTATCTGGATAATAAAGTGAAAGAAGCTAAACTTACATAATGTGGCACAATACAAGCATCTACGCCAATTCATTTTAATCCATCAAAACAGTCCAGAAACAATTCAAATCAGTCCAATTCAATCCAGAAAAAATAGAAAAAAACAGTCCAGCAAAACAGTTCAGAAAAAACTAGAAAAAACCCAAAATTCAGTCTTCATCTATGCCAATTCATTTTAGTCCATCAAAAAAGTCCAGAAACAATTCAATTCAGTCCAACTTAGTCCAGAAAAAATAGAAAAAAAAGTCCAGAAAAAAAAACCAAAAAAACCAAAAAATCATTCTTCATCTGGGCCAATTCATTTCAATCCAGAACAACTAGAAACAGTCCAGCAAAACTGCTAAGCTTTAGAATACTAAATTTTATACATGGCATTCAATATTTCCACATTGCACTCAACTGTTACCATGTGACGTACATTATGTGAATGAACCACATGAAAAGATTTCCTTTATCCACTGTGCACTACACTATTAAAAGTCTAAAACGGTTTTATAAATACCAATTTACGCAGGTTCCTCATTTTTTATCACTATTCAAGACATGACTCATCTAAGTATGCATGTTTTTACAGGTCCAAAAAGATGAGATGGTGCAAGCACGTTGCTTGTATAAATATGATAGCGTGCATTTCATATTGGCAAAAGGCAAGTGCAATAAGAGAAAGAGAAATTCTTTCAATCTAACAACATGATAAAGAGATTTAAGCCGATGATACTCACCCCAAGATGGTCAACAAAATGCACTACATACCAGTCCTTACTTGTTGGGATATAATTTTCTGAGAAAGGCCTTAAACAGGAAAAAAAAAAAAGGAAAATCAGAATCTCTTAGGAAGATGTAATGAAACATGGAAAGCAAGTGCAAACCATAAAATAAATAAGTAAAGTAATTGGTGACAAGATCATACAAAAGTTGATCTAAGCTCATAAATTACAAGCAGTAGGATAAACAATAGACCTTCCACGAAAGGAGTTCAACAGTGTAGACTTTCCAGCATTTTAAGGGCCAAGAACAAAGCACTGGTACACATTTCGTAGTGATTTTTGCTTTTTACGGTCAACCACTCTTCTCTTGGTAACATTAAGGGTTGATGAAGCATGACAGTTATATCCTAGGAAGCACCGATATGGATTCGAGAATCGGACATGATACAAGTCCGATACGATGATTCGAGATTTTCCAAAGAATCAGAAATCCGCGATACATTTTCAGTAAATATAAAAATATATAAAAATTCATATTGCATAGATAAAAAAAATAATAAATATTTGTCTAAATACTTCAATACATTAACAAAAATAGTTCAAAACACATTATCCTTGTATATGATCCAATGAATTCATATTGACAAAAGTTACAACTCCAATGAATATTTCCTCCTGATGCATTCTATTGCCTAGTAGTCAGAATAGTAACATATGCCCACAGAGGTTTGGTAACATCAAAATCAGAACCTTTAGCAGATGAACTCACAACTGTAAGAGCCACTACAAGAGCTTGAAGATCCAACCATCTATTGTGCAATACAAAAAACTGAAAATTAAAGAAACTAAATTACAAATGCCATACAAACATTTCATCAAACAGGTGGGGGACTCGTGGAAAACAAGAAAAAAAAACCAAAATTGTAAGACCAATTGTCTTGTCTCTAAATTCAAGTTTCAATATTTTCACATAACTAAACCAAAAATGAACTAAGTCCCTACATAGCACAATTTTTCAGCTACCATAAACGCATACACCAACAATTTTCCACATATTAGAGATACAAACTTGAAGAACCTTGATTGCTGTCCGGTTTCTAAGAAGAAGCAAAGGAGCCCATGGATGAATAAAGAAGGAATTTTGTTTTTGTCCTCTGAGACTGAGAGCCCCAAAAGATGTAAAAACTGAGGTTTGCTAACTAATCTGAAATGGGTTTTTGGTGAAAAACTGAAAATTCCTTGAATAAGGAACGCCGGATTGGGACAAAGGAAGAGGGTAAAAATCTAACCTTAGGAGTGAAGATATTTTTGGAGAGAAGACGAGAGCTTGAAGACGGGAACGCCGATTTTCTGGGCTTGGCTTGAATGAATCAAAGATTCAATCTTTGTCCCCAAATTGACGAAGGAATAATGGAATACCAGATGTGTATACAAAGACATCTGGAATTGAAAGACACAATTTTAGATTTGGAGGAAGGAATGAATGAAAGGAAGAAATGGACGGAGAGGGTTTTGAATGAGCAGAGCTCAGATGAAAATGGCAAAAGGAAATTTTGTTAAGGGTGGCAAAGGCAATAAACATTTTCAAACTATTGGAGGGCGCTTTTATTTTACTCCGCTTTTGTCTTTAAAACAATTTCATTTCCTCTTTTTAAAAAACATTCAAACTTTTATTCAATTATTTATAATAAAAAAATTTTATTTTAACCAATAATCAATATTTTACTTTAAAATACTATATTGGTTTTAAAAAATTTTAACTTGAATTTTTTCTAAATTTTAAATTTTAAAATATTAATTAGTTATTAAATAGTCAAAGTGAAATTGTTTTAAAATAATTCAGAGAAAAAATAATATTTAAATTTTCATGTGGAGATTAAAAAATTATGTATATTATATATTTCAGTTTATATAGATTATATATTATTTAGTTAAAAAAAATAGATGAATAATTAACATGTGTGTGTCACTATGTATACATAAGACTATATATATATATATGCACAAAACTACTTATGTTGTGTAATAATTACTTTTATTATACCTATAGTATTACTAACTACTGTATATAAAGAAATATAGTTCATAATAAATGTCAAAACTTTTGATTACCATTAATTGATAGTGTATTTTAATACTAACAAAACTTATGTGTGTAAATTCATAAATTTCAAGGTATTCTAGTATAATTATTTTAAATTAAGAGCCATAATATAAATAAGCTAATGAATCTCAACCCAATAAAGAATATACTTAGTTCAATTGTTATTCTTAACCAAAGAAACTAATTAGTACTAATCAATACTGTATTCTAATACTAAAAAGAATATGTGATTAAAGTACAATTATATGAAAAAATAAAATGTTAGGGTGTCCTAGTACAATTATTAGAAATTAAGAGTAATAATATAAGTAAGCTAAGTTTGGCATAAGGAAGAATATGTTTAGTCCAATCATTATTCTTAGCAAAAGAAATTCAATCATAATTATTGAGTGTATCTAAAAAAGACTCAATTCTTGAAGTAAAATAATGTAGGCAAATTCATATATTAGGGTGACTTAGTGCAATTATTAAAATTAAGAGTTATAAATTTAAAAGTTAAGTTTGGCCTAATGGATAAATTACATAATTTAATAATTATTTTTAACCCAATAAGTCCAACTAAGGAATAATATGCTTAGTCATATCATTATTTTTAACCAAGGAAATCCAATCATAATTAATTAATGGTGTATCTTAAAAATAATGTAGGCAAATTCATATACATTACGGTGTCCTAGTGCAATTAGTAAAAATTAGGAGTCATAAGTTTAAAATATTCAATTTGGCCCAATGGATAAATAACATAATCCAATCATGATCCTTAGCCCAACAAGTCAAATAATTATATAAGTTGTGGCAAATCAATTTAGGCCAAAATATTTTATTCAATCTATCTCTAATTATATGCCCAAATACATATATTGTTATTACATCTTATAATATTTATTTTCATTACACACTAAAACAAATCTTTTATATATCAAGATTTAATAATATTATACATTAAAACTTTATATATAGATATATTAATTAAAAGATTATAACTATTAGGGTGTCATAGTATAATTATTAGAAATTAAGGGCAATAATAAAAGGCATCCATTTTGGTGACAACAGGAATTTCATTACTAAAAGTCATCCAAATTGGTAACAACCATAACTTGGTCACCAATGTCTGAACTTTAAGCTTTTAGTGATGAGAGTGTTTTTTCATTACTAATGTTTCATCACTAATTATGCCATATTACGGAAACTTCCACCAAACTCAGAGGACGAATGGTGATTTAATATTAGTCACTCATCACTAAAGATGATGAGATGGTGAAAATTTGGTGACGACTGAGTTTTTGTCACTAAATGTGTCATTTGGTGATGGAATTTTTATGTCATGGTGGTTTTCACATTAAAGGGGGTTTTTCTTATAGTGTAGTATTAAAGAGGTAATCCTCTAGCCAAAAAGTAGCTAAAAATTTTAGAATCTACTAAAGTCCTTAGATGATCAATTTAAAAAAGAAAAAGAAAAAGGAGCCATGATATAGGAAATGAAGAAGGGTTTCAACTTAGTGTAAGGAACACAAAAATGCATGTAAGAGAATCTTGGGATGTTAACGGTAGTCTCTTCTATAAAAAGTCAATTCTATACTTTATGAAGATGTTGATGAATAAAGACAAGAATAAAGAAGATAGCCTTCAAAATGAAAGAAATGCAGAGATAAAATTCCACTCTTAGATAAGAACAAAGATTTATAGCAAGGCGCCTTTGAAATAGAGAAATTTTAGGTTAGTATACTCTCTATGTTCTCGTGGTGGAATTGCCTACATTCAAGGAGAAAGGCTTAGGCATAGGTGAGAAAAAGCCAAAAGTTCTTTCTGTATATCATGTAGCTAAGCAGAATAACATGGATATAATGGAAGTGTACTGAAAGGCAAAGTGGAAGTCTAGTACTAAGTATTGAAATTAACCAAGGGAAAGTTATCATGAGAGGAGTTCGGTGAGGCATTATGCAAAAACTTTGGAGGAACATGCCAATCGGATAAAATAATAGAAGGTATCAATGCTAGAATATCAAGAAAGATTTGAGGAGTTAAAATCCCTAGCTATACCGGAAAGTGTGATTGGATCACTTTTAATCCCAAACTCTTGAGCAAATTTTGTCTCAAGTTTCATTAGTGGCCTAAAAGAAGAAATTAACTCTATGGCGAGTCTTGTGAAGCCGCATACCACGTGGAAGCCTTTGACATAGCCACAATTCAGAGCAATTTTATTAATTAATAGCTAAAGGAAGTAAGATAGGGGTGAAGAATATGTGAGATTAAGGAATGAACAATAATGCTAATTCTAGCCATGCACTAGTAAGTTTCAAGGAGCAACTAGAGGAAATGCTAATACGGATTTAGAGGAATAGAGATTCCAAGAAGATTTCCCCACAAGAAATCCATTATTGTAGGAATAGCCATTTTACTATTTTGAATGTGGGAAAAATACACCCTAAGCTATATGAAAATTCAATCACATCAACCTTAATGTGAAGAAGAAGAGTTAAAAGAGTTGTGGGAATAGAGGAGGATCATGCCATTCATTTAGATAATTCTAAAACTTACTTGGATGTCTCATTTCATGAATTGTCTAATATCTTAAAAGGGAAGATTATAACACCGCAAGGCATGCCAAAAGGGAAGACAACAAACATTTTAGAAAATACTAACTGCTTTGATAGTTTCTTGAATTAACAATTCATGAAAGGGCTAAATTTAAATATAATAGAAATTGTACCTCAATTGCTACAATTGCTTATGAGAGTGTAGTCACAAGTATTGCAAATGCCCTAATTTACAATAGAGATTTAGCTTGTAGTTTTAGTTTTGATGTAAGAGTCATGTGCATTGGATGTTAGAATCTAATACTTGGAGTTGATTGGATGAATGAATTAGTTTAGCCCCATTACCTTTGACTTTAAACAACTCAAAGTAAAAATATGGGATGAAAACAGGAGATGACATTGGAAGGAGTGGTAGAAGAACCTACATTGAAGTCAATTAGAGAGAAAGAAGTTAAGAAATGAAGAGATGTAAGCAGAAATGGACTGACAATTTGTAACATTAGTCATGTCATAACATTAGTCATGTCATAACATCTATTGATGGTATACCAATTGAGGTCTATAAGTTGTCAAGACAATTCACAAATGTTTTTAAAGTTCCTTAGACCTTACCCCCTAAAAGAGTTCAAAACTATGCAATTCCTTAAAACCTAGCTACCAACCTTTCAAAATCAAGACTTGTAGGCACCTAAAATATTCATAGAAAACTAAAATTGATGACTATGTTTTTGAAATGCTAACTAATGGAAATGATTTAGCCTAACACTAGTCCTTTCGCATCACTTGTCTTATTGGTTAAAAAAAGATTGGACATGGTGTTTTTATGTAGATTACAAGTAGTTGAATGCGTTAGCTTTTAAAGATTAATACTCCATCCTAAATATGTTAGGATTGATTTTTGAATTTTTTGGCTCTAAGTTAACACTAGAGAGATAGGTGCCAACAAAAAATCTTCATAAAATAAACAAATTCTATAGAATTGGAAAGAATTTTATTGATAAAACTTGAAAAATAATCGGAATGAATGAAACGAGTCTTTACATGCGTATTTATAACTTAAACAAACCCTAAACAAAACTAAGAAAGAATTCTAAGTTGACTAAGAAATAAAAAAATGGGCCTAATAGTTGCCAAAACCAAGGAATTTTGGGCCAAACCCATGGGCCTAAGGTGCTATAATCCACTAGTTTTGTAGATCTCGTCGACGCCTTTGAAACAATATGCAATAATAGTGATTTTGATGTCATAGTTGAAAGTTATGGCTATTTAAAGTTGAGTATGCATTTTTGCATATTTTCCCTTCTTGGACCAATCCTACACCACCAAATAATCATTTGCTACCTATTCCACATCACAAATACTATAGTAAAATTGATCAAAGTGTAGTTACTATCAAATAATTATAAAAGTTGATCGATACAAAATAGCATTCCATATTTATCAAGGGCATTATAATTCCTTATAATACATTTTAGATTAACCAATGCCCATGTAACCTTTCAAGTTTTAATGAATTACATTTTTAATTCTTTCCTCAACAAAATTTGTTCTTGTATTTTTGTTTATATTCTTGTCTTTAGTCTTGACATATTAACATGTGATTCATATGGAAATTGTATGCAAAGATGTTTAAATATGCATTTGCTCAAAAGGAGGTTGAGTATTTGAAGCATTTAATATCTGAAAAATGAGTTGAGAAAGATTATTATAAGGTGATCGATATTGCTTAATTGGCCTCCTCTTGTATCTATAAAGGCATTTAGATGACTTTTTGGTTTAACTAGTTATTATAGGGGTTTAATTTATTCAAAATTATGGTGTTATTGTTAAACCTCTAACAGAACTTTTCAAAAGGATGCTTTTCATTAGAATCAAGGTTGAGTGCTTTTCTCGCAGCTTGAAACAGACATGAATTCTAAACTTATTCTAAAACTTTTGATTTTACCAAAGTGTTTGTGGTAGAGACAAATGGAAGCCAAGAAAGCAATCGAATAATTTTAATATAAATGGGCAACCAATTGCTTTTGTTGCAACTAGAAATATGTGGCTCTCTGTTTATGAAAATGAATTTTTGGTAGTAATCATGGCAGTAATTAAGTAAAGATTTTATTTGATGGGACACCATTTGATAATAATAGTTGATCATCAAAGCTTAAAATTCATGTTGGTAATAAAAAATTACTCCTCCTTTACAATATCAAAGATTAAAATCTTGTTGGTAGCAAAACATTACTACTCCTTTACAATATAATTGTTCATGTTGGGATTAGATTATAAAATTTAGCATAGGAGAGGCTGAACATAAGTCTACAAAGGCCTTTTCCAAGAAAGGAGACTCTAGTTGAGCACAACTTTATGTTATTACTTGGGTTCAGTCGCAATAGATACTAGAATTGTAAGAGTTATATAGGAGATGCAAGGATTGGGAGCTAATTACAACCCTCATTAGGATACTAATACCTTACGAGATTACTAATATCAAGAGGGGATAATCAAATACGAAGGGGAACTATATGTGGGAGCAGGAGGTGAAATCAAAAGGTAAACTATGAGCACTATGCATGATTCAACTATTAGGGGCATTCCTGACAACAAGAGAGTTTATAGGGGATCAAAGCATTATATTTCTAGACTAATATGCAAAAAGGTGTTATACAATACATACACCAAGATGATGTATATCAAAGGTATAAACATGAGAGTTTACACTATCCCGGATTTCTACTATCATTACTTATTCCTATAAAGGCATGGAATCGCATCAAGATGGACTTTGTGGGCAATCGCTATATTTGAGATATGTGATACTATATTGGTGGCAATGCTAGGTACGAACATTTTGAAACACTTATGTGCCCTTTCAGTGAAAAATATGGCAAAATGTTGTGGGTTCAAATTCAATGAACCTTATTAACTCTTCTAAACTTTAAGGCAAAAAATTGTTTAAAGCAATAAAACTGAGATATGTAAATAAATTACAGGAAAATGGAAATAATCTTTAGAAATGACTCCTAGAATCCTTTGACATTACACGTAAAAACTTTTAAGCATCACATCACTTCTAATCTTTAGAAACTTTTAATTTGTGAAGACAAACTCTCTACAGGAATTTTATTAAACTCAATTCTATGTCTCTACTTGAAAAAGTACATTATTTTTAAACTCTAAAACTATAAAAAAATTTAGATTAGAATTTTTTAATTAAATGCAACTCATAATAGCATTCAACTTCTTAAATAGATTTTAAAAAATCATTTACCTAACTAAACTCACATTTTCAAAATTGAAACATGACCACCGGAAAAAAAAGAAAAACCACTTAAATATAAAAGAATAAATTCAGAAAATTCCTACAAAATAGGCAATGTAATAAAATACTCTCAACCAATAAAATTACTAAAAATAACCAAATAAATCTAAGATTCAATTAAGGTCACTCTTGCAAATTAACCAAGGCCTCAAATGGATCTTTATCTTCTACAACACGCCAAATCAAGGTTAGAACTTTGGAATTCTCTTTACCTGCCTCTTGTAAATCTTAGTAACATTTTGTCATTTATCTCTAGCCTTTCTACCCAACTTGAGAGAACTAGAAAACTAAAATTATTGTACTTGTCATAAAAATCAAGGTTCAACTGCTCAAAGTCAAAATCGTTGATCCTAGTATAGTCTACACATGGATATCCTTGAGAAGAAACAAGATATTTTTGGAAACCACAAGAAAGAAAGTGAGGTATTTTTCAAAATCTATCTACCACTACATAAATAAAACAAGGCAAAATGAAACTTTCATTAATAATTTGGATACAATTACAAGGGGAAAAATACCAAAAACAAATGCAACAAAGGTAATATCATAGGCCTTTGAACTTGCCTTTGTTTGCTCCATCACTTTGAGAATGGACTTTCAGCCCATGTCCCTTTGTTCTCCTTTTTCATCTTCTTTAAAAGTTTTTAGGTCTAGATTTTATCAACATTTCATTCTTATAACTTTGGTATGCTCAGAGGGGTTTCTTAAATAGCCAAATACTTCAATTGAGTGAATGACCGTCACTGTTTCAATAGAAGCCCTATTGGCTTTGTCTACAATTTGCGGTCATATTTTCGTAGGTCCTCTAACTTTAAATCTTTGAATTTTTATTGTATTTGGATAGTTTCTCATATTTTTCAATTCCTAGAGCTGCCTTACTATAATTAACTAAAAAGGTACCAAATTCAATAGTGCATTAGTTTCTCAATAACATTTTTCCAAATTCCTCCTAGTTAATTTTTTCTAATTTTTTAATTTTTGTTGAGATTTTCTTTTCACTCATCAATTTTGCAGCTCAACTTTTCTTATTCCTCAATTTTTTACCTCAACTTCATAGCAAGGGTTGAGGTTCTTGAAGCATATTCACTCACCACAACCAATTCCTATTTTCTAATTCTAGTTAGGAGTTTGCTAATCGCTTCTTTTATGTTAAAGTTGTTGATATGTGCTTCAACCTAATTGAGCTATTATAGTTGTGGCTATTGAATTCAATTTTGAAATGGGCATGTTTCCAATTGTTCTTACTCCTCTTCCATCCCTTTATCTCTATCCACTTAGAGGATTGTTTACTAGGATGGAAGTGGAATGACTTTATTATGCTAGTAATCTTGGTTGACTTTCTAGCTTCTCTCTTTGTCCCGCCATTTTTATCCTCTTTCCTTTTGGGTTGGCTCAACACTTCTATGTCCCTTTTTGGCTCTTTTCTTGGAGTTTTGGGAGCTTCTTTACCTGTAGATTCTTTTTTGAGATCCATAGTGCTCAACACCTTATTTGAGGTTCTTGTAGGTTTATTACTTTCAAAGTCAATGGTGAATTTGACCACTGCAAGGGATCCATTAACATAATAATTGTACTGATAACTGAAATTGGCTATAATTAATTAGAACTTTTCCTAGCATTTGATTTTTTTCTTCTTTTCTCCTTTTGAATTCCCGAGGCCTCGTATTTGACTTTTACTATCATTGTGCTTTGCTTGTACTATATCAACTCTTTTTCTGTAAACTTTCCAATCTTCTTTTCTCTAAGTTCTATGTTTTTTCAGCCTAGGGGTTGTGTTTTTTTTTTTCCCATTTTTTGTATCATTTGCATCCTTGTAATACCAATCCATCTCTAACTTATAGGCTAGTTTTGAAAAGGAAAATTTTTATTTTCAATTATGATAGGTACTATGTTTCTTTATCTCGATCTCCACTTAGACTCTAGGGCTCTCACTTCATACTCTTGTGGAATATGAAATTTCTTTTTTATAACTTAGACTTTAGCTTCTCTTAACATGACGTTATGGCCTTCATGGGTGTGTATTTATCCGGATAGGCTACTAGTGCTCTAGGTGTTAGTTCTTCGTCTTCACTCTTGTTACTCTCCTACAAAGAAAAATGCTTCCTCTCTTTTGCACTTGCTAATTCTTCTTTTATGACTATTCTAATTCTTTATTTATGATTAGAAGTGCCCACATCCTTAGATTTCTCTTCTCCCACTAGTTCTCTAATGATGAAATCTTGACCTCACCATAAGATGTTTCACTGTAGTATTGCTCTTACAACCTCCTAATCCTTAAGGACTCATTAGGCAAAGAATTAGAAAATAACATATTTGTTTGCTTAATTTGAATTTCTTGGTTTGCTTTTAGTGTGAAGAATTTTGGTCAGAGATTTAGGTTTGATTACTTTTTCTTCTTTGGTTGCACTATCACCAGTAAAAGTAAAATGATTTTTTAAAGTATTGTTGATAGGATTAGTGTGTACTTTGAAATGGGTTTGACGCCAATAAATGATGGCATTTGCAATATCACTATTTCCTATGTTTTCACATTAGGCGTGATGACTGCCCTCCAAAGTAGCAAACATTTCTCAAAAAGAGAAAATTGCATTGGATTGGTGTAGTCATTAATAATTCATAGTTTATTATGCCACACGAATTGTTTGTCACTTGAATTCCGTTTTGTGCCAAATCTCATAGTATCATGACCTTTTTCTTTTCGTTATTCTGAAATCTCAATCCAACAACAAACATTGAGGCTTAGGGGGTTTATGATGAGAATTGGCTTTTGGCCTTTAACCCATATTGCAGCGTCCATTGGTTATGGTCCAAAAAGAGTTTGTAGTTGCATTGTCGGTAATATTAGTATTCATGTTAGGTTACATAATCTTGTCTTGCAAAACATGGTCCTACAATTCGGATTTTAAGTATAAATTTATTCTCTCCTTTATAGGTAAGGGAAAGAACCCAAAGTGAATAATTCTTTACATTGCGGTATTACTACTAACTTGAGTATCAAATAACTGCTTTGGAAATAACTATGGTATATATTTTACCAAAATACATTTATGGTGATACCAATTAGAACTTTATCTCAATTTGGTAGAAAATTAGGAAGTGGATTAAAGTTTTTATCAAAGTTTAAGTGGAGTAAGAAATAAATAGTAAAAATAGAGGATAAACAACTTTTAATCAAACCATTATCTCAAATTAGGTAGCAAATTAGAAGTGGATTAAAGTTTTATCAAAGGTTAAGTGGAGTAAGAAATAAATAGTAAAAATAGAGAATAGGCAACTTTTCAATCACCTTTATCTCAATTAGGTAGCAAATTAGAAGTGGATTAAAGTTTTAACAAAGGTTAAGTGGAGTAAGAAATAAATATTAAAACAATAGAGGATAAACAATTTTTTAGGGGTTTAGGTTCCATTAATTATTAATTAACTTTTCTATATTTTTCTCGTATGATTGACTTTTGAGGGTTTAAATTTCCTAAACTATTAGTTATTTGTTTTACACTTTGATGGTTATCTTTCCATTGATAATAATTTCCAATTAATTTGAAGAATGTATAAACAAATTGATTTTATTTCTATGTACAATAAATTTGAAAACTCATTGATTTGTATTGGCTACAAATGTTTGGATAATGGTAAAAGTTGATTGATTTATCAAATTATTGAAATTATGTGAAATATAATAAATTGGAATTTCACATTATTTCATTGTGATGGGAATGAAAGGAGTTGTCATAACTCTATTTCATTGTGATGGGAATGAAAGATTAACTCTATTTTTGATGTTGTCATAATCAAAGGCTCACATCGACACTAGAGGGAATGAAAAGAGTGATTTTTAAATTAGTGGGGTGTAAATGAACTAGTATGTTTGATGAACATCGTAAACAAGTTCATTACGCTCGCTTATGTTCATTTGTTAAGGTAAACAAACATATTTTACCGCTCGCTTAATAAATGAACACTAACATGAACATACATGTGTTCGGTTCGCTTATGTTCATGAACAAGTTTATTTAGTATTTATGAACAAGTTCGCTTAAAATTGCTTATTGTTAATGAACAAATTGCTTATTATTTATAAACAGGTTTGTTTATTGTTATTATGTTTTTGTTTATTGGAATGGTCAAATGGGATATAACTGTCTTTTCTTAGATGATAAATGGAATGTTATTATGTTTTTGTTTATTGGAATGCTCAAATGGGATGTAACTGTCTGTTGGAGTGTTTAATTTATTATGTTTATTACGTTCTTATTATACCGGAATATTTAATGGTCAAATTGGAATTATCATAGAAGTAATGTTAACCGTTCACAAACTGTTTGTTTAATGTTTGTGAACGTGTTCATTTACTCATTCGCGAACATGTTCGTTTACTCGTTCGTGAACTTGTTTCTTTATTCATTCGCGAACGTATTAACAAACTGTTTATGAACATGTTTGTTTAATGTGTTAATAAATATATTCACGAACAGTTCACGAACACTTAACGAACATTAATAAACGAACATGAACACGAACACGAACACATATTTCACACTAATAAACGAATATAAACGAACATGAACAGTCTAAAAAATAAACGTACAGTAAACGAACAAGACTCGTTCATTTATGTTCAGTTCGTTTACAGTTGACAATCTCAAATGCTAAATTTAATTACTTACCAACGCCTTTACGGAGTGTTAGTGTCTAGTGGATGTTTGTGTGTTGTTATTATTATTATTATTTTCCACATGTGGTTCTACCAATATCATACAAAACCCTATTTTCATTTCATTTGATAAGGAGGTTAAACATTATATCTAGGGAAATTCTTAATAATTTCTATTGAATTTGATACTTGTTTGCATGTACTAACAAATCGCATATGGATTTAAGTTTGTTGTATTTATCACAAAAATTGTATCATTTTTTGTAGTAGCTTTGACAAGGCCAACTTTGTTATTTAAAATCCCCCACTTTCCTCTTTATTATTAAGTAACAAACTTAGCCACGAAAGAATGCTATGGAATAGAGTACAATTTTCTTCTTCATTCTATTTAATATTTCTTCTAGCTTTTTTTTATCCCACTTATATTTTTTTAGTGATTTTTCCACTTAAGACCAATGTTTTTACATCCATAACTCTCCAATCCCTTTACATTTTATTTTTCATCAATCAAATCAACAAAAATATGCATAGGCTAAAGATTTGGATGGCAAAACCATACTAAAGCATTGGAAATAAAATAAAATTATATTTTATACATAATCTCTTGAGGCAAAATTTTGAAAGCGCATAAGTAGATACTAAATAAATGAAATTAGTGTAAATGGTAATGAGTTAAAAAGCTCAAGAAAATCACTGCAAAATATATTATATAACAATATTTCAAAAACAAGCAAAAATTGAAATGAGCATATCATTTTGCTGATTCGATACCATAAAAAAGAGTGAAGTTGACAATGCAATTGTTATACAACAATATTTCAAACATATGCAAAAGAGACAAAACTTAGGAATTTCAAGAAAAACCCAATGAGAAAAAACAAAAAAAAATTATCTTGATACAATACAATATGTGTTTCATTTCGTGATATCAAGGTTCATGTAGGTAGGCATTCAATGAGTGAACTTGTTAATTTTTCTTCTTTATTTATTTAAACATAATTAGTTCATTTGTTATTAAAAATATGAAAGGATAATATTCATCTAGATTGACGGTAATTCTCATCATTTTGCGAGTCAAAGGAAGAGACTGACATTTGATCAAACCTTGGAGTTAGTTTTGTAATATAGTTAAACCTCAAAAGGTAAATATAATTAACCCTAAAACTAATGGCCATAAGAGGTGTTTGAGGTAAAAAGAAGTGCAAAGAGAAAGATAAAATTTCTTTCATTCAATGCATCATGTATCTTAAAAAAAATAAATAAAATGAAGAACTAAGATCTATATAGTAGGTCTGTTGAGTTTTTGGGCTCTAAACTTACGTGGAAAATGAAGAACCTTTCGGGTGTCACACACTAATTCTGCTTGTAGTGGTATTATGTCATTGGATTATGCGAAAAGTGAAATCCTCAATAGGAGGTGAGAAGAAAATTCAAGATTCATCTTGGCATAAGGAGGTTCTAGCTGCCACATAAAGGCGTAAAAATAGAAATTAGAATGATCAAAATGTATAAAAGAAAATTCAAGTCAAGATATAAGGATGTGGAATGCCATTATTGTCACAACAAGGGTATATAAAATTATTATTTTAAGTTAAAGAAAGAGAGTAGAAACAACAAAGATACAGCTTGAAAAAGAATAAGATAACAATGTTGATCAAAGTGCCACCATCACCAATAATGGAGATCTTGCCATTATTTTTAAAGATGGTGACATTAATCTTATTTCTTCCAATTGTAATTGGGTGGTTGATACAAATGCACTTCATGTTACCGCTAGAAAGGACTTTTTACTATCTACATCAGAGGTGATTTTGGCTCATCGCGAATGGGGAACAATAGTGTGTCAAAGGTAGTTGATATAGGTGCTATTTGTTTGAATACTAGCAATCGATCTACATTGTTGCTTAAGATGTTCTATGGAATTTGATTTTCATTGGGAAACTTGATGATGATGCCTTTGCAACAGCTTTGTAGATGGAAATAAAGACTCAACAAAGATTCTCTTGTTGTAGCCCAAGGTATGAGGTTAAAAGCAAAGTTGTACCCGATGCAAGCCTCTATTTCAATAGCACAATAAATGTGATTGAGAATGATCACTCACTAGTGTTATGGCACAAGAGGTCGAGTCATATTAGTACATAAGGATTTGATAATTTGGTGAAAAAATGCTCTTCCAAGGGCTTAAAAGTGCAAGTTTAGAGAAGTGCGCCATTGTCTTGATGGAAAGTAGAACTAAGTGTCATTCAAAACCAATCCTCATAGAATGCTAAACATGTTGGATTTGGTACATTCAAATATTTATGGTTCATTAAAGGTACAGTCAAATGGTAGTGCAATTTATTTTGTTAATTTTATTAATGACCATTCTAGAAAATTATGGATTATGCCTCGAGACAAAAGATCAAGTGCTTGATAAATTTAAGAAGTTTCAAACTTTGGTTGAAAGACAAATTGGAAAAAAGGTGAAATGCATCCGAATCGATAATGGTGGTGAGTACTGTGGCCATTTGAAGAGTGTTACAAACAACAAGGTATTAGGCATCAAAAAACTCCTCCAAAAATACCTCAATTGAATGGCTTGGTTGAAAGAATGAACAAGACACTAATTGAGACAGTTAGAAGTTTGCTAGTTGAGTCGAAACTACCACAATCATTTTCGTGAAGGTTTCTATATAGCCACTCATGTTATTAATCTTACTCCTACTATTGCTTTGTAGGGTGATGTTCTACAAAACATTTGGACTAGAAAGAATACCTCCTATGATCATTTGAGGGTGTTTGGTTGCAAAACTTTTGTCCATGTTTCGAAAGATGAAAGGTTAAAATTGAATGCAAAGACTAGACAATGCATTTTCATTGGTTATGGTTAAGATGAATTTGGTTACAAATTCTATGATCCAGTAGAGAAGAAACTTGTGAGAAGTTGAGATGTGATGTTTCACAAAAACCAAACCATTGATGACATTGAGATGGTAGAAAATACTGATTCTTATGTGCATTATGGCCTCACAGAGTTTGATCCAAATCTTATGTTGCTATTGCCTCATAGAATTGAAAGGGGAGTTGAAATTGACGTGTAGCAAGATGATAATAATTTACATAACCCTGTGTATGATATTGATGGAAGCCAACTCAAAAGTCCTACAGCAGATCTATATGCAGCTGCACTGAACTAATCTACAAGAAATAGACTACCTTTTTCTAAATGTTCTTTTGATGAGTGTGTACTTTTAATTAATGCGGAAGAACTCAATGCTATGAAGAAGCCATGGAATGTGTGGATAGACAGTGGATTCATGCTAATGAAGGGTACGATGAAATCTTTATATGATAATTACACTTTTGAGTTGGTGAAGTTACCAAAGAGTAAAAGAGTTCTGAAAAAACTGGTAGATTTACAGATTGAAACAAGAACAAAATTCTTCAAAACCAAGATACAAAATTAGATTGGTTGTTAGAAGTTTCAATTTAAAAAAGAGAGTTTACTTTAAAGAGATTTTTTTGTACGTTGTTAAGATGTCTCCAATTCGAACTTTGTTGGGGTTAGCAACAAGCATTAACTTAAAGATTGAGCAAATGGTTGTGTAGACTATTTTTCTTTATCGTGATTTGGATGAAGAAATTTATATGGAGCAATCAGACGGTTTTTAGGTGAAAGGAAAAGAGGATTATGTTTGCAAGTTGAAGAAGAGCTTGTATGGTTTAAAACAAGCTCCAGAGCAATAGGATAAAAGTTTGAGTTTATTATAGCACAACAAGGTTACAAAAAGACTACTTCTGATTATTGTGTGTTTGTGCAAGAATTTTTACATGATAATTTTATTATTTTGTTTATTTATATTGATGATATGCTTATTGCCGGTAAAAGTGCATCCCGAATTGCTAAATTGAAACAAGAGTTCAACAAGTCATTTGCTACGAAAGATTTAAAGCTAGCAAAGCAAATTCTTGGTGTAAGAATTTTGTGAGACTAAAAGGCAAAGAAATTTTAACTATCTCAATAGAAGTACATTGAAAAGGTGTTTCAAAAATTTAAATGGGTAAATTAAAACAGTTAGCACACCACTTCTAGCCACATGAAATTGAGCAATACACAAAGTCCATCTATCAAGGAAGATATGAGAAAAAATCCTTACTCTTCTATTGTTGGTAGTTTGATGTATGCAATGGTAAGTACAAGATCGCTTATAGCTCCCAAGGGTAGTATAGTTAGGCAATTTTTCTCTAATCTTGGGAGAGAGCATTAGAATACGGTGAAGTGGATTTTGAGATAATTTTCGTGGCACTTCAAGTTTAAAGCTTTGTTTTGGAAGTGAAAAGCCAGTTCTTACTGGTTATACTGATGGTGATGTGGCTAGAGATATTGATTTAAGGAATTCTACTTCAAGTTATTTGATTACCGTTGTAAGGAGAGCAGTGTCATTGATGAAATCCTAAGGACCAAAACATCCAAGACAGCCAAGACAACTTCACAATACCCGACTAGACAAGTTGGACAAGAAGTCGCCAAAGCTTCAATTACAAGACGCCCACATTATGATCCATTACAAGGAATTGAGGACCTATGACTAAGTTAAGAACTAAGAGAATGCAAGTCGCTTTAGCCATACTTATAAGTGAATTAATAGAAGCTCGAGCAAGAAGGAAGGTGACCGATTCTCACCACCAAATGTCATTCTACTTAGTATTGTAAATGATGGATCGTGATGTTTCTTTACTTGATCATGATCAACAATTAGAAGTTTCAGCCATGATGTTTAGAGAAGATACCAAATCCATAGCCAAGATGAATTGAAGAAGCTTCCAAATCCTATGAGCAAGCTAAGGTGACGAACACAAGACTACTCCAAATAGTCCTTGGATTAGTTTTAGGCAATGTTGTTTATTTCTTTTCTTAGATTAGAGACTTTTGGTAATTATTTATTTAAGTAATTTTAGTTTCCTAAAGGCAAGGATTTCTAATCCTTTTAGAGGATGGATTTAGTCTCCTTAAACCTACCATTGTACTCTATAAATAAGGCATTCATTTCTTGAAATCACACAACTTTTATCAATGCAAACTTGAGAGCTTTTAGCTTTTCTTTGAGTTCTAGTTTATAACTTGCTTTGAGTCTTTGAGGATAGCCTCTTAGGTTCATGTTTAAGCTATTTTGTTGAGTTTCTTTCCTCAACAACTGAGTGTGCTCATGGATTTCAAGGATAGTCCAATTTGCAACTTTGAGTTTTGATAATTCCTTTGGCTGTCAAGTGGACAAAAGCAAGGTCCTCCTTCAATCTTGGAATTGGTGTCTGGCTAAAAAAGAGTTAGTTTAACCTAGAGGATGATACTATGACCAACACTCTGGTATTTGTCTCGAATTTTATTCTTCAAGTTTAGAATTCGTATCAATTTGGTATCAGAGCTGCTTTGGGTTGCTCATTTGAGTTGTTCATATCTTTTTGTATTATTTCTTTTGTTTCCAACTTACTGCTCTTGTGTGCTATAAGTATTGTTCTTCCCTGTGAATGTTTCTTAGTTTTTCTGGTCTTGTTTTTTGCTTAAAATCGAAAAACAAAAAAGTATCCATCCGTTGAACCTATTGGTTCTATGCTCTATATTGCTGCATGAATATTGATTGATAATAGAAGACATTGGTTTGTTGATTATTGCTGTTGAAAGTGTTTTGAACAACTAAGAAACCGACTGCTGTAGAAAATTCAGAAAACCCAAAGATCTTTGTTTCAGTCATTCATTCGTGTTTAACTGCTTGTGAAAATTATTGGATTAAGAAGGCTTGGAATTGTTGAATTTTGTTTCCAAGATTGTGTTCTAAGTTTTGAATTGGTTGCTGGAATTTCTTTGAAACTTCCTGTGAAAGAAACTTGCCAAAACCAAAGGAACCAAAATCCTGTTTGGAATTGGAATTACAAGTTGTTGTGAAGTTTGAGTTTGGTTTGATATGTTGAGCAAGATACAATCATATTCACCAAGTATTACTTCATGACAAGCACATAGAGAATCATCTTTTACTTATTCTTTTGGCCAAAACTATACTTTCACACTTGACAATTTCATTTTAAAATTTTTTCTGTTCAAGTTCTTTGTTTTCATTGTTTAATCTCATTACTTGCTTTCTTGTTCTCAGAGTTTTGTCTTCATTTTCTTGTCTTTCTTGATATCTAAAAATTTTATTCTTTCTTTAATTTGAATTTAATTGTCTATTCTTTGAGATTTTTTAAGCTTGTCTTGGTTAGAACTCTTAGAAAAGTGATTGAGTGTGAGTGAAACTACTCATCAACCCATTACTATAAAAAGAGAGTTCAACTTTACAATGGTGAGAGTCTCATACTTTGGGTAATTGGTTATAGGGAAGTGAGGTAGGAAATTTTTGTTACTAAATTTATCAAGAAAAAATGGTTGAAAATCCAAGAGAACAAGACAAGGATATAAAAGAGTACCTTAAGGCTGTAGCTTCGGCTCTAGAATTAGTTTATAAAAGAATTGAACGAATGGAAATTACAACGGCTCAAGTTGCATCCAATTCGGAGGCAGCCAAAGTCGAGGAGCCTCAAGAAGTTACTCAAACAAACTCTAGGGAGAAAAAGAAGAAGTCTAAAAAGGATGAAACAAGTGGCTTATCCGAGGAGGAGAAATCCAAGAATTCTAGTTCGGATGATGATCATTACTCTACAAAGGGTAAAAGGAAATCCAAGAATATCATCTTGCTAGTATTAAGTTGCAAATTCCAGAATTTGAAGGCAAAAATAATCCGAAAGCATATATAGAATGGGAAGAAAAAGTTGATAAAATTTTTGATATCTATGAATTATCCGAGAGAAAGAAAGTTAAGTTGGTTGTAATTGAGTTTTCTAGACATGCATCTACTTGTTGGCAAAGAACTTATCGCAAAAGAGAGAAGAAGTTTAAGCAGTCGATTTCATCTTGGAATGCCTTGAAAAAGGTTATGAGAAAGAAATATGTTTCCCCTCGCCACAAAAGAGAGTTGTTACAAAAGCTTCAAAGCTTGACTCAGGGGAACAAAAGTGTAGATGACTACTACAAAGAGATGGATCTAGCCATGCTACGTGCTAATATAGAAGAAAATAAAAAATCTACAACGGTAAGGTTCATAAATGGGCTTAATAGGAATATTGCTCATCTAGTTGAGTTGCACCACTATAATAACTTTGAGCAGCTATTACAAATGGCTAAAAAGGTTGAAAAGCAACTCAAGAAGGTGCCACAGAATGTGAGGAGCTCAAATACGAGCAATGACTGGTGAAACAATAACAATAATCGCCAAGGTAGAAGGTTTAATTCTTCAAGTTCCGGAAGCACTCAATAGAGAGGAGGTTCGGCTTCCAATCCAACAAGTGGGAAGAAATTCATACCACAAAATGCTCCAAAGGTAAGTAATTCTAAACCCTTTCCTAGTTCAAATAATACTAATACTATTCCTCTATTCAATGTTTTAGGTGTTTAGACCAAGGACATATAGCCTCTCAATATCCAAACTCACGAACCATGACCATCTTAGATGATGAAACCTATCAAAGTGAGAGTGAAGAGAAGTTAAGTATTCAAGATGATGGCATGGCCGCAAGTCATATTGATGAACATTGGGGTGATGAAGTGGATCAACCGATTGGAGATTGTTTGGTGACCATAAGAGCTTTGAGTGCTCAACCTAAGGAAGACATCGAGGATCAAAGGGCCAATATTTTCCATTCTAAGTGTCTTATTAAAGATCAAATTTGTATGTTAATTATTGATGGAGGATCTTGTACTAACCTTGCTTTTACTTATCTTGTAGATAAATTGAAACTCAAATGTTCCTTGCATCCAAAGCCATACAAATTACAATGGATAAATCAAAGTGGATCACTCCGAGTCACAAAGCAAACGTTGGTAAGTTATTCAATTGGAAATTTTACTGACAAAGTTCTTTGTGATGTTGTTCCTATGTAAGCCACTCACCTACTATTAGGACGACCATGGGAGTATGATAGTCATGCAAATCATTTCGGGAGAACTAATAAGTACCACGTCAACAAGGATGGAAAAGCGCTCATCCTAGAACCATTGCCACCCTTGGAAATTAGTAAATTTCAACAACAACAAATGGTGAAGCAAATGGAGTCGATAAGAAAACAAAAGGTTGAAGAGGGTCAAAATTCTACTCAACTTGTGATTACACAAATTTCTTCAACTTCTAAAGGTAAGATTTCGGTTCTCATGAGTGAAACTAAAGGAGCACAGCCATCAATTAAAACTTTTAAAGGTAGCTTCTATGCTTACATGAGAGATGTTGATAGAGCTTTAAAAGCAAGTAAGAATTTTGTGCTTATTATTTTTCAAGAAGCATTATTTTCTAATGATAAGCTGCCAAGTGACTTGCCTTCGCAAGTCAAAGTTGTTTTACAGGAATACGAAGATGTCTTTCAGAAGATTCCTTAAAGGACTACCACCTTTGAGGGGAATTGAGCATCAAATTAACTTCATTCCTGGTGCAGTAATTCTTAACCGATCAGCCTACCGAGCCAACCTGAAGAGACGAAAGAGCTCCAACGGCAAGTTGAGGAATTTCTAGATAAAGGTCATGTACAGGAAAGTCTTAGTCCATGCGCAGTTCGAGTCATCCTTGTTCCAAATAAGAAAGGTACATGGAGAATATGTACTGATTGTAGAGCTGTTAATAAGATTACAATTAAGTATAGACATCCAATACCTTGCTTGATGACATGTTTGAAGAATTACATGGGTCTAAAATTTATACTAAAATTGACCTTAAGAGTGGGTATCATCAAATACGCATTAAAGATGGAGATGAATGGAAAACTACTTTTAAGACTAAATTTGGCTTGTATGAATGGTTAGTCATGCCTTTTGGATTAACTAATGCACTTAGCATATTCATGCGACTAACGAATCATGTACTTAGGCAGTTTATAGGAAAATTTGTTGTAGTGTACTTTGATTATATACTCATTTATAGCAAGAACTTAGAAGAGCATATTAAGCATATTAGATTTGTTCTAAGTTTCTTGCGTGAAAACCGGTTGTTTGCTAATATCAAGAAGTGTACATTTTGTGTGGAAAGTGTTATATTTCTAGGATTTGTTATTAGTTCCAAAGGTATACAGGTTGATCAAGAAAAAGTCGAGGCTATAACCTCATGGCCGAGACTTACAACCGTGCATGAGGTAAGATCTTTCCATGGTCTTGCTTCATTCTATAAGAGGTTTGTAAAAGATTTTTCTTTAAAGGCTGCCCCTTTTAACGATCTTGTTAAGAAAATGTTCCATTTATTTGGGGTGAACTTCAAGAGTAAGCATTTAATCAATTGAAGGAAGATCTTACGACTGCACTTGTTTTAGCTTTACCTAACTTTAACAAAACTTTTGAGCTTGAATGTGATGCTTCAGGTACAGGTATTAGAGCAATCTTGAAACAAGAGAGCTGATCCTTAGCCTATTTTTCTGAAAAATTGAATGGGGCTGCTCTTAAGTATCCAACTTATGACAAAGAGCTTTATGCAGTCATTTGTGCCTTAGAGATATGGCAGCATTACTTGTTGTCCAAGGAATTTGTTATACACACTGATCATGAGTCTCTAAAGTATTTGTATGGGCAAGGTAAGTTGAACAAGAGACATGTTAAGTGGAGTTCATTTCTCGAAACATTTCCCTATGTTATCAAGTGTAAAAAAGGTAAGGAGAATGCTGTCGCCGATGTACTTTCACGAATGTCTGTCCTCTTAAGCTCATTAGTTACTAAAATTTTAGGATTTGAATATATTAAAGATCTTTATTCTATTGATCCTAATTTTTCTAGTGTTTATGCAGCTACCGAACAAGGAGCCTTTAATAAATTTTATAGGCACAATGGGTTCTTGTTCCGTGAAAAACAATTGTGTGTGCCAAATTGTTCACTTCAGGAGTTACTAGTTAGAGAATCACACTTTGGGGGTCTCATGGGACATTTTGGAGTTTTAAAGACATATGACATATTAACTGAGCATTGTTATTGGCCTAATATGAAAATAAATGTAGAAAGGCTTTGTAGTTCATGCATTGAATGTCATATGGCTAAGTCTACTTCTAACCCTCAAGGCTCATATACCCCTTTGCCTGTTCCTTTTATGCCCTGAACTGACATTTCTATGGATTTTATTTTAGGGTTACCAAGGTCACAAAGGGGTAAGGATTCCATTTTTGTAGTCGTTGACAGATTTTCTAAAATGACTCACTTTATACCTTGTAGAAAATTGGATGATGCAAAACATGTGGCTGACTTATTCTTTGAAGAAGTCATTCGGCTACATGGGGTTCCATGAACCATAGTTTCTAATCGTGATGTTAAATTTTTAAGTTACTTTTGGAAAACTCTGTGGAGGAAGTTGGGCACTAAATTTTTATTTTCCACCATCGGTCATCCACAAACCGATGGACAGACAGAGGTAACAAATCGCACTCTCGATACTTTATTGTGTGCATTAATCAAAAGAAATCTTAAAGATTGGGAAGCATGCATACCAATTGCTGAATTTTCTTACAATAGAACTGTCCATTCTACCACCAGTTATTCCCTGTTTAAGGTTGTTTGTGGTTTTAATCCACTATCCCCTCTTGACTTAGTGCTATTGCCAAGCAATAAGAAAGTAAATCTTGATGGTGCAACAAAGGCTAAGTTTGTTCAGGACTTGCATGAGAAGGTATGCCTTCAAATTCTCAAGAAGAACGAACATTACGCTCAAGTTGCCAATATTGGGAGAAAACAAGTCATTTTTCAACCCGAGGATTGGGTGTGGATTCACATGCGCAAAGAAAGGTTTCTAGCTCAACGACGAGCTAAGTTTCATCCTTGAAGAGATGGTCCTTTCCAAGTAGTGACACGTGTGGGCGAGAATGCTTATAAGTTTGACCTTCCAGGTGACTATGTAGTTAGTGCTACATTTAATGTCTCTAACCTTTCATTATTTGAGTTGGATGATGAGTTTATGGACCTGAGGACAAGTCCTTTCAAAAAAGGAAGGACTGATGAAATCCTAAGGACCAAGACATCCAAGACAGCCGAGACAACTCCACAATACCCGACTAGACAATTTGGACAAGAAGCTGCCAAAGCTTCAATTACAAGACGTCCACATTATGATCCATTACAAGGCATTGGAGGACCTATGACTAGGTCAAGAACTAAAAGAATGCAAGCTGCTTTAGCAACACGTATAAGTGAATTAATGGAAGCTCAAGCAGCAAAGAAGGTGGCTGATTCTTAGTCACCAAATGTCACTCTACTTAGTATTGTAAATGATGGATCACATGTTTCTATTACTTGATCATGATCAACAATTAGAAGTTTCAGCCATGATGTTTAGAGAAGATACCAAATCCATAGCCAAGATGAATTGAAGAAGCTAAGGAAGTAGTCGAACACAAGACTACTCCAAACAGTCCTTGGATTAGTTTTAGGCAATGTTGTGTATTTCTTTTCTTAGATTAGGATACTTTAGTAATTATTTCTTTTAAGTAATTTTAGTTTCCTAAAGGCAAGGAGTTCTAATCCTTTTAGAGGATGGATTTAGTCTCCTTAAACTGACCATTGTACTCTATAAATAAGGCATTCAGTCTCCTAAATCACTCAACTTTTATCAATACAAACTTGAGAACTTTTAGCTTTTCTTTGAGTTCTAGTTTAGAACTTTCTTTGAGTCTTTGAGGATAGCCTCTTAGGTTCATGTTTAAACTATTTTGTTGAGTTTCTTTCTCAACAACTGAGGTGCCATTGCCAAGGATAGTCCAATTCGCAACTTTGAGTTTTGGATAATTTCTTCAGGTATCAAGTGGACAAAAGCAAGGTCCTCCTTCAATCTTGGAGTTGGTGTCTTGCTAAAGGAAGAATTAGTTCAACCGAGAGGACTATACTAGGACCAACACTCTGGTATTTGTTCGAATTTTATTCTTCAAGTCTAGAATTTGTATCAATCATGGCAATATAGGTTATAATAATATGTGGCATTGTCTACAATTAAAGCTAAATTTATTACATCTATTGAGGCATGTAAGGAGCTGCTATGGTTGAAGAAGTTTATAAAAGAATTCGGCTGCTCCCAAGAAAGGTATGTGTTGCTTTTCATAGTCAAAGTGCCATTCATCTTGAAAAGATCTACCTTTCCATTTTAGATCTAAATATATATATTGAGATATCATTGGATACGTGATGTATTAGATGAGAAATTGTTTGAACTTGAAAATGTTCATATACTTGAAATGGTGCTAATATGTTGACCAAGTCATCGCCAAGATGAAAGTTTAAAGTATGTTGCTCTATTGTTAATGGCAAATTCTCCACATAGTTGAGATGAGGGAATTTATTGGGTGTTTAGACTCCCACTATGTAGAAAAAGTCCAAAAGTGTTGGGTTAATTATTTGGTCCATTAAGGGGCTTACCCTAGTATTTATAGCTTTGAAAAGGTTGTAAATCGTGATTGTGAGAGAAAATTTTAGGGTAGAATTTCTACTGTAATTTTCAACAAGTTTCTGGTCTCCGCTGTTTTCATTAAATTGACAATCAGAAAGGTGCTATGATTGAGTTGAAATTTTTATTGGTAATAGAGGACATCTTATTTTATATTTTGAACAATGGAGATTGAATTTCAATAGTTTAAAACTAAGATATAAGTTTTACAAGATTGCTTTAGTTTTCTAGTGAAATTTTTCGCACTTTTTTCTTTGTTGGAGATTTGGTTGTTTTTGTTGATTGTTTAAGGCCATATCTCACTTGTGTACATGTTGGAAATTGTACTTGATACTTCTTTGATTGATAGTAAAGTTTTGGTGGTGGACTTAAGGGTCTCGTAGTTTTTTCTCTTCATATTGGAGAAGTTTTCCACATTAAAAATCTTGTGTTCCTTTTGTATTTGGTTTTGATGTCTTGTGGTTTGATTTATGTTCACTTGCTTACTACTTTTAACACTCTTAACAGGGAGATTTTTGACTTGTTATTATGGTTTAATTTAATTGATTTAACTCGATTTCTCCTAACAAGGTTAAATGGTAATAAGTTGCAAACAAATTCTTTTAAGGATTAACATAAAGTTTATAAATGCATACATACATACATACATGCATATATGTATATATTTGCTTGAATGATAATATTCTATAAATAATATCATACTTACAGAATGATTAATTGGTCAAAATAACTTTTAAAGGATGCATGAAAGAAAGATTTTAAATGACATTGCTAAAACACTATACAGATAACATAAAAATAACATCAAGAGAAAGAAAACTATAGAGAAATTAAATAGTAATACAAGAAACATTGCTCTATTTTTTCTATTACGTTCATTTTTGTAGCAATTAATATTGTCACTATTGAACAATGGATCTAGTTTAATCCACAAAAGATATCCTGTTATAATTTGTGTGTCATTCTATATTACATACTCTAATAAATGAGTTTAAATCTTTTAATTTATGTTAATAAATTATTCATATTCATTTTCATTTTAATATATTTTTAATACTAAGGGTTCTTTTTTTTTATTAGGATATATTTATTTTAAATTTTTAGTATAGGAAAATTTTTTTAGAAAATTATGAAATTTTATTAACATATTAGGTTGATACAAAAAATAGAAAAATTAATGTTAAAGTTAGTTAGACTGAAAGTTGATACTGGTGGCATATATTAGTACAAGTCACAAGATTTACCAATTTATTGGAATATGTAACAATAAATAACACATGAAAGTACAATAGGAGATCTAATGTGAATTTGATCCAACAATATGTTTTTGATTATTGTATCAATTTTCCTACTACATGACCACCCTTACAATTGTTACTATCTTCATCACCATTGCTACCTTTAGGATTGCAAAAATCTAATTTGATGTTAATAGATTTAAAAATGAGAACTTATTACAAACTCTAAAAATTGAAACAAAAATCTCTTCAAGAGAGAGACACATCTACAATAGAGGAACAAACTCGAATTAATAGGAAAAGTTAGTGTTAAAAAAAAAAAGAAGAAGACAAAATACAGATAACTTTTCCCATCCTCCATTAAAGGAGAGCGAGGGAAAAAGGAGAAAGACTAGGTGGCCAGTAATAACGTAAAGTATATATGTTATTCCCTTAATTAGTAAATTAATGTAGAAAAATTGACATACATAGATGTCATTCATGATTCATATGACCTATTTAATAGATAAACGTGCAAAAGATTGCATCCGAATAGAAACCATTGAAATAACTAATTATTTGTACAGTTAATATTTATGAAGCCACTCATAATAACACCACAAGAGTATCTATTGCCTAGGAGAAAAGCAGTCTTAATACTTGTAAGTATTCCTTCTCAATTAGTTTTTCAGCTAGTTATGTACTGTAGTAATGACTGATACTAATACTAATTAATCATAATACAGTAAAAGCAGCCCAATAGTTTTGGGCAAAAATTTTGTCATCACTTTGTAACTTAAATTGTTAGGAGCCATCCAACTTATTTAAAAATTTGTCTTGTTATAGCTTGGAGACGGCATCTTATTCTATAATTTTTTAGATATCATATTGAAATGGTGGAATTGACATGTTTTGTTACGTCAGAAGTACTTAACCAGTGATGTTAATATTAATATTGAAAAAAAACTAATTAATTAAATAAGATTTTACACCTTTTAGTAATTTATTCGTTAGCAAACAAAAATGACTAATTAAAAAGGTTATTATTCATACAAGAATTGGGCCGTGCTAGGATAGTTGATTGAGAATAAAACTATGATAAACTATTGAATGAATGAGAATAATCGAGCAAAATATTATTCTACTCAAGTTCGATTCAGCAATTTTAACAAACTTAAAATTATATTTAAATTTGGCTTAATTATTTTTCAAGTTGAATTCAAACAAATATTCATTGAGTCACTCTAATTAACTAAAGATCAAGTAACAGTCATATATTTAATTTCATATAAATTTTAAAATTTAAACCAATTTAAAATGTTGATGAACTTCCTATCTTGTTTAATTAAGATACGGTTAGCTATCTGTGGTAGAATATTTATTAGTTTGGTATGTTTTACACCTAGTAAAAGTGCCAACAAAAGTCTCTCTCTGGAGAGTGGTATGTTTCTTTTCTTTGTGAAGAGAACACTATTCTTAGGAGGGAGGTACTGTATCAAGCTGTCGGCAGTAAAGAAACCAATAGAGAATTAACAACTCAAGGCAACCAGGGGCGGAAATTCAAGTAGTGGGAAGTTAGTAGAAAGCAAGTAATCGGATCCAAGTAGCTTGCAGCTGGGAAACCAAGGGGTCTTGAGTGAGTTCAGGTTTTTCCATTTAAAGAAAGGGGGAGACATGTGAGAGGAAATCCGAGTCTGAAAATAGTCTAATGAGTGTAACTAGATAGAACTTCCAAACCTTTTTTCAGTGAGTCTTTTTTGTTTTTCTAATTGGCTTTTGCAGGTCTGATCTTCTACTGGACGAGACTATGGTAATGGATCTAGGGGATGAACAGAGCTGGGAGAAAGAGGTGTCAGGAATGATTCAGAATTTACAGTTCTCAACTGTGGAAAGTGGAGCTACGTAGATTGAGGACACTGATATGCTCATTAGTAAAGAAGAGGGGGAATGAAGTCTCATTGGAAAAATTTTTGGGAACAAAAGGGTGAGTTTTATTGGTCTAAAGAACACAATGAAGAACCTCTAGCTGATACAGAATTCCGTTATCATCCGAGAGTTGGGGTTAAATTACTTCCAATTCATCTTCACAACTCAGCTCGAAAGGAACAAAGTACTGGCAGGGCGAGGATGGACATTCGATGGTCAGTATTTGGTGTTGAGGAAATGGACTAAAGCAGCACACATTCAAGACAAAGAATTTAGTTCTGTCTCCATCTAGGTGCAAATTTTGAACTAACCACACCATTGGGTTACTCGTGATACGGGGCTGAAGATTGGAAAATTTTTTCCACAACTAATGGATGTGATAATAACTGAAGGTGGGAGCAAACAGGGAAGATACATCAAAGTTCTAGTATCAATTGACTTAGAACAACCGCTGCTAAGGGGAATTCATGTTAAGATGATGGAGAAAGAGATTTCGATAAGTTTTAAATATGAATATTCAGCAAGTTTTTGTGCATATTGTGGTAAAGTTGGTCATAGAGAAAAAGTGTGTGAAACATGAAGTGAGGATAATAAGAAACAACAAACTATTGAGGGACAATTTGGTGCTTAGCTTCGGGCTGGAGTTAGGAAGGTTGGAACTAAGGATCAAGTCAGGGGGGAAGCAAGGAGGAAGAGTGGGGTATTGACTAAGGAAGTGATATTGAATCTGGTGTCTGGAGTGCAGATGGAGAAAGGAGATGAGGTGCCTGAAGCTTTAGCTGGTTCAAAAAGTCTAATTATTCATGGGGAAAGGGTGGGAGTGGAAGCAAATTATGGTTTTCATCCTAGGAAAAATATAGCAATTCTGAGGGAGCTAAATGAACTAAGAGACGTGGTTCAAGTGAGTGAAAGAGAAGAAGAGGCTGCTTTAGAAGTTGTGCAGACTGGAATAAACATGATGGATATTGAGCTGATCAATGTCCCTGTCATGCATGCGGATTTGGTGAAGCCAAACAAGGCTGAGAGCACTCACAAGCTTCCTTTGAGCAGTGTGGGAATGGAAGACAAAATGTTACAAAGAAATTAGTAAATGGAGACGGTTAGGAGCAAAGCAAGGTCTAAAGAAATTGTACACCAACAGCCGCAAGGTAGTAATGTGCAGCCTGGAGAAAAACGTAATAGGCACCTAATTGATGAGGAGGAAAATTCACAAGAAAATCATGAAAATCTAAGGAAGAAAAGTAGAGGTACAATACTGGCAATTGGGCAGAATTGGGGGGGGGGTGAAAGGAACCAGCCTAGAAGGGTCCCAAGATACCTTATGAAGGTGGATGTGTGGAATTATAGAGATTTGGGTGAAACCTCTACAATTTCCCAACTAAGGGAGACTATAAAATCCAATCACCCGGAAGTGTTATGTTTGTTAGAAACTAAGCGACAAACATCTTTTGTTGTTAAGGTTGGTAGGAGTTTACATTTTGACCAATGATGGAGTCATGTTGATGCTGAAGATACTAGAGGAGGTATGTTAGTTGGTTGGACCGAAAATGTTTTTGTAAATCAGTTGCTTAGCAACAACTTTTGTGTGCAACTTCAATGTCAAATAAAAGGAGATCCATTAATGTGGTGGATTATTTTTAGGGAGCAACAATGGCGTTTTTTGAAAAATGAGAATGAAAAATTGGGAGAATGGTGGATTTTGGAAGGGGATTTTAATGACTTATCATATCCTTTTGAGAAAAAAGGGGGGAGGCCTATATCGGAAATGAGTTGTTTGCCATTTAGAAATTTCATAAGGCGTATGGAAATGGTTGATTTGGGATATGAGGGGTATCTGTTTACTTGGACTAACAACCAAGAGGGAGAAGGTTTTGTTGAGGAAAGATTGGATAGGGTTTTTGAGGCCGCAAGATGGCGAATGCATTTTCCTCAAGCTAAAGTGTTACATTGTGCTAAATAAACTTTGGATCATCAGATGCTTATGTTAGTTACAGATGCTCAATAGCTTATTTTTACAAAAGAAGGGTTAAGAAAGAGGGAATGTTAGAAAGAGTAAGGGCAGCAAGGAGTAAACCACAATGGGGCAATATGCAATATATAGTTACCTTTGAGATTTCGCAATGCCAAGCTGAGTTACAGATTTGGAGTGCTAACAATGGGAACAATTCTGCCAAGAAAATCACAAGGATCAAAGAGCAAATGGAGGTGTTAAGGCATGAAGGTGGAAATAGAGATTGGAGAAGATGGGGTGTTTTAAGAAATCAACTTCAACAAGCATATAAGGAGGAGGAAGAATTTTGGCAACAAAAATTTAGAAATCAATGGCTGAAGGAAGGGGATAAAAATTCAAAGTTTTTTCATGCAACAACGATGCAAAGGAGAAAGGTTAATGCTATTGAGAGATTGCAAGAACTAAATGGAAGGATTTGTGAGTCCAAGGAGGAGGTACAAACGGAAATTCTAGATTACTATGAGAAGCTATATATATCCAGCAATCCTATACCTGATAGGTCCATTCTAAAAGGCATGCTTAGATCCATTACCAAGGACATGAACCAGCAGTTGATGAGACTAGTGGAAGAATCCGAAAAAAAGAAGCTCTCTTTCAAATGCACCCAACCAAAGCTCCCGACCCGAATGGTATGACTCCAACTTTTTTCCAAAAGTATTGGCATATGGTTAGAATTAATATTTGCAATGCAATTAATGATTTCTTCACTCATAGTAAAATGTTGCAGAAAATAAACCACACACTGATTACATTAATACCTAAAGTCCAAATGCCTATGTTCATCTCTCAATATGGTTTATAAAATCATTTCCAAAATTTTGGCTGGACGACTCAAAATTTGCCTTCATAAATGTATTAGCCCAAACCAATCAGCTTTCATTCTGGTGAGACAAATTCTTGATAATGTGATCATAGCTCATGAATGTATACACACTTTAAATTCAATAAGAATAGGAAAGAAAAGTTTTATGGCAATGAAAATTGATATGGCCAAAACATATAATAGGGTTGAGTGGCAATTTTTAGAGTTAGTAATAAGGAAGATAGGATTTGATAGAACGTTCATTGGCTAGATAATACAGTGTCTAAGTACTACTTCCATGTCAATTAATATTAATGGGGAACCTTGTGGTTTTTTTCATCCGTCAAGAGGCATTAGACAGGGGGATCCTATTTCGCCTTACTTGTTTATTATTCTTTCAGAAGCTTTATCTAATCTTATTAACCAAGCAAGTGTGGGAGGGAATATAAGGGTATGACGGCTAGTAGGAAGGACCATTAATCACCCACTTATTTTTTGCCGACGATTCTTTGTTGTTTTGTGAGGCTGACTCAAGACAGGCACAAGTGATGCAGGCTATCCTCAACAATTATAGCAAAAGTTCTGGACAACTCATCAACATGGAGAAATCATCGGTGTTCTTTAGCCATAATGTGAAAAATGAGCAAAAAATCCAAATTTGCCAAATACTGGAAGGAGTGAAAGAACAACATAAGGCCAAGTATTTAGGACTGCCAATGAGAATTGGGAGATCCAAAAGGGAGGTATTCAATTTTATTATTGAAAATGTTCAGAGAAGAATGCAAAATTGGAAAAATAGATTTTTGAGTATGGCTGGAAAAGAAGTGTTGATCGAAGCGGTGGTTAATGCACTCCCTACTTATGTTATGGGTTTCTTAAATTGCCGATGGGAATATGTAAAGAAATTAGTAGACTTTCAGCTAATTTTTGGTAGGGTGCGCAAAAGGAGGGTAAACAAAAAATTTATTGGAAGGTATGGAAATAAATGGCGAAAGCCAAGGATGAGGGAGGAATGGGGTTTCGAGATATTCAGAAATTTAATAATGCACTACTAGCCAAACAACTTTGGAGAGTTTTGACACAACCGAAGTTGATGATGAGTAAAATTCTGAAAGCTAAATATTTCCCTCATATGGGGATGATAAGCATGGAAATAAAATGAAATGCATATTGGCTATGGAAGGGATGGATGGGAGCAAAGCATGTTATTACTTTGGAAACGATATATCAAGTGGGGGATGGGAAGACTATTCGGGTGTGGGAGTCACCTTGGATACCCGACAGATAGAATTTTCGCCTTAGGTGTAGTCAGCCAGATCAGCAACCAGTACGATGAGTAAGTGAGTTGTTGTCAGCAGATGGTACAACTTGGAATACCTCTCTGATCTCTCGACTCTTCCCACAGCAGGATGAACATGATATTCTACAAGTTTCTTTGGATGCTCCAGGTAGTAGATATCAGCTAATTTGGCAATTTAGTCCAGACGTAAAGTATATTGTTAAATCTACATACACTCAGTTGACAAAAATTAGTTCAGAGCAGGAACAATAACCGAAGAGCAGCATCAACCGAAGCAAAATGCAGAATATGTGGAAGCAAACATGGAAACTAAATTTGAAAAGGAAATTGAGGCATTTTGTTTGGCATTGTTGCGATGATATTATGCCTATTAGTGTTAAGTTGTAACAAAGAAGAATGCCAGTGGAATCCATATGCCTAATGTGTGGAGATGGTGAGGAAATGATGGAACATCTTATGTTTTCTTGTATTAGAGCGCAGAACATTTGGAAATTGGCTCTGGTATCATGGCATCACTCACAACAATATGGAATTAATTTCATTAAGTGGTGGCAAGACATATATTCCATATATCAGGAAGAACATGCACAACTTACGGTTTATCTCCTTTGGATGATGTGGAAGAGCATGAATCTTTGGGTTTTTGAGAGAGAATGGATGGAAGAATGGAAGGTTGTAGAATTGGCCAGTGAGGCATGGATGGAATATCAACATGCCAATAGTTGCGAGTACATATAGGGAGAGTGAAGTAATTCTAAGTAGTTAGGGTGGCTGGAGCATAGCAAAGAATCAAGTGATAAGGCTAATCCTCTTTTATTTTGTATAATATGGTTAGTTTTACAACTTGTATTAGGCTATGTTATTTTTGTGGGAATTAGGTAGGTAAAGAGTAGCTTTAAAGTGTTGACACGTTGTTAAGTAACCTTAGCTAACATAAGTGCTAAGAATAGTTCACTTAGGTGAATATCATTATATCCATTAACTTTGAAAAGTTAATGTACCAATCTTTTAAGGAAAAAAAAAAAGCAATCTGTGGTAGAATTAAACTAAATTTGTGATTTGGTAATTCTATTGGGTTTATAATTGTTAATCATATTGAGTTTTAGATTTAGTAGTTACCAAATCCAATAGGTGTAGGGTTTTGTTAAATCCTATAAATATGAGACATAGTATTCAGAATTTTGGTATATAGAGAAAACACAAAGAAAAATAAAACAGCCGCAAGGCCTGTCTTCCAAAACCTCAATTTGTTTGTCTTCAAAATTTGACTGCTAGAAAACTCAATTTCATTAAAAAGGCTTGTTTTTTTATTTTAGTGGGCCATAGCCACGGGTTGTTTCTTGGCTAAATCAATTCTTTTCCTCTCAGATTGTTTTCAGCCAAATCAATTGACAAGTTTTCATTCAATTTATTCAATCAATTTTGAGCGTCCAAACCCATACGGCTATGAGAGGTTTTTTAATCAATTTTGCTGCTTATAGGATTTATTAACTTTGATCCCAACATCTGGTATCAGAACCAAGTTGGTGATTGACAATTATGATGAAACAGAATATTACTTGTTCCAAGCTCAAATTAAAGGGTAAACGAGATTATAATTATATGAGGACCCAGATAGAAATGCATCTCAACTTGTTTGATTTGTTAGTTCACGTTTAACAAATTTTAGCAACGGATGCTAATAAGGAGACTAAACAAAATGATAGTTTGGCTTTGTCTCAAATTCACCAGGTAGTTGATATATCCGTATTTGCCAAAATATCTACCTCTAAAACCATAAAACAGGCGTGAATATTTTGGACAAAACGTATCAAGGCAGTGACAAGGTCCAACAAAGTAACTTGTTAGCGTTGAAAAGAAAATTCGAGTTATGCAGCATGGAAAAGCATGAGACCATTGAATCTATTTTTTTCATTTGAATGATATAAAGAACGAGATATAATTAAATTGGTATGATCTCACTCATAAGGTCATTATAGAAAAATTTTTAAATATTTTGCCATTAAATTTGATCATTTCGTTTCAATTATGTAAGAGACAAAAGATATTTCAACCTTGTCAGTTGATGAATTGCAATGGTCATTATTGCTACATGAACAAAGAATTAGTGGCAAATTGGATGAATCGCAAAAAGGAGCTCAGAGAAGGCATTGCAAGCTTTGCAAATTCAAACTGTTAAGGAGAAAAGCATTGAAGATTCGTACAATGTTACTGCTTTTGGTGGTCATGGTCAAAATTTCAGAGGTCATGGACGTGGAAGAGTTAACTCTCGTGATCTTGGTAGAGTGTGAGTCTTGTATTTTGGGTAAGAAGCATCGAGACCCATTTTTGAAAGGTGAGACTTAGAGGGCAAAAAAACCATTACAACTCATTCACTTTGATCTATGTATAATGGATGTTCCTTCTAATGGAGGTAATAAGTATTTTATTACTTTCATTGATGATTTCAGCAGAAAAGCCTGGGTTTACTTTTTGAAGAATAAGTTTGACGCTTATAACACTTTTAAAAGTTTTAAAGTGTATGTTGAAAGACAAAGTGATTATTCCATCAAAACTTTAAGAGCTGATAGAGACACAGAGTATACAGTATGCAGTGAGTTTTTGGTACAGCATGGGATCAAGCATCAGTTGACAACAAGATATACTCCTCAACAGAATGGTGTTGTAGAAAGGAAGAACAAAACCATGATAGACATGGTGCGGTCAATGATGGTTGCTAAACATATGCCCAAGTCATGTGCTGTATATGTGTTGAACAGATGTCCTACTAGATGCAATTGTGAGAAGACCCCTTATGAGATTTGGTCTAGTAAAAAACTAAATATCTCTCATCTTAGAGTATATGGTTGCTTGGCATATGCACATGTTCCAGATGATTTTAGAAAAAAAATTGATGATAAGAAGGAAAAGTGCATTTTTATTGGCTACAGTTCTAAGACTAAAGGGTACAAGTTATATAACTTTATGACAAAGAAAATCAATTTTATTATAGATGTAAATTTTGATGAAAAAAGCATAAGGGATTGGTCAGAAAAAAGGTCAGATGATTCGTTATTAATCATTCACAGTCTTTATATTTTGATGACAGTGATGATGATGAAGTCAATCAACCTGACATACCGGAACAGCAACAAATTCTTACTCAACCTATTCATGTGCAGTCTAGTTGGCCACAAAGACAAAGGCATCTACCAACTCGTTTGCAGGATTATGTTGTTGATGGTCACTCTCAACATTTATTTAATGAAGATATTGTTAATTTTGCTCTTGTTGCAAATTGTGACCCTGTTTCTTTTGAAGATGTTGTTCGCGAGGATCACTGGAAGAAAGCAATGGTTGAAGAAATTCATGATACTTGGGAGCTCACAAATCTTCCAGGTGACAAGAAACCCATTAGTGTCAAGTGGGTTTACAAGACGAAGTACAAACGCGATGGAAGAGTAAACAGATACAAGGCATGGTTGGTTGCTAAAGGTTATAAACAAAATTTTGGCATCGATTATTTTGAGGTATTTGTGCATGTTGCTTGACTTGATATTGTTCGCTTAATTATTTCCTTAACTGTCCAAAATGGTTGGAAAATACATCAAATGGATGTAAAGTCTGCATTTTTTAATGGCATCCTTGAGAAAGAAGTGTACGTTGAACAACCTGCAAGATTTGTGAAGAAATGTCAAGAAAATAAGGTGAATCATTTGAAAAGAGTCCTTTACAGCTTGAAGCAAGCTCCAAGAGTGTGGTACACCCATATTGATTCTTTCTTCGTTGACAGTGGTTTTCAACAATGTCATTTTGATCATGCTTCATATGTGAAGTCATCTACTCATAGTGCGGTTATCATCATATGCTTATATATAGATGATCTGATATTCACTAGGAATAATCCCAAGATGATTGTATAATTCATGAAGGCTATGATTCGACAATTCGAGATGAAAGACATGGGTCTTATGTTATACTTTCTTGGAATTAAAGTTTTGCAGATTGATCAAGGGATTTTTATTTGCAAATACATATATATATATATATATATATATATATATATATATATATGTTGAGATGTTTTTAAAAAGTTCAAGATGGATGGTGCAAAACCAATCTTGACTCCAGTTGAAGAATGGTTGCATTTGCAAAAATTGGACTGGCATTTTTATGGACCCTACTCATTTTAAAAGTTTGGTAGGGAGTTTGAGATACTTGACAGTTACAAGACCAGATACCAATTTCAGTGTTGGATTAATTAGCAGATTTATGAAGAATCCACATTAGTCTCATTTGAAGGCAGTTAAGAGAATTTTGAGGTACATTAAAGGTATCCAACGTGATGAAATTTTCTATGCAAATGATGATCATATTGATCTTTTTAGATTCACTTATAGTGATTGGGCTGGTAAAACTGTGAAGAGAAAGAGTATTTCTGGTTATGCTTTTTTTATTGGTTTCAATATATTTTCATGGAGTTCAAAGAAACAACCAATTATTGCATTGTCTATAGTAGAGGCAGAATACATTACAGTGGTTAACAGTGCTACTCTATCATTGTGGCTTAGAAGAATGCTAGATTTTTTTCAACATAAGCAAGATGGAGCAACTACTATCCTGTGTGATAGTGTATTGGCAATAAAGATAAAAAGGAATCCAGTGTTTTATGGTAAAAACAAACATATCGGCATCAAATTTTATTTCATTCGTGATTTGGTTCAACGAAAAAAATTTGTGATCAATTATTGCAAAACCGAATATCAAGTTGCTGATATTTTCACGAAAGCATTGAAGATGGATTCATTTATGAAATTAAAGAAAATGCTAAGCATGACAAGTTATGAAAGCTTAGTTTAAGGGAGGTAATGTGGTAGAATTAAACTAAATTTCCTATTGGGTTTGTGATTTCGTAATTCTGTTGGGCTTATAATTGGTTTAATCATGTGATAATGTTAGTTGAATACTAGCACTGGATCTACATTGTTGCTTAAAGATGTTAGGCATGCCCCAAATTGTTATTTGAATTTTATTTTTGATGATGATGGCTTTACAATAGTTTTGTAGATGGAAAATGAAAACTCAACAAAATTTTCTTGTGGTAGCCAAGGTATGAGGTTAAAAGCAAAGTTGTACTGATGCAAGCCTCTATTTCAATAGCAAAATGAATGTGATTGAGAATAATCACTCACCGTAGTTATGGCGTAGAAGTTGAGTCATATTAGCGCAAAAGAGTTTGAGAATTTGGTGAAAAATGTTCTTCCAAAGGCGAAAAGTGCAAGTTTAGATAAGTGCACTTATTGTCTTGAAGGAAAGTAGAACCGAGTGTCCTTCAAGGCCAATCCTCCTCATAGAATGCTAAACATTGGTACATTCAAATGTTTATGGTCAATTAAAGGTATAGTCAAAAGGTGGTGCAATTTATTTTGTTAATTTTGTTAATGATCATTCTAGAAAATTATGGATTTATGCCTTGAAGAGTATTGAAGACAAAAGAGCAAGTGCTTGATAAATTTAAGGAGTTTCAAATTTTGGTTGAAAGGCAAATTGGAAAAAGTTGAAATGCATCCAAACTAATAATGGTGACGAATACCTTGGGCCATTTGAAGAGTATTGTAGGCAATAGGGTATTGGACATTTAAAAAAAAAACTCCTCAAAAAACACCTCAATTGAATGGCTTGGCTGAAAGAATGAACAGGGCACTAATTGAGAGAGTTAGATGTTTGCTAGTTGAGTCGAAACTACCACAATCAATTTGGGGAGAAGTTTTCTATACTGCCACTCATGTTATTAATCTAACTCCTACTATTGCTTTGCAAGGTGATGTTCCAAAAAACCAAAATACAAAGTTAGATTGGTTGTTAAAAGTTTCAATTAAAAAAAAGAGAGTTGACTTTAAAGAGATTTTTTTGTCCGTTGTTAATATGTCTTCAATTCGAACTCTGTAAGGGTTAGCAACAAGCCATAACTTGAAGATTGAGCAAATGGATGTGAAGACTTCTTTTCTTCATTGTGATTTGGACTAAGAAATTTATATGGATCAATCAAAAGGGTTTTGGGTGAAAGGAAAAGATGATTATGTTTGCAAGTTGAAGAAGAGTTTGTCTGGTTTAAAACAAGCTTCAAAGCAATGGTATAAAAAGTTTGAGTTTGTTACAAGAAGACTACTTCTGATTATTGTGTGTTTGTGCAAGAATTTTCACATGATAATTTTATTATTTTATTTCTTTATGATGTTGATATGCTTATTGTCGATCAAAGTGTATCCAAGATTGCTAAATTGAAACAAGAGTTGAGCAAGTCATTCGCTACGAAAGATTTAAAGCTAGCAAAGTAAATTCATGGTGCAAGAATTTTGTGAGATCAAAAGGCAAAGAAACTTTGACTATCTCAATAGAAGTACATTGAAAAGGTGCTTTGGAAATTTTAAATGGGTAAGCTAAAACAGTTAGCGCTCCATTTGCTACCCACATGAAATTGAGCAACACACAAAGTCTGTCTACAAAGGAAGATAAGGAAGATATAAGAAAAATTCCTTACTTTTCTACCGCTGGTAGTTTGATGTATGCAATGGTGAGTACAAGATCGGTGATAGCTTACGAGTAAATATAGTGAATTGATTTCTCTCTAATCTCGAGAGAACATTAGAATATGGTGAAGTGAATTTTGAGATATTTTTCATGGCACTTCAAGTTTAAAGCTTTGTTTTGAAAGTGGAAAGCCAATTCTTACTAGTTATACTAATGCTGAAATGGCTAGAGATATTGATTTAAGGAAGTCTACTTTAGGTTATTTGATTACCTTTGTAAGGAGAGTAGTGTCATGGCAATTTAGGTTATAACAATACATGGCATTGTCTACAATTGAAGTTGAATTTAGTGCAGCTACTAAGGCATGTAAGGAGCTTCTATGGTTGGAAAAGTTTATGAAAGAATTCATCTGCTCCCAAAAAAGGTAAGTGTTGCTTTGTCACAATTAAAGTGCAATTCATCTTGAAAAGTATCCATCTTTCCATTTTAGATTTAAACATATAGATGTGAGATATCATTAGATATGTGATGTGTTAGATGAGAAATTGTTTAAACTTGAAAAGGTTCATATAGATGAAAATGGCAAGATAAAAGTTTAAAGTATGTTGCTCCCTTGCCAGGATGGCAAGTTCCTCCACATAGTTGAAAGAAGGGAAATTTATTGAGTTTTTAGGCTCCCAACTTATGTGGAAAAATTCCAAAAGTATTGGGTTAATTATTGGCCCATTAAGGGGCTTACCCTAGTATTTATAGCTTTGAAAAGGTTGTAAATCGTGATTGAGAGAGAAAAAAATTTAAATCAGAATTTCTGCTGCAATTTTTAATAAGCTTCTAGTATGTGCAGTTTTCATTATATTGACGATTAGAAGTGTGCTCTGATCGAGTTGAAATTTTTATTGGTAGTAGATGACATCTTATTTTAAACTTTGAATGATGGAGGTTGAATTTCAATGGTTTAAAACTGAGATACAAATTTTATAAGATTGCTGTAGTTTTTTGGTGAAAATTTTCGTACTTGTTTCTTTGTTTGACATTTGGTTATTTTCCTTGACTTTTTAAGGCCATATCTCACTTGTGTAATTGTTGGAAATTGTACTTGACACTTCTTTGATTGATAGTAAAGTTTTGGTGGGGGACTTAAGGGTCTCCTAATTTTTCCTCTTCACATTAGAGAGGTTTTCTATGTTAAAAATCTTGTGTTCCTTTTGTATTTGGTTTTGGTGTCTTGTGGTTTAATTTATCTTCACTTGCTTACTACTTTTAACGCTCTTAACAGGGAGATTTTTTGACTTGTTATTACTGTTGAATTTAATTGATTTAACCCGATTTCTCCCAACAAGGTCCAATGGTAATAAGTTTCAAACAAATTCTTTTAGGGATTAACTTAAAGTCTATAAATACATACATACATGCATTTATGCATATATTTGCTTGAATGATAATATTCTATAAAAGAATATCATACTTACAAAATGATTAATTGGTCAAAATAACTTTTAAAGGATTCATGAAAGAAAAATTTTAAAAGACATTGCTAAAACACTATACATATAACATAAAAACAACATCAAGAGAAAGAAAAATACAGAGAAATTAAATAATAATAATAGAAGAAATATTGCTCTATTTTCTCTGTTAAGTTCATTTTTGTAGCAGTTAATATTGTCACTATTGAACACTGGATCTAGTTCTAATCCAAAAAAGATTTTCTGTTATAATTTTTATGTGTGATTCTATGTTATATACTCTAATAAGTTAGTTTAAATCTTGTAATTTATGTTAATATTTATTTTCATTGTAATATATTTTAACACTAAGAGTTCTTTTTTTTTTTTGGTTATTAGGATATACGTATTTTAAATATTTAGTATAGGAAAAATAAAAAAAAATTATGAAATTTTATTAACATATTAGGTTGATACAAAAAATAGAAAAATTAATGTTAAAGTTAGTTAGAATAAAAGTTGATACTGGTAGCATATATTAGTACAAGTCGCAAAATTTACCAATTTATTGAAATATGTAACAAGAAATAACACATGAAAATATATTAGGAGATATAATGTGAATCTGATCCCACAATATGTTTTTGATTATTGGATCAATTTTTCTAATCATGACCACCCTTACAATTGTTACTATCTTCATCACCATTGCTACATTTACAACATAGTTGGTTCAATCAGAATGAATAAGATTGGAATTGAATTGAATGAGCTTTTCAATAGTTTGGTTTAAAGGAATTGTATGGGGTGCAATTATTATTCTTGTGTTTGGTTGGGGTGAATAGTGTTGAAATGACTAAAATACCATTATCTTAAGCATTTTATTACTGAGTGAGAAAATTATGAGAGAGAAAGAAGAGCAAGAAAAAGATGAGAGAGGAATAAGAGTTAGAAAATGATGAGAGAGAAAGAATAGTGATAAAAGTGATGAAAGAGGAAATAGAGTGAGAAAATTATGAGAGAGAAAGAAAAGTGTGAAAATGATGGAGAGAAATAAGAGTGAAAAAAATGATAAGAGAGAAAGAAGAGTGAGAAAAATGATAATCGGGAGAGTTGAAGGAGAAGATTGAAAGGAAATTTTTTTGTCAATTACTAGTCGCTCAGAATTCCAATTCAGAGCTTTAAGTCTTGAATTCCAATTCACCCTTTGCTTGTAATTGTAAGTCGTGGGACTTTCTAATTTAGTGAACCAAATAAAAGAATTAGTGTTGAGCAAGGAATAAGGCTGTAATGAATACTCAATTCCTTTGAACTAAACGTGCTGTTACAGCACGTTTGGTTCAACGGAATTGTAAATTCATTACAACCTTATTCCTATTTAGCCCTAATTCTTTTGTTTGGTTCAAAGGAATCGAAATTCCCATGAATTCCAATTCCTTCCAAAGTTTGAATTGGAATTCAGCTACATTAGTCAAGAATTACAATTCCGTGCAGCAAGGAATTGGCAAAAAAAAAATTCCTTCCAATTTTCCCTTTAGCTTTCCCCAACCCATTCTCACTCTTCTTTCTCTCTCCTAATTTTTTTCACTCTTTTTTCTTTCTCATCATTTTTCTCAGTCTACTTTCTCTCTAATCATTTTCTCACTCTATTTTCTCTCTCACCATTTTCTCACACTCTTTACCTCTCATCATTTTTCTCACTATTCTTTCTCTCTCATCATTTTCTCACACTACTTTCTCTCTCATCATTTTTCTCACTTTATTTTCTCTCTCATCATTTTCTCACTCTACTTTATCTCTCTCATAATTTTCTTACTCTACTTTCTCTCTCATCATTTTCTCACTCTTCTTTCTCTCTCATAATTTTCTTACTCTACTTTCTCTCTCATCATTTTCTCACTCTTCTTTCTCTCTCATCATTTTCTCACCCTACTTTAACTCTCATCATTTTCTCACTCTACTTTCTCTCTCATCATTTTTCTCACTCTCTTTCTCTCTCATCATTTTTTCTTAATCTACCTTATCTCTCATCATTTTTTTAGTCTACTTTCTCTCTTACCATTTTTTTCACTATACTTTCTCTCTCATAATTTTTCTCACTCTTCTTTATTTCTCATAATTTTTCTCACTCTTCTTTATCTCTCATCATTTTCTCACTCTACTTTCCCTCTCATCACTTTTCTCACTCTACTTTCTCTCTTATCATTTTTCTCACTTTATTTTCTCTCTCATCATTTTCCACTCTATTTTCTCTCTCATCATTTTTCTTACTCTTTTTTCTCTCTCTCATTATTTTCTCACTCTTCTTTCTCTCTCTCATCATTTTCTCATTCAGTAATAAAATGCTTAAGATAAGGGTATTTTAGTCATTTTAACACTATTCATTAGTCATATTCACCCCAACCAAACACAAGAATAATGATTGCACCTCATACAATTCCTTTGAACCAAACCTATTCAATTCAATTCCAGCCCAATTCAATTCCCACTTAATTATATTCAATTCCAACCTTATTCATTACAGTGAACCAAATGTGCCATTAGTGTTGCAAAAATCTAATTTGATGTTAATAGATTTAAAAATGAGAGCTTATTACAAACTCTAAAAATTGAAACAAAACTCCCTTCAAGAGAGAGACACATCTATAATAGAGGAACAAACTTGAATTAACAGGAAAAATTAGCATAAAAAAAAACAAAATACAGAGATGGCTAGTAATAACGTAAAGTATATATATATTATGTCCTTAGTAAACTAATGTGGAAAAATTAACATAAATAGATGTCATTTGTGATTCATATGACCCGTTTAATAGATAAGCGTGCAAAAGATTGCTTCTAATAGAAACCATTGAAATAACTAATTAATTGTACTGGTAAAAATTATGAAGCCACTCATATCATATATATATATATATATATATATATATATATATATATATATATATATATATAGTTGGCCAAAGAAACGATCGTTATATTAGCTACAAAAATTGTAACATTTACAAGTTGCTCACTGGCATAAGAAGACCTTAGCACTTGCATTGAAGCTAAATGAAACATTTTCGGGTGTTCCCAATCATGCTAAACTTTATCTCTAATTGTCTTAGGTTGTGAGGCCAAAATTTGATAAACTGTCAACATATACATCAAGCAATAACAAAAACCACACTTTTGCTTGGTCGAATTATACCTTTCTGAGCTAAAATAGATCAAATATCCTATTCTCATATTGACTGGATATTCTTTCCATTCTAGTGAATGCCTCAGCCTGTCAAAATTTCTTGATTTGGATAGCCAACTGAACATTGGTTCATGTTCCTAGTGCTTCCCTTAGCTCTATTCTCTCTCCAACTTGCACACCTCTTGGAATTCCAGCCACTCTTCTATAGTTAGGTCTAAGACTACCTACTCTTCTCTCCATTCTTGCTGGAATACCCATAGGTTCCTAGTTTTCCAGAGCATCCATAATATATAGACTGTCAGTTCAGCTCTGCTCTGCATGTAGATGCCCTTTCTTCCATTGCAAATTAAAAGCCACCATTGTTTGAAACTTAGGCTTTCTCCCTCCCAAGCATCCCATCTTACTGGGGCCAATTTCCACACTCTTTGAGCTCTGGGGCATTTCAAAAGGACATGCTCTAGGGTCTCCTCATCTTCTCCACACATATGGCAAATTGGATCTTTCGGAATGCCTCATTTTAGTAACTGATCTTTTGTTAAGAGGATTCCTTGCCTGCATTTCCAAATGAAGTGCTTGAGTTTCCCTTTGATGCCTAGTCTCCAACTGCACTTCCATGCTTTCTTTGTAGCTTCTCTGGTTTAGCTGCTCTCGGCTTGTTGGTGCATCCCCAGTTGGACGTTGATAACCTCTTGGTAGGTAGATTTAACTGTGTAGTTTCCTTGTTTTGTAAAGTACCACACAATTTTATCTCTACGATCAATATGAATGTCACTTGGGCGGGGGATACTTATAATGGCTTTGGCATCTGGTTGATTGAACATTTGGCGTACAAGTTCCTCATTCCAGCTGTCTCCCTTGACTTGTAAGAGCTCACTCACCCATGAGGCCTGCTCCTAATTATTCAGAGTGGGTGTTGGTTAGAAGTTTGGTCTGCTGGGAATCCAGGGGTTCTCCCATATTCTGACCGATTTTCCATCCCTCACTTGGAAAATTGCCCCTCTTTGGATTACATATTTGACTCCTATCCAGCTCTTCCATAGCCATGATGCATTGTTTTTAACCGGAACATGTAAGAGACCCCCTTTTGGGAAGTACTTGGCTTTCAATACCTTGCACATGAGGAGGTTTGGCTGGGTGATGATCCTCTAGATTTGTTTTGCTATTAGTGCATTATTGAAGAGTTGCCTATTTTTGAAGCCCAAGCCTCCCTCCTCCTTTGGCCATGTTAGGTCCTTCTACGCTTTCCAAAGGATCTTAGTTTGCTCACCTTCTTTGTCTCCCCACCAAAAACTTGAGGTCGTTTTAATGATATTTTGGCAAACTCCTTTGGGAAGTTTGAAACACGACATCACATAAGTAGGAGAGCATCAATGACCGCTTGATTAGCACTTCCTTTTTAGCTTGGTTGAGAAACCTGTTTTTTCACCCAGTGAATCTTTGTTGGACTTTTTCCCCAATGCAGTTGAACACCTCCTTTTTTGCTCTGCCAATGGTCATAGGGTGTCTAAGATATCTAGCTTTCCATTTCTCAATATCTGACATATGACATCTGTTTGCTTCTAGGGAGTGTTCTTGCTAAATAAAATCGATGATTTTCCCAATTGATTAGTTGGCTTGATGATCTATTGTAATTAGATAGTAAAGTTTTGATCCTATGTGTTTGCTCCACTCTTGCTTCACAGAAAATTAGTGAGTCGTCTGCAAAAAGAAGGTGAGTAATTTGTGGGGCCTTCCTGCTCACTTTCAAGCCCCTATATTCCCCATAAGGTTTGCTCTTTTAATCATATTTGAGAAGGCCTCGGACACAACTAAGAACAGATAAGAATATAGTGGGTCCCTTCGTCTAATGCCTCTAGTCAGCTAAATATACCCATATTTTTCACCATTAATATTGACAGAAAGTGAAGTAGAGCTAATGCATTTCCATACCCAACCAATGAAAGTACCAGAGAATCCCATTCTCCGTAGGACCTCATACAGGAATTTCCATTCTACCCTATCATAAGCTTTAGCCATATCAAGTTTAATGCCCATCCACCCATGGTTTCCTTTATGTTTAGCATTTAATGTGTGTATGCACTCATGTGCAGCTACCACATTATCTAGAATTTGTCTCTCTGGGATGTAAGCCTCCTAGTAGGGGCTTATGCAATGAGAAGGCAAACCTTCAACTACTCAGCCAGTATTTAGATATGACATTGTACACTACATTGCATAAGCTAATGGGTCTAAAATGTCCCGCAGATTCAGGGTTTTTAATTTTTGGGATCAATGTGATTAGTGTGTGGTTGACTTGTTTAACCATTCAATGATATTCAAAAAAAATATTTAACAGCTTTGCACAAATCGACACCAATCACATTTTAATAAGATTGAAATAAAAGAGGGGTCATACCACCAAGTCCAAGGGCTTTATTGGGGTTCATTTTGAAGAGAGCATATTTGATTTCTAATTCTTCCATAGGTTTAGTCAGCTTTTGATTCATCGCTTCACTGATCGATAGTGGGATAACATCCAAATCCTCATGCTGGAAGTTCGGGCTAGATGTTGAAAAAAGTTCTCTCAGAATGTCACGATTTCATCCTTCACTTCTTGAATGCTTCCAGAAAGGCTTTCTTCTTCTTTCATCGATCTTTCAATTGTATTTTGTCATCTACTGTTGATAGTCGAGGCATGGAAGAATTTCGTATTTTTGTCCACTTCTTGGAGCCATTGGACTCTTGATTTTTGTCGCCAATATACTTCTTCATCTCTGTAGGCGCAATGAAGCTCTTTTTTCAATTTGCTCCAGTTCTACATGGCTGAGTTCTGTATGTTCTTCTGGCTCCATTTCAAAAGCGCCACTCTGCTTTGTCCTATTTTGACACAAAGTTGATACATTGGGGTGCCACTTTGCTCCTTTCTCTATGTTGTCTCTAGTGCCTACCCACCTCCTCCTTTTTGGCCCAACGTTTGTCAAAAATAAATTTCTTCTTACCTTTTTTTTTTTTGGATTTGTGTCCAATAAGATAAGTGAATGATCAGAAGAATGCCTCTCCACATGGTAGGCCTTTGCCTTTGGATAGCTCAAAACCCAGGATGGAGAGCCAAAGAATCTGTCCAATCTTTCTTCAACAAAGCCGTCTCCTACTATGTTATTAGCCCATGTGTAACTTCTTCCTACAAAAGTTATATCTTCCATATCCATTTGACTCACAAATGATCGAAATGGTTGACAACTTGCTTCTGTTCGATACCTCCCTCGATGCTTCTCTTTGGGACTTAAGATGTCATTAAAGTCTCCTCCCACGATCCACGTGCCTCCCCAGTCCTGCCTTTGGTGCTCTAAGAAACTCCACTACTCTTGTCTTAATTTATGGTCAATGCTAGCATACACAAAAATAGCCCAAAAGGTCCAATTCTCTTCTATGCTCTCACATTCCAGTTGGATACAGAAGCTAGTTGACCTTATTTGCTTAACATTAATACTCTCTCTCCAACAGACTAACAATCCTCCTTTTGTGTCATCCGACTGCACAACCCTCAATCATTCCTGACTACCCAATCTTCGGCACACTGTAGCCATAAACTTTCTATTTTTTTTTTGTTTCGGCTAAAAATAATACTTCTAGAAGGTGGGATCGAATAACTTTCCTCAATTGAGAAACTATAGAGGGTCCTCCCCAAGGGCGGATCCCTCCAAGGCCCGGAGAGGCAAGTGCCGCTCCCCCCATGTCAAATTTTTTTATTTATAGTAGTATTTTTTAACTTTTGTGCTTGTTTGTATATGTGTTTTTGATAATAATTAAGGAATATTTGTTGTTAATTTTTAGTAAATTATTGAGTATGAATCATGTTTTTTTTATTAAATGTATGTTTTATCCTTTTTGTTTCTTTTCTAATTTTTTAGAATTTTCTTTATTTGTACTTGTTTGTGGTTGTGTTCATGATAATAATTAAAGAATAATTGTTGTCAGTAAATTATTGAGTATGAATCATGAAATTTTTTTGTCTCTTTGTTTTAATTATTTTTAGTAAAAATTTAATTGTGAATTTTTAATAAGATGCAAAAGAATTTGGAATTTTATTTTAAGAAGCTTAGTGCATCTAAACGTTCTTGATAGGAACCTTTTTCAGATGATTTTACAAAATAATTGTCTAATGAAAGAAAAATGAAAATACTCACTCAGAACTCTCACACATTGAGGATGAACGAATGATGACTTTCATTAAAAATGATATATTTGATACAATTGATAATGATGCCATTATAAAATTATTTCAAGAGATGAAATCTCGAAAAATAATTTTGTAATGTAAAATTTTATTTTTTTATTACAATAGATGACATTACTTTTATACTTCTTTATATTTATCAAATTTATTATTTAATTTTTTTTAATTGTGACCCTGCCCTATAACATTTCTACGTCTGCCCTTGGTCCTCCCAGACTTTTATAATTCCACACACATATTTTCATTTGACATGTTGGGACCACTCAAGGCTAGTTTCTACCACCTTTGACTGGATTTCGATGTCTTGACCCTCACGTCTTATCTTTTTGTTGCGTAGGACCTCCTTCTCCTCTGACTCGGAGGTTTCATCTTGAAGCCGCCATTGTCGTTTACACCCGATGGGTGATTGTCTTTGAGGTGCTGCCCAACTTCTCTGTTGATTGCCTTTCCTTGAGCATTTTCGACCCTGTTTTTCCACCTTTGTCTTCCTCAATGGAAGTTTACAACTGACTGGTACATCAATCAAATCAATATCAGCACATGGTTTGTCACTTACCTCCTTCTCCTATCGGTTATCTAACTCCATGAAGTTGGCACGCAACTTTGTTTGCTAGCTCCCGCGACCAACTCCTCCCTTCGGCTAACAAAGCTACGACTTGTCACAATTCTTGAGTTGCTAGGTCCCGCCATCACATGCTCCTGTCGGCTAACAAGGTTGCTCATTTGTTTGATTGCTATGTCCCGCAACCAAAAATTTGTTTATACTTCGGCCTCTGTGATGAATTTAGAAACTTTGCTCGTTGAATATTTTACGATAATCCAGAAATTGTTCACTTCTTGTTGAAAAGTCGTCTATCGGTTAGTGGTGAATGGGCTAAAAAACAGAACCCGTGAGAATTCTCCTTTGGATAACATGCATGATTGCAAAAGATCAATTCCACTGGATAATGGTGGAATAATACTCTTATCCTAATATTGTCATTTTGGCAAGCCCGAACTGTATAAAAAGCATTCCACTGATCCTGCAATTTGCATCCCCGATCATATAGCTCTTAAGACATTGTGAGGTTGTAAACTAACCAAGAAAGAAAATGAAAACTTCAGCCTCTTAGCTTCTTTTCTATTCCTCTTCATTCTTCTCAAATCACAATTTTTCTGAAGCGGCTTGCAGCCCAAGTGGGACATTAATAGGCAAAACTCCTCCTCCAGGGCAATGCAATCAGGAACATGATTCTGATTGCTGCAAGTCAGGGGCGAGGTATAAAACTTACACGTGTTCACCTGCAGTTACTTCACAAACAAAGGCTACTCTTACTATAAATAGCTTTGAGGAAGGTGGAGACGGTGGCGGTCCATCAGAGTGTGATGGAAAGTACCACCCGATAGCAGACCAATTGTAGCCATTTCGACTGGGGACTAGGACGGTGGGAATAGATGATTCTACAACATCACCATCCGTTACAATGGCAGAAGTGTGCGGGCTATGGTAGTTGATGAGTGCGACTCAACAATGGGATGCGATGAGGACCATGACTACCAGCCACCATGTCCTAACAACATTGTGGATGGTTCAAAAGCCGTGTGGGAAGCATTGGGTATTTCTGACCCTGATGATGTCGGCTCCATCGACATCACTTGGTCTGAGAAGTGAGGACTAATCTTGTTTCTTTATATGCACAATTACATTAAAATTATGGTAACGTGAACACTAATATTGAAGCTATGTCAACTACATATATGTATGCGTATGCTATCAAATGATGTATAGTTTTGGGTTAAATATAAAAATATATTCTGGTTTATTTAGAGTTCAGCGGTGCTATTCTGGAGATCAGTTTCCAAGCTCACCCCAATTATAATTTTACAGCGAATTATATAAACATACACATTATGCTTTCCATCAACGGTATGTTTAATTTTTGCAATGGGTACGTAAGCCTGAGTTCTTCTCTTGATTGCACAAGAACTGCCCTGAATTTGGTTTCAATTCTAACAGTCACAACAATTTGTCAACTTTAAGTATAGATCGATGTTGGTTCAATCATTTTGACATGACGGTACTTTTTCTTTTCATCAAAACTAGTTCTGGCCTCGCGCGGGGAGTGCCCAAATTTTTTAATTTTTTAAATAAATATTAATTTTTAAATTTTTAAAGAAAAATCACGGTATATTTTTTAAAAAAATGTAATTTGTATTTATTTTAAATTTTTTTACATTATTTTCTAAACTATAGTAATTTTTTGTTAAATTAATTTAAATGTAGAATAAATCTTAATGTACATTACAAATTGAAATAGTGAATTTTTTTTATTGAAAGTGAAATATAAGTGAGTAAAACTATTATCAATAATGAATACTATTAAAAAATATAGCAATTTCTATGCAAACAGCTAAACTCAATGAATAGTTTTAAAAATAATAGCAATTTGATATTCATATTAGTTATTATATTTGTGTATAAGTGTAAATTTATTTTGACAGTATATCTTTTAGAGATAATATCATTTACCTCCCTCGAGATTTTGTAATATACCAACTAGCCCCTTGTGGTTTTGAAAAATATCAACCAACCCGCTTAACTAATAGTCAACTTAACTATAATTGGCAAAAAGACAAAAAAACTCTCAGGGGGCTAGTTGTTATTTTTCAAAACCACGGGGGGTTGGTTGATATAAATTTGATATAGTTTAAAATTTTTATTAAATTTTTAAAAAGACAAAAAAGATGAAATTTAAAGATGAAAATTTAATAAAATTATTTAAATTATATAATAATTTTTTTTAAACTAAAAAGATGAAATTTAAAAATTAAAATTTAATAAAATTTAAAGAATACAGAATGATAGTATAGATTTTATTAAATTTTAAAATAGTGAATATAGCCTTTCATTTGATTGTGGATGAATTTTATGGTTTTCCTCAGCCAAATCCAATCAAATCAAGATGAGAAGCCATTTTCTATTGGTAACAAATGATTATCCATTAAGCAGAGGAAAGCTTATTTATGGTTCCTGTTCTGGCAAAAACAGAATTTTATCTTTTTGCATTAAAAGTTTGAACAAAATTTTACATAATTTTATTAAATTTTTGATTTTAAATTTCGTATTTTTGTCTTTTAGAGTTAATATCATTAACCTTCTTCGAGTTTTGTAATATATCAACCAACTCCGGTGATTTTGAAAATAACAACCAACTCTCGAGCTTTTTCATCTTTTGCTAATTGTAGTTAAGTTGACTATTAGTCAAAGGTTGGTTGATATTGTTCAAACCACAGGCTAGTTGATATATTACAAACCTTGAGGAGATAAATGATATTATCTCTATCTTTTATCACTCATTACAATTTATCAATATAAGTATAAATAATTGTCACCCATGTATCCCCAATGAAACTTTTTAAAATTTTTTTTTATAAATATCTTTGTGTGTATGTTTCAAAATTTTCTAATTTTTTTAATTATATTTATTTTACTTTCTAAACCATATAATTTTTTAGAAAATAATTTTGCATCACAATAAATTATATAATAATTTTTTCAATTAAAATATTATTTTTTATTTGTGAAAATTATACTAAATGATGACTTTTAAGTCTGAGATCACTATTTTAAAAAAAAGAAGAAGAAAAGATCACTTTTGCATGAATAGTGAAGTTTATTATAATATTATTATGTGTTCTTAAACTCAAGTATTCATATTATGGATTAGTTTTGCATCTCACATATAAATTATTTTTAATAATGCATCTTCTAATACTAGAATGATCAACATAAAAATATATCTTACTATCAATAGCATTCACAATAAAAATTACATTAGTATTTAAGATTTATATTTAATTTAATTTTGACTTTTAACATGGTTTTATCATTTTAAATTATACGTGGAATAATTCTAGCAGAAAAAAAAAAGAACAAAAACTTTAAGATATGTTGTTAAAAGTCAATCAAAATATTATATATGATTAAAATTGATTGATATGTCGATATTTAAATATTAATAGAGAAGTTCATATAATTAGTTAGTTAATCAATACGCACATGTTGAAATTAACAAACACACACACATACATAATATCACAATTTCTAACCTTGTTTTTTTTTTTATGATTTATTGTTTATCTGACATAGTTGAACAAACAATTAATTTTTGTTGATTTATTGTTTAATATTCAAATTAATCTTTACATATACACGATTAGCTTAATATATAGAAATAACTGAAACTGGTATAAAATATTAAAATAATGACATGTGAATTTCGAATATTACTTTTCTGTGATATTGATAATAATTTATTTTGATAATTATAAAATTTAAAATAATAAATCGAGATAATGTTGAATAAAGTTTAGAGTTAGTACTAATATTTTGGAGTCAAAATATTTAAATTGATAAATGGGAAAGAAATAAAGTTATTTTGAATGTTATTCTCTATATTGTTTTTAATTTATAGTATTAGGCATAAATTTTGAATTATAAATATTAATAATTATTAATTTTTCAAGAAAAATCTTGTTTAATTTTTGAATTATTTAATTGGTATTTTAACAGATTTTACTATATTTTATGAACTACAGTGTTTTTTAGTTAATTTAATAGTACTTTATATAATTACATTCCTAGTTTAAGTATCATTTTTTCTATTAAAAACAGAACTAAGGGAAAACTAATATATATGTAATATGTAAATATTTGTGAGTTATAAAATTTCTATGGTAATATAAATTGAAATTTTTTTTTGATTAATTTTAAATTTTACAATTGATTGCATTTGATGTAAAATCTAAATAACTAATAATAATTGTTTAACTTAAAAATAGAGAAAATAAATAAAAATCTTTAATATAGTGAAAGCTTTATAAAGTGAAGTAGTATACTAAAAGTAATACAAAATAATTTTAAAATTTTGTAAAATTACACTTTTATCAAAGTGTAATTTGCAATTTGGAGGAAAACTATTGACAAGATAACCACCATTCTCCCTGATATATAACAAGGTAATCATCACTCTCCCTTCATATATATATATATGTGTGTGTGTGTGTGTGTATAATATGTAAATTTTGTGAGTTATAAAATTTATATGGTAATATAAATTGAAAAAAGAAATTTGATTAATTTTAAAATTTACAATTCATCGCACTTGAAATAAAATTTAAATAACTAAGAATAATTGTTTAACTTAAAAGTAAAGAAAATAAATAAAAAGTTTTTTAAAGTGAATTAGTATACTAAAAGTGATACAAAATAGTCTCAAAATTTCATAAAATTACACTTTTACCAAAGTTCTTTTTTTAGTTAATTTAATACTACTTTATATAATTATATTGCTAGTTAAAGTTTCATGTTTTCCTATTTTTTTAAAAATATTCTTTTGAGGGTGTATAAAGATTTATTTAGTATGTGTAACTTTAAGTAGCAGTAATTGAAGGTAATAGTTACAAAATATTTAAATAAGAATATGTAAATTTAGAGTATGATTTTTTTTTGTGGATAAATATGCCAATTATTTGTAATAATAGTGTTTATAATTTACTTAAATAATTTTACATTACAATAATTTTAAATAATTCTTTGAATTAGTATTGATTTTTTTAGTCAAAATATTTAAAATAATAAATGGGGATCAAGTTAAATTACTTTAAATATTCATTTCCATAATTTTTTTAATCTATACTACTAATTAAATTTTTTTAATATGAAAAACAAAACATTTAAAAATATATATATATAAAAATGTAAGTGTAAGTAAGTTACAAAATTTATATGATAATAAAAATTGGACAAAAATCCTTTCATAATAAAATTTTGATTAATTTTATATTACAACTAATTGCACTTGAAAGTAAAATTTAAATTGATAATAAATAAAATACAATAAGAAAAGTTTTAATGTGAATTAAGACAATAAAAGTATACCAAAATAATTTCAAATTTTCACAAAATTGCACTTATATTAAAGTGCAACCTACAACCTGCAACCTAAGAGAAACATATTAATAAAAGGTTACCCACTACAAAATTATGTAATATGTGGAGTGTGTTCAGTGAAAATTTAAAATTTAATAAATATTAATTTTTACAAAAAAAATTATTTGGTTTTGGAAATATATAATTTATATTTTTAATTTAATTTATTATATTTATGAACTATAAAGGTCTTTTTAGTTAACTTAATACTATTTTATAAAATTATATTGCTAGTTAAAGTATTATGTTTTCCTATCTTTTTTTTTTAAAATTCTATTAAAGAAATATAAAAAAATTTTTAATATATGTAACTTTAAATAGTAGATATAAAGTTAATTCAATTAATTTTTTAATTAACACTAACATATTAAAATTAAAACATAATACAACATTAAATATATATAACTATTTATTTATTGTTACAATATAAATTAATTTATATAAAAGTATATTTAGTTAATTCAATAAGTATAAATATATTTAAATAAGGATATGTAAATTTAGAGTATGATTTTTTTTCCCATGGATAAATATTTCAATTCTTTGTAATCATAATTTTAATAATTTACTTAAATAATTATACATTATAATCATTATAAATAATATTTGGAATTAGTATTGATATTTTTTAGTCAAAATATTTAAAATAATAAATGGAGATCAAGTTAAATTATTTTAAATATTTATTTATATATTTTTTAATATATACTACTAAGTAAATTTTTTAATATGAAAAACAAAACAATTAAGAATATAAAAGAAACATGTAAGTATAGGTGAGTTACAAAATTTATATGGTAATAAAAATTAAAAAATCTCATGTATGATTAAAATTTTGATTAATTTTATATTACAACTAATTGTACTTGAAAGTAAAATTTAAATTGATAATAAAGAAAATATGATAAGGAAAGCTTTTAAAATAAATTAATATACTAAAAATAAACAAAAATATTCTCAAAAGTTTCATAAAATTACACTTATACCAAAGTGAAACTTACAACCTACAAAAAACCTATTGACAAAAGGTCATCCATCATTTTCCCTTTTATATATATAGATATTCCGCATCTTACTATTTTTTATTCTTTTCTATTGTTTTTTAAGCTTTAATCAATGTGCCATGTTCCTCTATTCTTTAACTTTCAAAATTTAAATCCTTGTCTCTTCCAAATAAATAGAGGTAGCAATATTTTTATAGTTCCAATAGGTACCCAATGGGATGGGAGTTATTAGACTTCTTATACCCATTGGGAATAAATGGGAATGATATTATTGAGATATGAATTTATTAGGTGGGTTATGGGATACCCATGGGTTCCAAAAAGAAAAGTTAAATAGGTAATTATAGGGTAAAATTGAATAATCAGTGATTAATGATAATTTAATTATTTTAATTTTTAAAAAATATTTTTAAAATTGTTAATAAATAAATTTTATTTTTTATTTTAAAATCGTGGCAATCGTTAGTACCTAGACCACTATCGAACCAACGATTGGCTGCTACTAATTGCCACCGATCAGTCGACGATGGTAAGGCCATCATTTAATTCCCACTGAAAAATTTTAATAGGATCTCAATAGGAATTGAAAAATCCCAATCCTAAAAGTTAATGGGAATTATATTTTTCATTTTTAACAATTCCCCACCCATTTAAATCCCACCCATTCTCTCCCCATTGCCAGCCCTACAAATAAAGTATAAATGAATAAGTATATGTTGCCCATTGCCAAAAAAAAAAAAAAGGTTAAAAAAATTTATTTTGCTGATATGTTTGACCTTCGTATCATTTATCTAGATGGACTTGAGATTGATTTTTACTCTCATACATAATTGGATACCTAATTTGTTGGGTTAACTACATTTATTCTCCTGAGGTTTTGTCTAATTAACAATCAAATCTTATAATTTGTGATTATTATGGTCACTCCCTGTAAATGTTAAAATGTATAATATATATTTCCTATGATGAAAAGATTTTAGAAATGTGCTGATATAAATACAAAAATTATTATAAATATTATAAAATACCCTTGTAATACAAGTTTTAAATTACATCTATCATTGTGTACTATACTTGACCCCTGTAGGTATTAAATTGTCATTTTATTAAATTTTATTTTATTGTATTTTATTTTTTACATTTGTTATTATGATATATATATTTTTTTCTTGTAATAAAATATAGAATATGGGACTACAAACTATAAAAGCTATAATAAAGACATAATAATTTTTTTCCATTCAAATAAAAAAAATTTAATATCTAATTTAGAACTATTAAATTACTCCTATTCTTTGAAGAAAGTAATCTACTTTAATCTACTTTGAACAGTATTTACTGTTCTTCGCACAGTAAAATTTTTAAAATTTTTAACGTTCATGAACAGTATTCTTACTGTTCATGTACGCTTTTTTTTTTTTTTGGTAGGTATTGCACTATCTCCAGCCGGTAGTAGTCGCATCGTCTCGTTATTCAACGCTTCAGCGATGGGTGTTCTTTATTCAACGCCCGCAAATTGGCTTTCATACAAAGGGCTGGTGAGAGTTAGACATTAAGTTGTAGTTTCTTTTACCATTGGTCATGTGTAGAGGGCCACTTGAGTGTAGTGTAATATCATTTTGTATCGTACAAATGTCCCGATATATCCGGGATTTTTTGTATTCGGGTAGTTCCTAGGTTGTCCAAGTCCTCAACCATTCCCGTCTTGGGCGGGGTTCAATGCGGTTGAACTTTGGTCGTCTAGGTTGTCTTCCTTCCCGTCTAGTGCGGGTTTCGCTTCCCGTCATGTGCGGGTTTATTTTATGTTGCTTTTTCTTGCCATTGAGTTTTTGCCCTTGCGCTTTGTTTTATGGGTTATAATTTTTTTGATTATGACGCCACTAAACTCTAAACCCTTGTCGCGCCACATTGGCCTTGCACTCTATTAATATACTATCTATCTATCGTTTCGAGAAAAAAAAAAATCTACTTTGAAATAGTTGCAACTTGGTTAGGCTAATTTTAAGGAAAAAGGGTTTGATACAGCTTGGGTTTGGCCAATTTCAAAGAAAATGGGTCACGACTGTGGCTGCTGGGATTCGAGCCCAGGTCTCCACGGCCACAACGTGGAATTCTTACCACTAAACTACAGCCACTTACAAGTGCGCAACTAGTTTTAATTAACCATTACTAATCAGTAGTCTAACTAAAGTCTACTCATTTGATTTGAAAAAATAAAAATTAAGCAATTTCCCCTCTCACCCATACATGGCCACAATTCTAAAACCACTGGTTATAGTTTCAAAATCACCAATCCCTGATTCTTGTAAAAGTGGAAATGAAACTGAACCTTAAAGGTGATGGTTGATGGTTCAATTTCGCTTTGACTCTAATTTCAGTTATGGTTCTACTTCTAATTATAGAAAAACATTTCAATTTAAAATTTATGAAAAAAAATTAACTTGGACTTTAAAAAGTATGCATATAACTTACACGTAGAAATTAAAAATGAAATTGAGACTACAATATATTTATTTATATTTTTTGAAAGTTGTAAATTTTGTTGTAAAAAGAATATAAATTAGATTTTACAGTTATAAATAAAATATAACTTAGACTTAGAACAGAATTTAACTTGTACTTACAATTAAAAATTAAAGTGAGAAAATAGTATATTTGATTTATATCTTGAAGATTGTAATTTTTTTTTCAAAAAAAAATATAACTTAAACTTGGAAGTCATAAAAGAAATATAATTTAGATTTGGAAAAAAATAGAACTTGTATTTAAATTAAAAATGAAAGTGAGAAAATTTATATTTTATTAAATTTATATATTTTATATATTTATTTAAAAAATACATGATTCTGAATTAGAACCAAATTGCCGGCTCCGATTCTGGTACTACATTTTGAGGAATTGGAATCGGACTACCATACCCGATTTTAGTTACAGTTCTTGGAACCATCATCCATGGTTCCGATTTGTGAATCGGAATTGTTGGTTCGATTTAGGTTCGAATCGAAACCATGATCACCTCTACTCTAGCCTAAATGATAATGGGGTGTTGACAAAAAGATTTGAAGAAAGATGGTGTTATATACCTTTTTTTTAAACTTTTTTTGTTATAAAATATATATACTAAATGCACCATTATATATATAATTTTCTATTTTTACTTCTTTCTTGGCAACACATAGTTATTATATGTAAGCATGCTTTAAGAATTTAGCTCAAATGTAGAATCTTTTTATTTTTTTTGGAAAAATAAAAATTTTAGAAAGTAGACTCTTCTTTGAAATGAATGGAGTATATTTTAACTATTATAAAGCACAAGTAGAGATTTAGTCTAAACATTGTCACCTGTAAAATTACACAAAATTTAATAATTAATAATACAAACATTTGAATAATTAATTAAATAATTTGTAAATGACAAATAATGTAGTATTGAATCATGTGCCAAACATGATATTAACAACAACAAAAATAAATTGGAAACTATAATAAGTAAGACAAGTTGTTGAACCCAAGATTCATATATTAAAAAAAAAAATCAATTTGTGGATTTGTGTGTGTATAGAGTAGCAATGGCTACTAACATGAAGGATTTGGATTTAGTTAATAAGTAGCTTATATCTAATCACAACATTGATTTTGAAAATTTGTTCAAAATCGTATAAAGTCATCCATTTGAAAAGGATAAAAAAAAAAAAGATTCAATCTTAATTTAATAAATTTTAAAATTACGAAGGTTTATTTTGTAATTAATACCAATCTAATAGTTTAATAGTTTGTAGGTCTTTTTACCTCTTTTGTCAATTGAAAAAAAAAAAGACTCTGACTTCCATTAGATCAATGGATGACATTAATATTTATAGACTATAAGGATGAGTAATTAGATCAATCCTCAGAAAGGTAAATGTAGTTAACCCTAATTTGTTTGATGGTGGACAAATATATAAGTCTAAACCTTTAGCTTTCCAATACTTGGGCTAGGATCTCCACAATTATCCATACACGAAAGTTTAAGTTCATTGAATTTTCTGTTGTAAAGCTATTGAGTCAAATAGCTCATTAATTGTTGGCAGGTGAGTGAGCTTATATTTGGGAAATAGCTCATGTGGAAGGCAAAAACAAATATTCTATATATCTACTATACCAAGTAAGATGATGTAGTCAAAGACAATTAGAAAAGACAATTTATTTATATATAGGGAGAAAAAAATAAAATTTTATTTAATTAACTTGTTACACTAAAAATGAGGATGTAGCACATGTAATAAATATTTTTTTGGAAGGCAAGCCACTAACATAACTCAACTACATGATATCATCACATTCAAGTAATAAACTAATTTTTACATGTGTATAATATTGTATTACTTGGAGATAATAATATAGAATAAATCTTTAATTAAAATTTAATTTCTTGAAGTAATAAGTTAATGTCATATAAATTAAATTAAAATATTAAATATAAAAAATTTAAAATTTTATATTAATATTCAAATATTTAATAGATGCTATTAAATACGTGAACAACATAAACTCAGTAAAATATGAAAACAAAAGAAAACACAATAAAATTGTAAGATGATTTTTGCTCAAATATTAAAAATCTTAAATAAAATTGAAAAAATTAAGTTGAGAATTAAAATCCACAAACAATTAATTTTGAATACAAATAGTCTGCTAGCTAGTTTGAAGTGCCATATTTTCGAATTTTCAATATTTCTTTTTTACTTTTCATCAAACGAATGGCATCATCTTATGGAAATCCTAGTTATTGTTAGCATGATATTGGGAAATCTCATTTCTATTACTCAAATAATTATGAAACATATGCATGCATATTTTTCCATAGGTCAAATCAAATATGTGATTATTGGAATAATTGTTGGAGACTCAAGCAATGATATACAAACATGATAACTTATATGGTATTTTCTATCTCCATAAATCTAGTAACTTTTTCTTGCATTGTATTATTTGGTCTATGTACTAGAATAAATTAAATTTGAAATTATGTCAAATTATATATGAAAGATAATTTTTTAGCTTTCTCTTTAGCCATATGTTTCTTATCCCTAGAAGGTCTTCCTCCACTAGTAGTTTTTTTTGGAAAAGTCTAAATTCTTCAGTTGTGCTCTCAGTACTCTCTTCTCTATGTTATTTTTGCATTTTCTAGGAGAAGATATAATAATTATAAAACCTTCATTTTCCTTCTTTTACTAGTTGTTTTTTGCAATTGTTTTTACTGGGTAGATCTTTTTGTTCCTTCTTTCTTGTTTGCACTTTTAACAAAAAGACCACATTCTATTAATAGTTTTATATATCTCCATTTTCTTCTCCGCTTGTAATGTAAAGGTCTTTTTATTTAGGGTTTGTAATGTAAATATCCAATTTTCCTTCTTTTACTCACCCTTTTTGCAATTGTTCAAGGGTTATAGCATGGCATTTATAATGCGATGATCATTGGTTTGATTTTGATAGTTGACTTTTCCTATTTATTTAAAATTTTACATTATTGAGAATGTTCTTTTGAACTCAAAGAACGTTGTGTCTCTCCAAAAGCCATCAATTTTTTAAAGTTATCTAAGAATTATATTAGGAGAGGGGCTCTTTTTTTTGTAATGGTTTTTATATACTAGAATGATGTGGGTTCTTATCTAATTTATATCATTCTTCTTTCTAGCGTACAAGTAAATACTTTTGTAAATGTCGCATCATTTCAGTCAATTTTATTTAAGTTTGAATAAAATAAGAACAAAATATATTTTTAATAAGAATAAGGAGTCTTTATGTCGCATTATCGAAGTCAAACTCCTTTTCCAAGATGACAATAATATCTATATGTTGCGATTTAATAGAATACTGTTGTAGAATATTGTGTCACAAGTATATAATAAAACAGAATGGAAAGAAATTATATAATAGAGAAAGCAGAAAGACACCAAAGATAGTAGAAAAATTAGAGGAGAAATTCTTATTTTCACTTTTCTTCACCACACATCCTAATGACCAAACTATGCTCCTATTTATAGAAGAACAATGATGCACCGATCAATGTATTTGGATAAATACATACATTAGATAGGGATAGATGTTTACATTAGATAGGGATAAGTACTTACATTAGATAGAGATAAGTACATTCATTAGATAGGATGAATATACATTAGATAGGGATGAATATAATGAATATCCATTCATATATTTTATAACACTCCCTCTTGAATATTCATTATTTTACGAATGTGCATGATATTGTCTCATTAAAAACCTTAAGCCAGAAAAACCCAATGGGACAAAAACTGGACAAAAAAGAAAAAGAGTACAGAGCACAAATCTTATGATATCACTCTTTTATGGATGCATTAGTTTCCTCGTTAAAAACCGTAAGTTAGAAAAATCCCGTGGGAAAAAACCGATCAGAAGGAAAAAAGAGTGCAATGCATAGTTCATAATATCTCTCCCTCAATTGAGCTATATAGCCACTACTGGGGCTAATCAATCTTGCATCTTGTGAACTCGCTACATACCAATGCCATATACTAATTTCTCAAAATTGACGTTGGCAATGATTTGGTAAAAAGATCTACAAGATTCTTTATGGATAGAATCTGTTTAACATCAATTTGTCGACTTTCTTGGAGTTCATAAGTATAGAAAAATTTTGGCGAAATATGCTTGGTCCTATCACTTTTGGTATATCCTCCCCTAACTTGTGCAACACAAGTATATCAATCCCAGGCCTTTGAGAAAAAAAGTTGAGCAACGAGTTAGATTTATACCTGATATCGTCGTTTTCTCATTTCGTTTCCGGACAAATACCCATTTATATCCAACGGGCTTTACATTATCAGGGATTCAGGTTATGGGGCTAAGAACCTCTCGTTTGGCTAAGGAAGCCAATTGAACCTTAATGCTTCCTATCACTTTGGCCAATCTTGCCTTTGATGACATTCAATAATAGATTGTGGCTCACAATCATCATTTATAATTTTATAAGCAATTGAAAATGCAAAAATATCATCAATGATGATTTCATCTCTATCCCAAATTTCATTACAATATGTAATAGAATTTTCAATATTCTCAGGGTTAGTGGTCTTTTCATGGGTTTGTGCCTCTTCAGGGGCAATAAGCTCTTTAGGAGTAAGCACGACATCAGGTTTTTTTAGAACAAATTCCTAATTCTTAGGCCCTTCTGGAGCGGATTCCTGAGTATTTTCCCTTCATTTTTGAGGAACAGTATCTTTTGATCCCATTGGTCTCCCACACTTCAAGTGCAAGGGATTTTTTTCCATTTTAGCTTGTTCTTGGGGAACAAGTTTCCTAACTGGAGCATTTGTAACTGGAATATGAGATTTCGTTACCTTAACAGTATCATTAAATGCATCAGGAAGTCTATTGGCCATAGCCTGTAAATGAATTATATGTTGTACCTCGTTTTCACATTCTGAAGTTTTTGGATCTAATTGAGATAAATTTTTCTCATTCCAGGAGATAACCTTAATTGGTTTTTGTTCTTCAGCCATGGAAGTTGTAGGTGTCCCAATTGATGAAAACACTACCTCATCAAAATGACAATCTACAAATCTAGCAGTGAAAAGATCACCAGTAGTTGGTTCCAAGAACCTAATGAAAGATGGCGAATTAAACCCAACGTAAATGCCCAAACGGTGTTGGGGGACCATTTTTGTTCTTTTTGGTGGTGCTATAGGCACTTGTACTACACAACCAAAGGTGTGTAAATGTGAAATATCAGGTTTATAACCAAGAACCATTTGAAAAGGAGATTGTAAAAGACTAGCAGTGGGGTGCAATCTAATTAAGGCCACCGCATGCAAAAATGCATGACCCTATGCTGTATCATTTAGATTTGTTCTCAATAATAGAGTTCGGGCAATGATTTGGATACGTTTAATCAAGGATTTTGCCAATCCATTTTGAGTATGAATATGTGCGACTGGGTGCTCAACTTCGATTCTGAGTGAAGCACAATACACCTCAAAACTCTTTGATGTAAATTCACCAGCATTATCTATTCTTATGCTTTTAATTGGATAATCAGGGAATTGAGCCCGAAGCTTTATAATCTGTGCAAGTAAACGTGCAAAGGCAACATTGTGTATAGATAATAGGCAAACATGAGACCATCTACAGGATATGTCCACTAGTACCATAAAATATCGAAACGGTCCACTTGGTGGTTGTATTAGTCTACAAATATCACCCTAAATTATTTTCAAGAATAAAGGGGATTCAAGATTAACCTTTGTTATAGAATGTTTAATAATGAGTTTTCCTTGTGAACAAGCTTCACAATTATAATATTTGGACAACAGTACTTTTATATCCTTTAAGGGGTATCTTTTTGTATTTTGAATTATTCTACGCATCATTGAAGCACCAGGGTAACCATGGCGATCATCCCACAATCCAAATTGGTCAGGGTTTACCAATTTCCAAGACATGGTAGCTTAAGTTTCAACGGCTTTAATCATGAAACAATACAAACCCATAGAAGAAGCTTCCAGCTTCTCATGGATGGTCTTCAGGCCCATCTTATAAGAAATAATGCCAATATATTTCTTATTTTGCTCATGAATAGTCTCAATATGGTACCCATTACGGCATACATCTTTGAAACTTAGCAAATTCCTTTTTGATCTATTGTTTAGAAGTGCATCCTCAATATGGAGGATGGTGCCATTTGGCAAAATAATTGTAGCATTCCCAATACCATCAATAATTGGAACATGACTTGATATTGTATGGACATGTGCCTTACGCCATGTCATACTCTAAAAAAGTGTCTACTACGAAAGATGGTATGTGTTGTTGCACTGTCAAACAAACAAACATCTTACTTTTTCTTGAAATCTTCCATTTGCACTTACTTTGACAACTTCAGGTGTCAAGTATCATAAAATTAGAAAGATTTTCAAAATATCCATTGCCACTTCAGGAGCTGGATAAATTGATTTCAATGTCAATAAAAAGAAAAGTGAAGAATTGATAGAAGGAGATGGAGTATGATTAAAGAAAACCAAGAGAACTCTTTACCTTGCAAAAATTATTTACTCAATTGGTAGATCTTCGTGCTGATAACGTGTTGTAGAATATTGCGCCACAAGTATATAATAAAACAGAACGGAAAAAAATTATATAATAGAGAAAGCAGAAAGACACCAGAGATAGTAAGAAAATTAGAGGAGAAATTCTTATTTTCACTTTTCTTCACCATACATCCTAATGACCAAACTATGCTCCTATTTATAGGAAAATAATGATGTACCTATCAATGTATTTGGATAAATACATACATTAGATAGGGATAAATGTTTACATTAGATAGGGGTAAGTACCTACATTAGATAGGGATAAGTACTTACATTAGATAGTTTGAATATACATTGGATAGGGATATGGATAAATATTAGATAGGGATGAATATAATGAATATCCATTCATGTATTTCATAACAAATACAATATTAATATAAAAAAAAAGTTGATAGGAAAAGTGTTTATATTTTAAATTCTTAATGCACAAATAAATAAGATAAAAACATATATTAACTTTTGTTGAAAATCTATTTGGAGAAATTTTATCATCATTTGAACTCTCATTGAATTTAATGACATAGGTATATTTGAAAGCAAGATGAAGCCTTTTTTTTGATAAAATTTGTAATATTTGATGTTGTAACATTTGACACAATGGTTGAACAACTCTTTCTTTTCACACTTTCTATATCAATCTTGTACAATTTATAATATTAGATGAAATAAAACAAAAATAGATATTTAATAAAACGATCATAGGCTTTTCAAAAAGGAATTTACTATTTTAAAAAAATGGTATACCTGGAACTTGATATTATATAAATTAGTAAATAAAATTTGCATCAAATTAGAAATATGCGATACTGGATAATTATTATATTTAATTTAAATGTCACCAGTTTTCATATTAGAAACAAGTTAGTATAGAAACCATTAGAATAGATAATAAGTTAAATAAGATAAGAGTTTCACTATTAATATAGGACTCTGAAAGTTGTCTTAAGAGTAGAACCACATTGAGCGGTGATCATGTTTTGATAGAACTAAAAAAATCATCCGAACAAAGCTTGTTTGAACTAGAACGAAAAAATTATCCAAACAAAACTGGTTTTAGTTCAAACAGTAAATGTTTTAGTTTTCTTAACCAAATCATTTTTAGAAGGTGGTTAATGACACAATTTTCAGATTAGGGGGTAAATTTGGATCGATTAGACCAAATAGTGGCTCAGATCGATTCAGGTAGCTAACCAAATTTTTTTTTGGCTCATTTTATAATATATATTTTAATTATATAATACATATCCTATTTTTCTTAGTTTATATATAATCTAATTTTTATATGTAATATATATTTATTTTTTACATTATTTTATAATTATGTTAGAAAATTGACATATTTTTCTTTTGGGAAAAAAGAAATTACCTTTTTGTGTAGGATTATATTTTCTGTGGTAGTTTCCAAATATGATATTAATTTGGAGTAGAGAACAAGCTGTTTCCTATTGATATTATTATTTGATTAGAAATTAGGTAATGTTTATTGTTATAAATAGAGAGTTAGTCTTGTACAAAAAATATGAGAGATATTACACATAAGAAAGAGATGTAGTTTTTGGGGGTAAAAGAGGTAGTCCATGGATTTTGGGTTGGGATACAAGGAAAATTCTTGTATGGGTTTTTCTCTCATAATAATGATCTCATTCTTTTAGTGGACGTAGGTTTTGAAATTAAGCCGAACCATGTTAAATCTTTGTATTCACTATAAGAAAATTGGTCTTTAGTGATCAAAAAGGCGGTGACAACAATATTTTTGGTCATCAAAAGTAACTTTTAGCAACGAGAAAAATGTAGTCACAAAAAGTTGGTCACAAATGTATTCATTATTGACCACATGAAAAAGTGGTCACCAAATGGTCACTAAATGACATCCTTTAATGACGAGAAAGAAAAAGTGGTCACTAATTGTTATAGTGTGAAAAAAACAACCAAAAGTTGACCACATTTAATGACCTGTATTGGTGACGATGATTCCATTTGTCACAAAAAAGTTACAAAATATGTTTTGGTGACAAAAAAAATCGTCACTAAATTTATGACTTTTAGTGGCAATATTTTGTAGTCACTAAAAGGTTATAATTGGGCTAACCATGGATCTATCATTGGGCTTGCATTGGTTTGGCTTACAAATTAATTGGGCTTACAAATGGACCTATGATTGGACTAACAAATTAGTATGATTGGACCTAACTTTATATTAATTGGGCTTATGTTATAAGAAATGAGGTTTGGGCTAAACAAATATTTTATTGGGTCAAACTTAGCTAAGAAATAAGGTTTGGGCTAAACAAATATTTTATTTGTATTATGACACTTAATTTTCATTAATTGTATGTGGACACCCTAATAGTTATACATTTGCTATATAATTTTACTTAAAGTACATAATCATTTAGCATTAAAATACACTATTGACTAATAGCCTTCTTTGATCAAGAATTATGATTGGGTTACACAATTTATTCACTAGACCGAAGTCAGCTAATTTGTAGTATGACTCTTAATTTTTAATAATTATACTAAGACACATAATACTTATGAATTTGTCCACATAATTTTACACTACCAAAAAAAAACCAAAACCTTCTTTGATTGCCACCACTTATATAATGATTGGAATTGTTTGGCTAAAGATAATAATTGGGCTATGTAATTTAGTCATCAGGCCAAACTGAACTTTTTTAATTTATGGCTCTTAATTTTTAATAATTGCACAAATACACCCTAATATATATGAATTTGCCTACATTATTTTACTTCAAGCATAGAGACTTTTTTAAAGACACTATAAATTAATTATAATTGGATTTCTTTGGCTAAGAATAATTATTAGACTAAGTTTATTTTTCCTTATGCCAAACTTAACTTACTTATATTATAACTTTTAATTTCTAATAATTGTACTAGGGCACCCTAATATTTTTGTTTGTCCATATAATTGTACATTAATCGCAGAGTCTTTTTAGTATTACAATACATTATTGATTAGTACTAATTGGCTTTCTTTGGCTAAGAGTAACAAATGGACTAAGTATATTCTTCATTGGGATGAGCTTCATTGGCTTAATTATGTTATTACTTTTAATGTAAAATAATTATACTATGACACCTTGATATTTATGAACATGTGCACATAAGTTTAATTACTGTAAGTACATGATTTTGTTAGTTTTAAAATATACTATTGAAAATCAGGAATAATTTTAATTACTTTAAAATACACATAAGTTTAATTACTTTAAGTACATAATTTTTAATACTTATGTATGGTGGGTACATTATATAAGTAGTCCGTATATGTATATAGTTATAGATAAATACAATATCAAATATTGGTAATAATATTTATAAAATAATATTTTCTAGTGTTTCTAGATTTGTTGAACTCTAGATATTCTTGTACAATGTCAAGAATATTCTTGTAAATGTTAAGTGAAATTTATTATATTTTATTACTTAAAATTTTTCATAAACTTTTAACTTGAATAAGTACTGTAATTAAAATTTTTCATAAATTATTTATATAAGCCTTAAATGTCCAATTTATATATTTTTATTTCATTATTAAAATTTGGACTTTATTTTTTCCTTTGATTTAACTTAAAACAATTTTTAATTTGGTCATTAAATTATTAATTAGAATTTTAGTTTTCAAAATCTTAATAATTTAATTTTCAAAAATAAATTTTCTTTTCATTCCAACTATAAACTAATGAATTTCAATGGGTAGAAGAGTAGGTATAAAAAATTAAGTTTGAATGTTCTTACAATTTATTATTGACAAAATCTTCGAAAAAGATAAAAAAATAGAAAATGTTCCATGAAAAAAAAAGTGGCAAACCCAAAAAAGACACATCTTCAACACTTGGAAATTTCCCACTCAAAACTTCATTTCATCCTCCAGAAAAAAACAGCAATCGAAGTTGACTTCACTTCCTGCTTCTATTAGAATAATCTTCTTCTCTTCTTACTCCCATTCAAAACTCCATTTAACTCCCGCTCAAAACTCCATGTGTGTCAATTTCATCTACCCAAGCCTATTTGAAGCTTCTTGTGTTGAATCAAAGAAGCTCAGATTTTTCTTTGAATTTTCCTTGAATTTTTGGTGAATTTTTCTCTAAATTTCCGCTAAGCACCGAACCTGCACATCTTCAAACGAAATCACTATACCTCAATCAAAGCTCTGTGGGCAACCTTTCTTTGTTGTTTTAACACTAATATCAGCTGCAAACAACTCTTATTTGAGAGAATTTTGCTGCATTTTCACTGGGCAAACATTCAAATTCTGAACGGGTCAACGGGTCTCTTCCGGGTTGCATGATCGGGTTTCTTAAAATTCTCCATGGATTCTTGATTCTAGCTTCTGCAATTCATGGGAAAGACTATCAAACCTTCCTTTGTCCCTCTGAACTTGGGTAGCAAGCGCGCAGATGACGGATTTGATCCCTCTCCAAGTCGGGGTGTCGAAGAACATAACCGGGATATGAAGAAACTGCAGGTAGCGTCTTCTGCCTTGAATCCTCCTCCTGGTTTGATGAACAAAGCTGTTGGTTCCTCCCTAGTGCTATTTATAACAGGGAGATTCCAAGTGATGATGATTCGGATGCTGATCTATTGACTGCTAGACACGCCGACGACCTGCTTGCTGAAATGCCAAAGAAAGCTTCTACACCTGCGTCTTCTAGCATTTCGGTCACTTTAGGTGATGTAGATTCATAGTCAGACCAAATTCAGTCCTCTAACGGTCCAAAGAAGCCTGCAGCTGTCCCAATTACTTGGTCCAGTCTCTTCAAGACAAACCGTGCTCCTCCCGTATTGGCAAACCTGATTTTGTTGGAGAAAAGGAAGACTTGGATGCTAATGCCATGGCATGTAACTTTTCATGCCACAGCATGGAGTAAATTGACAGAATTACGGAATTACGAAAAAGAAAGGATTATGCAAATCAGATCATTCAGATCAGGGATATGATTGGTGATGAAGATTTCTAGGAGTAACAACTTCCTACATTTATGGTAATTCAGTTGATAGTGGAAATCACAATCAATCTATATCTTTCCTCAGAATTAGTGGCTAGTTTTATGGAAGTAAATTTAAGCAACAAACAGCATTATATATTCAGCTTCTTGTATTTTGTAAAGTGGTGCACCAGTAATAAAAAAAAAAAACCCTTAAAAGTCTTCATCATTTCTATTTTTTCTTCTTTCTTCATTTCTTTTTTTCTTCTTGGTATCAGAGCCAAGATCTCTGTCTTGCTCATCTTTTATCATGACCTCTTTATCTCTCAATGTTGGTAACTTTGTTACTCTGAAACTCACTTCCTCAAATTATCCATTATGGAGAGAACAAGTTTTAGGCTTAGCAGAAAGCCAAAATCTGATTCATCATCTTGACGCAGCAACTCCTATTCCACCACAATATTCCTCACCAAATTCAAATACCACAGGCACAGAAACAACTACATCAATGCCAACAATAGAATTTGTTACCTGGCAAAAATCTGATCGGCTTCTTCGAGGCTGGATAATTGGCACCCTCTCTGAAGAGGCACTCGGATTAGTCATTGGATTAGGCACCACGTCTGCAGTTTGGGATGCACTCAAAGAAGCGTATGCCCAAGACTCTCAAGAACGTGAGTTCACGCTTCGCCAACAACTCACTTATCTGCGCAAAGATGACAATAAATCCATTACAGACCATAGCATGTTGAAACCTCCAAGACCAACCTATTCAGAACTGATCTCTCCCCAAAGACCATCTTGGCTCACTTTCTTCCCAAACTGTGCCTCCAGCCCCGGCTCAGTTTGCGGGAGGGTATTGGCAAACCTGATTTTGTTGGAGAAAAGGAAGACTTGGATGCTAATGCCATGGCATGTAATTTTTCATGCCACAGCATGGAGTAAATTGTGAATTGCAGGAATTACAAAAAAGAAAGGATTATGCAAATCAGATCATTCAGATCAGGGATATGATTAGTGATGAAGATTTCTAGGAGTAACAACTTCCTACATTTATGGTAATTCAGTTGATAGTGGAAATCACAATCAATCTATATCTTTCCTCAGAATTAGTGGCTAGTTTTATGGAAGTAAATTTAAGCAACAAACAACATTATATATTCAGCTTCTTGTATTTTGTAAAGTGGTGCACCAGTAATAAAAAAAAATAAACCCTTAAAAGTCTTCATCATTTCTATTTTTTCTTCTTTCTTCATTTCTTTTTTTCTTCTTCCCGAAGGCTTCAAACTAAATTATAATGCCGATGCAGCCAAAAAATGCTAAATAGAAGAGGATGATCTTGTTCCAATTTCTAAAGAATGGGAGCAGACCCTTATAGGTTATGTTGCGGGTAAATTTCCCAAATTGCAAGCCATTCGCCAATGTTTCAATTCTTGGCCTTCACAATGCAAATTCTCCTAGAACAGGACTACTTGAAATTACTATTGGTTTGGTGGATTCATTCAAGGGTTTAATTGCTTTCAGCAATTGCAGTTGAAAATTTCTAGTTCTTAACAAGTTACGGTGAACATTAATTTACCTTTCTATTTCAAGTTGTAGGGGACATTTGTTTTCTAAAAGGTAGAAAAATTTGTGATGTTCACAGATAACTGAGAGAATTTCATAAAAATGGTACTTTGATGAATTTAGAGACATACATGACTGGAAATTTGAATGGTGAGTTTTGTCTTCAAAATTCTTTAAGGGAATAATTATGCGGTCAATGATTCGTAGTTTTGTGTTGCATTTTTTTCTTTTAAATATAATTTTATTCAAGATATAGCGTTGCTTTTTTTGTTCTCATGTAATTTTTCTGATATTTGAGTTACTTTCTCTTTTTAAGACTGCACATGGACTTAAATATTTGGGAGTAACAATTGGCCTGACTTGGGCACCATCATGCTGACTGGTTGACTCTGTGCATGTATAATTTGTCCTTGCAGCGTGATCTTTTTAGACATGCGCCTATTTTTACTGATTTAAGTTTAAGAAGACTCAACAAGAGGTTTGATAAATGCAATTGCACCGGGACCTTAGCTGATCCAAAGAAAGCATAGCTCTTACATAATTACATTCAGCTGAAATTGTTGTTGATGTGTTTTTTTTGAGCTCTTTCCAAATATAGGAAAGACAAAGGAAGTGCGTGATGTTAGTCTGAGTTGATAGCTGTGCCATTGCATGTAAATTGTAGGCCTAAATAGAGCAAAGATTGGGGTTGTTGAACCAGCAGAGAAGATGAGAGTGAGGCAAGACCTGTCCTTTTTACAGAATGATTATAGTAGTTTCCTTCAATTTTTGTCCCATTATATGCCTTCTATGGGCTTCAGTCAGTTCCTTTTTGTTGCTTCTCCTTTCCTGTTATTTTGGTCTCCATTTGCAAACTGTGAACTGGAGCATATCTTACGTCCACGGGTGCCTTGAACAAACTTACAGCATAATCTGTTTAGGGCTTCCCTAGCTTCTTTATTTTACCTTCCCGTGTCACCCCATGGCTCATTTCTCTCCACCCCTTTGGGCTGTCATGTAGTATAGATTGGTTATGGACTTTTTGGTTTGGTTAATCTTATCCTTATTTTATCTTCTCTTTTGAAGATTGTGGTATGTTTCTTTGGCTTATGTCTTTGATCAGGCTAACTTAAAGTATTCCTTTATCGCTTCAATTATGGGGCCATTTTAGAGAATCTATTTGAGCTGCTAATTATGGGGATTCATGTAATTTGAGAACCCGATCTACTTTCTAACCTAAAAAAATCAGATATTTAATTAACTAATGAATGAACTATGTCACATTGTTACTTTGTTGTATTGGTTATACTTAATGCCCGCTTTGGATGTCTTGATTAAACATTTGTGTTTATCTTCCCCTTTTCTTTTGCTTATTCACGTGTTTGTTAGCCCGCTGGAGTGGAATTCCCTCCAAGAGAGGAGAACAGTGTGCCACTGTTTACCCCACCGCAGACACATCCAATTGCGCACCATACTATCGAATATGAGGAAGCTGCAGTGCAGGCCTCTCTTGAGTCTGATCCTTCTGGACTCAGGTATTAAGTGAATACTATGTCACATTGTTTTCATTTCATTTGTTTGGACTCTGGTTTATTTTCGTTCTTTCATTTTTTTTTGCTTGGTGATATCATTTAATTCTTTTAATAGTTCTTCTCTTGTAGATTTCATTTTTAGATGTGTTAATATATTTTGATTTGTTTCCATAACTTATGTAGCTTGTCAGAGATTCAGAGTGCTGAAGGACTTTCAGATGTATTGATGGAAACGTTAGGTGCTTTAGATCCTCAAAATCGTCAGGTTATATCTTTATTTTCGCCTGATCTTTTTTCCTTATTGTTCTGAGTTGGCAATATTATAGTTCGTGTTTGTTTACCTTCCTCATGCACATGATAGTTCCTCATCATCAGTGTTAATGTTTGTCTATTGTGGAACTTGACCCTTGACCCTTTTTTCCCTTCCCTATTTATCTTTTTGTTAATTTGTCCATTCGTGTAACATTAGCGTTCATTCATTTAGAGACATAGATTTAGATGGTCCTTTTTACCATAGGGGATTCAGACTTTTTATGTGTCCTCCCCATAATGGGTTTATGGGACATGGATTTATTTTGTTTAATGACTGGGAAAACTAAGAAGCATTGGATTTTGTGCTGGTAACTTTACCATGTTATATTAGATGTAGGTATATATTATAGTGAGTTATTTGCTTACTCTACCATGCAATTTAGTAATATATTATCGTTTCATCTAAATCATATTCCTTGAGAACTGTCAAATTAAGTCAATGTCATCAGGTTATGATATTTATGCTTTGCTAGATTACATGTTCTTTAAAGTAAATGGTTGTTTGACTTGATTTCTGATTGCTGTCATTAAGTTATGCACTTCATGAATATCTAAGACACATTTGTTGACATTCCATTTGATTCTATTTTATCATGTCCATATGTTTGATGTATTTGGAGTTATCAATTTAATGAAGATGCAAGAGATTGTCTTAGTTTCCAATTTTTTTTTATGGTGTTCTATAACATATCAGAGGTGCTAGTTTAAACATGTTAGAGGACTTGATACAGGGTATAAAGGAAGAGGTTATTGTTGACTTTGTGGAGCAGTGCCGTTCTTATCAAAAACATGTCAAGATTCTAGTTAACAACACTGTGTCAGTATAAAATTGAGGCTGTTTCACTTTGTTTTTGGCAAATTGTCTTGCCATGTTCTCAAACTAAAAGTTGAGTGTGAGTGTTTCATTTCCCTTTCAGAGATGAGGAACTTTTACTGAGACGATTGGTACTGAATGACAAGTTGCAGCAAGTTCTTGGTCGACATGATGACATAGCAAGGGAATCCCAAATGTTGCAGTAAGGATGACAAAAACTCCAGTTGCACCTCTTATGATGATGATGAGTCAGAAGATGATTTTGCTCAATTAGCACATAGGTGATATAGATTTTTCTTTTGGCTTTTGCAAATTTTTCTAGCTTCTTTGCTTCCACTATAGATGCAACAAAGAAGTTAGAAATATTTTTGATTTAATAGTAACTTCATAATTTCTAATATTATTTTGTATTTGGTGTTTTTTAAATCAATACTAACTTGATTGTTTGTGTTTTTGCATAAGTGCTTACTTATTTGATTTTCATTGATGTTTCTATGGAATGTTTGCAGTGACTCATCTTTCACATGGAGTGGATGTTATTCGGACCGTTCGCATGGAGTATGCTACTTTTGGTTCGTGTTCAAAGGGTTCCTTTTGATTCTATATGACATGATAGATAATGAAATTTTAGTTGTGTACTTTTGTAGGATAAGTAATGATGCTTTTGTTTTGGAGCATCCAAAGTTAAGGGTTCCTTTTGATTCTATATGATATGATAGATAATGAAACTTTAGTTGTGTACTTTTGTAGGATAAGGAATGATGCTTTTGTTTTGGTGCATCATTAACTTTGGATGCTTATGCTTTTGTTTTAGTACATCATTAGGTTGACATTGTCCTAAATCTTTTGTCGTGTAAATGATATAGCCGTCATATCTTATGGGGAATGCTGCTTTTGTTTTGGTGCATCATTAACTTTGGATGCTTATGCTTTTGTTTTTGTACATTATTAGGTTGACATTCTCCTAACTCTTTTGTCAGTGTTAGTTTTATGTATTGATGAATACTTGATGTGGGTATGTTGATTTGTTGTGCGTACTTTGGTGTTGTATTGTTAGGTTTAATGTTGATGTTGTTTGGATGGGTGTATTGGAAAACACAAGGTTTGGTTGCAGTTAGGAAATGTTGTATTTCATTCGGAACTGCATTTAATAATGCATTACATAGATTGGATGGTTTGATACAACATTTTAATGTTGATGTTGTTTGGATTGGAAAAAAATAGGAAATGCTGAATTTTAATGTCAATATTGTTTATATGGTTTGATATTGCATTTAAAAGATTAGTGACGACTTGAATTTGGTCACCAACAAATTTTTATTAACCACAAAAATTGTCATCGACAATCATGATCTTTTATGCTATTTTAACAATAATGACAGCTATTGTAGCATGAGCAATTAGTCCTAAATAATAAATTTAATGACAAATTGGTGAGAAAATAATGTGGTCACTAATGGTTGTTCTTACGACAATACTTGACAACAATATTTCGTCACTAATTATGGTAATTTGTTTACAATTTGTTGACGAATTTAGGTGGTCACAAATGGTGTTGACTTTCTTTTGTTCAATGACCACCATAGGTTGTGACCAAAAGTGGTCACCAATTCCCTTTTTTTTTTTTGTTGACCTTCTTATATTTCTTGACCACCATATGTGGTGACCAAAAGTGGTCACCAATCACTATTTTTTTGTGACCATCTTGTATTATCAGTAACTAAAAAAATTATGTTTTGGCGACCACTTTATGTCGTCATTAAGAGCGTGACCACTTTTTTTGGTCACTAGCTGTACCAATTAGTGACCACCATGTCACCAACGTGTTTTACTAACTGAGCTTTGCAAATCACCATGTGACCACAAGATTTTGGTTATTAAATCTCATTTGTGACGACTATTATATATTTAGTGACCACTTTTGACTTGTCACTAAAGGTCAATTTTTTTGTGGTGATTACTCATGTTTTGTACTTAGTTTATTTTTCATTAAATTGTTGTATTCTTAAATCATCAATGGTTGTGTTTGTCTCCACGGGTTGTTTTCCTTAACAACTAATATTAGAATCGGATTCGTTCCATGGTGACTATTGGATTTAAGAGTATGGTTGTGTACTATGGTATAATTCAACAATTTATTGAAAATTTTTACTCTCTTTTGAGGGTGGAACATATCTAGATCAATAAGAATTAAAGAAGATGTTGGAGGATGATAGCGCAAACACAGGATGATAAGTGGGAAGAATTTAATCATTGTGTATTGTTAACTCCTTGTAGAGAAAGAAGATCGGCCCTTTACTTCTTGTCTTAGTCCCTAATTTTTTGAAAGTGTGGTGATAACCCAGTCAATGGGTAAGACACTTTGGATTTTGATATGGTAAAATCATCTTTGTTATCTTATGAAAAATGCAAACCAAGGTGAGGTACAAAGATGTATTGGTTTCTCAAAGAACGAATTGGAAAAGGAGAATTCTAGATGGTGAATCTGATGCAAGTGATTAAGGGTCAAGGGAAATGGTGCTATGCAATGCAAATTTGGATGGATAAAGAATTAATCTACTAAGGAGGAGTTCTTGATATATGTATTGGAAATATTCTCACAATCTTCAATATATGAATGTTTCAATCCCTGATAGAATTTTGGATTGAGATTCTTTGGGTGGTGTGGCGTATGTCCCGATGATGTAAAAATAAAAAATAAAAAATCTAATCTTCTAAACCCAGTTAGACTTCGAAACTACTAGTCTTTTGTTGTAGGTGGAGTCATAAAAACCACACATGGCAGACAGTCCAAGGAGGGAAGAAATAAGTTAATTTTATACCATTTGGATTTCATAACAGAAGTGCACGAGGCATTGGAATTCAATATTCCTAATTGCAAATGGGGTGAGAAGAAAAAATCCTACAAAAGAAAGAAGGTGAAGTTGAGACCCCTTTTTGGCGAGTCAATTAGAGGCCCAGTTAGTTGCACCTGTTTGTTTGTTGGCTAAATCAAGTGGACTGCTTGATTTAGGTGTGCAGTTAGACACCGTGATATTTGGTGGGACAAAGGCAAATAGTTGGTTGTTTTGCGGTTTGATGAAAGAAAAATTATCAAGGTGGAGTTTGTTATGAAATTAAAATATTTTTTTTTTGGGAAAAAGGAAATTACCTTTTTGTCTATAATTATATTTTCTATTGTAGTTTCCAAATCCAATGTTGATTTGGAGGAGAGACCAAATTGTTTCCTATTTGTATTATTATTTGATTAAAAATCAGGTAATGTTTATTGTTATAAATAAGGGGGTTGCTCTTGTACAAAAAAATATAAGAGATATTATACATAAGAAAGAGATGTAGTTCTTGGGGTGAGAGAGTCTAGGGTTTTTGGGCTAGGATATAAGAGAAATCTTATATGGATTTTTCTCTCATAATAAAGGTGTCATTCTCTCGTTGAACATAAGTTTTTAAATTAAGCTAAACCACGTTAAATCCTTGTGTTATTCATATTTTGTGCTTGGTTTATTTTTCGTTAAATTTTTGTATTTTTAAATCGTCAATAGTAATGTTTGTTTCTGCTTGTTGTTGTCTTCAATGTATTCTTATATGTTAACCATACTTTATTTAATTTTTATTTAGTTCTTTAAAAGTTGCATCCTATTGATACAAATAGATAGTTCTCTTCAAAAAAATAATTTAAAAAAATATTTTATTTACTCAAACACATATTCTAGATATGCTAAAATTGAGAATTAATATTTATGGTGATTGTGTTTTCAAAATTTATTGTAATATGCATAGGATTAGCTTCGTGATATTTTCTATCTGGTAAATGTAGAAGAAAACGTAGAAAAACTCCACAACTTTAAAGGATGTACTATATTATTTTAGGACATAGAGAGGATGGAGGGGATACATACAATTGCAATTTATTAGCTAATATTTGTTTCTCTACTTGCATTATAGAAATACTTCGGAAATATTGCAACTACCATTGATGTATAGTGCTCTAAAAAATTATTGTGTAAGTAAATATTATAGGGGTTATCTGTAGCAAGAGAGTTATTTTTAATAATGCTAATATTGTTATTAAACAAGCCTCTTATTCTTATTTTACAAATCTTAATGCATAACATAAAACATAAATATGAAAGTATGAAAATTTTGAAACAAAAAAGCTACTAATATATTTTTTTCTCTAATTAATTGAGGTTTAGTTTATTCGATGATTGAATTGAAAAACCAAAGTTATTTCTATTTTTATTTTTGATGAAATTTTTTTCCAATTGTGTTTTGGGTGATTTTTAGCTCTTAAAGAATGAAAAGTCGAAAAAACTTAACCGTAAATTGCAAAAATATATCAAATAAATGTGGATTAATTATTTTTTTAAAAGACTTATAGTTTTATTATATAACATGAATAGAGTACTATTAAATATTGTGGAGATGATCATATAATAATGACAAAGAATCTAGTTAACAAATATCCAATGGAAGGGTGCCTACACTATATGATCGAAATAAATCTTCATATTACAAGTAATATTATGTCTATATGTAACTTATTGATCTTGTTCAAGGAATTCAATCTACTGAAGTTTACATGACAAAAATTACTAAATGAAAATTTTGAGGTACTTGAGGTTGTGCTATATAGAAATTCAATTCTTTTGAAGAAAAGAAAAAATACTAACAAATGTCATAGTGTATACTTATATTCCAGGTTAAAGAAGTACAATCACCTAAAATGTTCTTAGATGCTTAGGGAAGTTGTACAAGTAATCACCTAGAGCACAAGAAAAATGACACAAAAATTGCTACAGAGAATCGATAGAACTTATGCAAGCATTTGTTACTCCAAATAAACAATTTCTCTTCTTCTACTTGTTATTTACTACCACATTAAATGATTATCAAGTACAATATGAAATAGCACAATGAATGTGTTATTATCCTTTACAAAAAATATATAAGTTTAACATATTTTATTATAATTATATTTGCGGGTAAGATAAGGCTAAATCAATTAGCAATAAATTTCAAAACCAACTTAATTACAAAAACATGAATAAAATACTTTGAAGTTGTACTCTAACTGTAACTAATAAAATTGCCAACTACTATATTAACTTATCGTCTAGTCGAAAGTTTATAAGAATTTGATTATACAATTACCAAACAATCAAATATTAATCCTCAATGGTAGGTTAGAGAAAGTTGAAGGGTTTGTCGAAACCCGTAAAATTAATCACTGATTCTTGAGTGATTGTAAGATAAATTTGCAACAAAGTGGACCAGGTCAAATCCCAAGAGAACCAAAGTATAGTTCCAAGTCTTGAACAATAAATCAAAAATAAATAAAACAAGGGGGGAGTTTTGAATGATTAACTATTTTATGGAAATTCTAAAAATTAATAAAAATAAATATTCAAGAGGGAAAAATAGAAAATAGAGAAAATTACCAAAATTACCAAGCTTCCAATCTAGGGGTTGATCTGATTCAATTGTATCACTGATCATAAGTTACGAAAAATAATCTTGTAAATTCAAATATTTAACTTGAAACTTATTAGGATAGCTATAATAAATTTTTATTTTCCTAATATAATTGACCGAGCCCAGCACCTGAATCAAAACTTATCATTAATTGATTGGGTACAATAGCGTTTCATATCAAATTAATGATAGCATTAAGATATATAAAAATAGTTAAACCAAAATTAAAGAATCAAGATAGCTAGAGTAAATTAATCTTGTCCTGTTAATTCCCCTAGGCTAGGTATACATATTTCAAGTCATAAACATAATTAACATAGTTGTTACTTGTACCACTCATTCATGACAATTACAAATCACTGAACTTATAGATAGCAATAGAATCAAGAAATGAAGAATTAATTAGTGAGATTATTCAACACCAATTATTCATAGGAATTAAATCAAGAATCAACAAGCACTTGAATTAAAAGCAAGAATATAAATTTAATAACAAAACATTACAGTGATTATAATTGAAATCAATCCTTCCCTTGAATCAGAAAATAGAGTTTAGCCACTCATGGCACACATGGATCTTGGATTTTTTCCAAGAAAATTGCTAAATTAAAAGAAAGAAAAGAATGACATGTTTTTCAGAGGAAGAGGTAGTTGCTTCCCCCCCCCCCCCCCCTCCCCCCTCCTTTTTTTCTGTTTATTTTGGCTCCTCTAGGGTTCCCTTTTTATGACAAAAGCTATCTCCTAAAATATAGTAATGATAACTCTTACTTAAAACCCAATTCTACTCTAAAAGGGAAACATAACAAGAATAGGAAAAATACTCCTAACTAAAATAAAAGATTTTTTTCCCTAAAAACTTGCTGCCTTTTCCCTTTTCCTTCTTCAATTTGACAACTCATAATTCCTTGTTCTTGATGAAAATCTCATCCATAAATTTCTTTTCCCAAATAAAAAATTTGCCAGCCCAACAATGCTTTAGGCGTGGTCATGTCAGATAACTAGAAGTCTTCTGGTCACACTTTTACTCCGATTTCGCCCTTTTATCCTCTTTTCCTCCAATTCTCCTATTTCCATTCCTAAAAAAAAAAGTACAGTAAATTCAAACAATTTCACCATATAATTAATTTAATATTGGAAAAATATAAACAAAAAATATATACATTTTAAGTTCTATCAAAAGTCTATTCAAGGGTTGGGGATTTAGTAATCATAAGTTGTAGGCTTGACTTTAATGAATGAAGTGGATGACAGGAATGAAAGTAAGATTAGAAGAGAATACGAGAAATTGCTAAAGTATTATATAAATAAATCATTAACTAGTGGAAGTGATACAAAAAAAAATGTAATAATACTTTTCTAATAGTAAAAATCAACAATGGATATAACATGAAATCTATTATATACATACATATATAATATGTTTTGTTAAATAGCACCCAAAAAATTCATACAACTATGATTTTGACTCAATGCAATGATATCAGTTTCAACCTAATAATTTATAAAAAATAAAGGGACATAACATATGAATTGCAATTAAATTAAATAAAGTAGCAAAGTAACATAATAATATTTGTTAATTTAATTATAACCTTAAATGTGTTCAGAGAGACAAAATGTCATACTTTTGAATAAAAAGAAACCATAATGTTGTTTAAGAAAACCATAATATCATTTGTTATGTAGATTGGCATTTAGAATAAAATACAATTGAATATGATGTGTCACATAAGTACAAATAAAGTTTGTACGTAAATACATGAACATTTATATATATTACGTGCTTTATTTTTGGGAAATCTGGGCATGGCGGATAGAGAAGGCATTTTTGTAATGCAACTAGAGGTTTTATGGCTACCTTTCAAAAGAATTTTAAAAATTAAACCAATACGGCAATTGAAATTTTGTCTATGATAAAGAGTTTTGCAAATTATAGTGGATATTGACTTGAAAGTTTTATGTGACTCGAAATCATAAACTATGGCATTTTGATGGAGGCATTCTTTAGCATAATGACAATAATGTAAAAAAATATTTTCTAATAACAAGTCAAATATGTGCCTTGAGAGGCAAAAGCAATAGCTAATTGCTAGCCAAATTGGCAAGTTTTGAGCGCTACTAATAAACTTTTTGTGGGGAATATATAATATTAAATATTTTGATTTAGCCAAATAAAAGTAATGTAATTGGTGAACATATAAATAACATTGGAAATTTCCAAAAAACATAAATTTAATTTTCCAATTTCCCCACTCTTCTAATTCCTACGGGAAGAACAAATCTCCAAGTTCCTTACCTTATCAGGGAAACTGTCCCCACTCCCAGATCATTATTCCTGCAATTAGTTTAGAAACTCTTTCTTTAAGTCAAATTTTAATCATTTGGGAAGAAGATTAATCGATTAGGGCCATAGGGAAAGAAAACCAAAACTAAAACCATCTTTTAGAAAATATTCATTGTTACAAACACAAATCATTTGGAAGTTGCAAACTATGTTAGTAAGCTTTTGCAAATGTGAAATTTTTTGTTTGTTTGAGGAATCTAGCATAAGGTGCCCTACAAATTTATTGGTTAATCTATGTAATAGAGAAAGTGACAAGCTATGTATATGTTTCTCCTACCTTTCTTTTCTCTGCCCTACATTCCAAATGAAAAGGAAACTGATATAGTGTGGTTTGCTGAGTTGACATTTTATTGTTGGGGTAGAGGAAACTTTTCTCTACTCTACCTTTTTTCAATTCTTATCGGTAATTATAAGTTTCATAATTTCAACTTTGAGAAAATAGTTTTAACTAGAGATGGTAGTTGATATTAAAAAAGGGAGAACTGTATGAGTTGATATTTGCAAAATTCAATTAGCTTACAAGAAATTATACTTATAGGGGTGCTACTATGATATTGTTAACACAATATTCTTTAATGTTGGACTTAATGCCACAACAATTCAACAGTATTACTTCAGAGATTTTATAATTTTTGTCAATTTAAAAAAAACTTCACTAAAAATGGATTAAAATGACTTATATTAGATTTTCTTTATAAAGTGGCTTAATTGTAAATTAATTTGATTTCTATATTAAAAATTTGTTTCTTTTTTAATGAATGTGTTTGGAATTGAATTATCTTTCACTGACAGCAATTTTGGTTTTGTTCTTCTTGTTTAGAAATTTGTCAATCAAAAGAGTTCAAATATTACACATTTAAACACTAAAAGGTCTATCTCACAAAACCAAAGCCAATAATACATACAAAGTTTTTAAAAACTGTAAAGAATATAATAAGGGGTCAGTAGTTTGGAAGCACTTTACTAAAGTTTTTAATGATGAGGGTACAAATATGTAGATGTAACTATTGTGGTGGAGAGTACTTATGTGCGTTTGAACCATATAGAACTTCTACTTTGTTGAGTCAGATGAGAACTTGCCCATTAAACCCTTCAACCAATCCTCATCCCAAATTTAGTAGTTCTACCATACTACAAATAATGATGAAGATAATAGGGAGACGAGATCAATTCAGTAGCATGGAAACTTGATCAATAGTCAATTAAGAAGGTTTTAATTGAAATGTTCATAATTGATGAACTTCATTTTAAATTATTAAAGGGAAAAGGTTTCAAATGATACATGATAGTATGTTAGCCTTCATTTGTCATTCGATATAGAACTACAATAATAATGGATTACAAGAAGTTATTTCTTAATGAGAAGGCAATCTTAGAAATTCAAATCAAACATATAGCTTTTAAAATTTGTTTAACCTCTGACACCTAGATATCTTTCCAATGAATTAATTATATTTATGCTACTACTCATTTCATTGACAGTGAATCAAAATTACAAAAACATGTGTTACATTTTTACTTGTGTCAAGTCATAGGGGTATTGATTTTGGAAAAATTGTTGAAATGTGTTTCGTTGATTGGGGTTGCAAAATGTTGTCATAGTTGCTATTGAAATCACAAGTTCAAATGTTGTGACACTTGAATATCTAAAAGGAAATTTGTCAATTTAAGCCAATGTTTGTTATAAGGAAATTGTGTACATATTAAGCGTGTTGCTTGCATTATGAAATTGTTCAAAATAGTTTAAGAAACCTAGGAAAGGTAGTTGATGATGTTAGGGAAGCTTTCAAATTTATTAGAAAATCCTCGACTACAATGAAAAAATTCATGAATTATGTTGAAATAGAAAAATATGATTGCAAAAATTCCAAACTAGATGAAATTTGTTAGGATAGATTTAGATGAACCATTTTTTAAAGAGGATCTGGAAAATCATGACTCTAAGCTTGTAGTTCCTATATCTCTTGATAGGGTTAATGTTAGAAAATAGGTGATTGTTTTTCAACATTATTTTGACTTTGAAATTTTTAGTAGAAAGAACATTACTATAAACAATTTTTTGGATGATATTAGTTGCATTTATAGGATATGAAAAGAGTATCATACAAGTATAGATTAAAATCTCAAAAACATAGCAACAATGATGAAGATAAAGTTTGATAAATATTGGAAAAATTATAATAAAATTGACATGCTTGTTTTCATTGGTTGTATATTTGATCTTAGAAATGAAAGTGTAGATGTTAATATTGTAATATGTAATATGTATGGTGAGAAAGAAGGATTTTTATTGGCTAAAATAGTAAAGACTGCATTTTATGAATATTTTAATAACCATACGACGATTTATTCTAGACCTATTTGTACATCTTCATTTTTTTTTACTTTTCTTTTTCCTTTTCACCTTCAAATTCCTTAGGGAAAGGTATGACTAATAATGATAATGAGCCTTTAAACAAATTAAAAGAGAAATGTAGAACAGAGTTGAAAAGAAGGAAAGTATATTTTGATATAAGAGACTCTAAATTAGAGTTGGCTAAATATTTAACTAAGTCTGATATTGATCAAGAAAGCTAGATTGAGATCTTTAAGGTTTTAGTTTGGTAGAAGTTTAACAGTTTTAGATTTCCCATTTTATCTTTAGTTGCTTAAAAGATTTTAGCCATTCTAATCTCTAAAACTACTTTTGGATCTGTTTTTTTTTTGTACAAAAGGAAGAATTCTTGATTTCTTTAGGAGTTCATTTAATTCCTAGAATAGTACATTCATTAATATATATTCAAGATTGGTACCGTTCAAATTCACCTACAATTGATGTTGTTTTGTCTTTAATTGAATAAGGTAGTCTCTCTTGCCTTTATTTATTTTTTGTCATTTTTTAAAATTGTTTAACAACCTAATTCCCACATTTTTTGGATTCATCTCTAGCTTTTTATTTTTTATTTTTTTTTGTCAATGGCAAAGTTTAAACAATTGAAATTTGAATATATTGTTAGGGTGATGTTTAGCACTCTCAAATTTTAATGCAAGTGATACATTCTTTACTTATCATTATTTGTTTTCATCACTAATAATATATATAGAGTGTAGCAACTTAGATTAAGAGATATGACAAATTTTAGTGTTGGTTGTAACATATTTTTTAAACTTTGCTTATTATTTTAAGCCTTTTCTTTTATTCATCATTCTTAGTTTTCACTAATTCTTACTTTACTATTGTTAGTATAACTCAAGTCATAAATTGGTCAGAGTTGTAGATTTCATTCTAATGTTAGAGTTTAAGGCTTGACTAATATTGGATATTGTGAGAGTTGGCTTGTTCATGTATTTCAAAAGAATATCCCATATTGAAAGTTTACAAAACTTTTCAATACTTTATATTGAATTACCTTTTAGTGTGTTTGTGACAAAGATAAACAGTGGTGAGTTCACGCTCATAAGAGGGGTTAAATTGGACCAATCCAGTTCAAAATGGTGGGCTTGCCAACCTTACACATGGATTAAACTCGGTCCAATTTAGTTTTGATATGGTTTTACACTTTTCAATTTTGGGCTAATAGAAACAAATATTTTTTTACTTTGACCTTTTACTTTCACCACTTTTTACTTTCCTTTACCTTTTACTTTTACAGGCCAGATTTGGTCTCGTCCATTTTTTGTTTTTATTTGTTCTAACCCTATCTGAAATCTCCCATGTTGACTAGGTTTTTCTGAACGTTGTGATCCTTGTTGGCCAAAATTATCTCAACGTTCTTAACCCTAACATGTGCGAGCCTGTAAAAACAATGTCCAAGCCTTGCAAAACTAGGCTTACAACTCTTACACTCCTTTTGCTTTCTACTACACTCTGCTAGTTAAATTAATTAAATGTTGTTCTTGCACCTCTAATTTTTAGAGAAAGCATGCTTAATTTTGGGGGGATATTTATGCGGTGAAATAATGCTTTAGGCCGGTGCAATCATCTGTATGACTTAGACAAAAATATCTTGCCATTTATTCCCTTATTTTTTCTACTATTTACCTTAGTTTACCCATAATCTAAAAGATTATTTCATGGCCTCCTCTTCTGCCAATCCTTCCAATGTCACTTCTGGAACTGTTCAGCTTGTAACAACCATCCAACCACCAACTTTAGTACCTCTTGCCATCACTAATGCCAAACCCTTTTCAGATATATCCAAAATAGAAGTATTTGCTAATGATAATTTCAAAACATAGCAAGAATGCATATTCTCTTTATTAGGTGTCCATGGAGTTGCTTATACCTTGAATGATCCTAAGCCTGCACTTAAAATTGCTATTCATGTTCAGGATTCTTGGCTACATGCCAATAAGATATGTCATCACACTACGTTACAGACTCTCTCTAATGAACTATTTGATGTTTACTGTAGCTATAAGGAAGAAAAATCAATCTAGGAGGTATTGATCAACAAATACATTATTGGAGATGCAACCAAACAAAAATTTGTTGTTGGTAAATTTTAACAATGGCAAATGGTCAAAGACAAAGCCATCAAGGTCCAAATCAATAAATTTTAGAAATTTCTTGAAGACCTAATGGCTAAAGGAATAGTGCTACCAGAAAGGTTTGTTGTAGGGGTGTTGATTAAAAAATTATCGAAATATTGGAACACCTACAAAAATAATCTCATACACAAGGAAAAGACTTTGACTGTGGAAGAACCCAAGAGTCACATCGTTATTGAAGACACTAACAGAAAGTAAGTCAACATAGTTAAATACAAAGAGTTAGCTTTGAGGGTGAACTTGGTATAGGAAAATAGATCCCAGAAAGGTACGAAATCTAAGTTTAAAGATTTCTAGCCTAAAAATCCTAACTTTAAGAAAAAGAAAAGTTCTTGTTTTGTTTGTGGAAAACTAGGACAACATGTTCTTCAATGTCGCAAAAGAGTGAGAAGGGAAAATCCTTCAAAGGCTAAACTAGCCGAACGAGATAAAGTTATTACTACGATCATTTTTCAAGTGAAAATTGTAGCAAATGCCAAAGAGTAGGTGACATATTCTGGAACCACTCAACACATAAGTGGTAATCGAGAGCCATTCACCTCCTATACACTAATAGGGGACGATAATGAAATAATCTACCTTGGAGATTTTAGAACTGCAAAAGTTCTTGGAAAAGGCAAAGTCCAAAATTTTCATTTGGGAAGAATTTTGGTCTCAATGATGTGCTATACTACTATATATTTTAACCATTAGAGCTAACTTGGTCTTTGTGGCATTGCTTAGCAAAATTGGGATTAATGTTTTATTTGAATATGATAAAATAGTTATGACTAGGAATAATGTATTTCTGGGTAAGGGCTACTATAATCAAGGACTCTTTATATTCTTTGTTTTCAATGTTAAAAATGAAAATGTATCTACTTCTTCTACTTATATGAGTGAGTCATTTTTTTTATGGCATGCTAGATTAGGACATACTAATTTTAGTTATATAAAGAAAGTGCAAACACTTGGTTTAATATCTGGTTTAAATTCAACTATTATTGATAAATGTGAAATATGTGCAAAAGTTAAAATGACGAAAAAGACTTGCTTTCTAGTAAATAGAGAAACATAATGTTGTCTTTAATTCATACCAACTTAAGTGATTTAGAACAAACTATGACTAGAGATGGTAAAAAATATTATGTTACTTTTATTAATGTCTTTTCTAGATTTACAAAGTTATATTCACTTAGAAATAAAGATGAAGCTTTTAATGCCTTTATTTCTTATAAAAGTCAAGTAGAAAACCAACTTAGTAAAAAAATTAAAATAGTTAGATTAGATAGGGGAGGGGAATATTTATCCTTAAATGATTATTGTGAAAAAGAAGAAACAATTCATGAAGTAACTCCATGTTATTCACCCGTATCAAATAGTGTAGCTAAAAGAAAAATTACAGCACTTAAAGACATGATGAACTCTATATTGGTTAGTTCTTTTGCACCTCAAAATTTATAAGGTGAGGCTATTTTATATGCATGTCCCTTACAAAATAGAATTCCACATAAAAGAAATGGAAAAATAAAGTTATGAATTGTGGAAAGGATATTCACCTAATTTAAAATATTTAAAAGTGTGGAAGTGTTTACCTTATATTGCCTACACCAAAGAAAATATAAATAGTTTCAAAAACTTCCTGGTGCAAAATAAAACTTGGAAAGAAGCAAATAATGACGAAATGAATTCAATTCTGAAAAATAAAACTTCGATTTTAGTTGACTTACCTCTTGGTACAAAACCTATTGGATGCAAATGGATTTTCAAAAGAAAATATAATTATGATAGTTCGATTAATAAATATAATACTCTGTTAGTAGCAAAATTATTTTCACAAAAACAAAATATTAATTATTTTGATACTTTTGCACTAGTAACTAAAATTTCGTCTATTAAAATTTTATTTGCTTTAGCTTCTACTCATAAACTTTTTGTTCATCAAATAGATATTAAAACTGCATGTCTTAATGAAGATTTAGCAGAAGAAATTTACATGTTACAACCTAAAGGTTGTATTGTTCTTGGAATGGAAAATAAAGTTTATAAGTTAATTAAATCACTTTGTGGCCTAAAACAAGCTCCTAAACAGAAGCATGAAAATTTTGATCAAATTCTATTGAGTGATAGTTTTACATCAATAGAAGTGGACAAATGTGTATATACAAAAATTATGAATAATGATTATGTGATTATTTCTTTATTTATAGATTATATACTTATATTTGGTACTAATATGGATATTATAAATAGTCCTAAATATTTTTTATCTTCAAATTTGACATGAAAGATATGAGTGAAGTTAATGTTATATTGAGTGTTAAAATTATAAGGAGAAGTGATAGAATTATGTTGTTACAAAATCATTATACCGAGAAACTTATTAGAAAGTTTGAAAATTATGATGTGACACTAGTGAGCACTTCCTATGATACTAACATTAAATTGAAAAAGAATCATCGTGACCCAATTGCTCAATCTAAATATGTTCAGATTATTGGGAGTCTGATGCATCTAATTAATTTTACAAGGTCTGACATAGCCTATGTTTTATGTAGACTGAGTAAATATACTCATAATCCCAATCATGAGCATTGGTCTATATTATTTAGATTGATGAAATATTTGAAAGGATCCATTAATTATAGTATCTTATATAGTGGATTTTCTACTGTATTAGAAGGATACAATGATGTCTAGATCTCTGATTCAGAAGAGATTAAATCCACTAATGGCTATGTATTCACACTTGGAGGTGGTGCAATAGTATGAAAATCAGTCAGACATACGATTATTGCTAGATTATCTATAGAGTCAAAGTTTATTGCTTTGGAACTAGTTGGTTTTGAGGCCAATTGGTTAAGAAATTTCTTAACTAGTATTCTTATAACAAAGGACTTAGTGCCTCCAATTTCTATGCATTGTGATTGTTAAGCGATAACCGCTATTGCAAAAAATAAATCATATAATTATAAAAATCGATACATGAGATTGATACAAGATGTCATAAAGCAACTGTTAAGAGATGGAATAATTTCTATCAATTATTTGAAGTTATAAGTGAATTTGGCCGATCCTTTGACTAAATCTTCAGGAAGAAAATTAATTATTCAAATATCAAGGGAAATGGGACTTATGCAAATAAGTTGTCAATAAAGATAGTAACTAACCTATGTGATTGGAGATCCTATGAAGTAGGTTCATATGGATAATAACAAATCTATATTGACATTAGAGCACTTAAATTCAAGTCTTTTCTATGGTGTGTGCTTTTGATTGATACTCTATGTGAGGTTGAGTTTATAACTCTTAATGAATTCATATTCCTTATAGATGGTATATTCAAAGCAGTATACACTTGATGCATTCACCTATGTGCGTGGAGTGAAACCTCTTCTATAATATTTTGACTAAATCTTTAGAGCTCTTACAAACACCAAGCACACACACAGCCTATTTGCAGAAGAACGCATTGAACAAAAATTTCAGGGGTTGCATTGTGATTGATAAAATCTTTATCTTACACCAATGTTTTATTAGTTCATAGAAAATTTTCATTTCACCAATAAATTTGTAAGTCACGTTTTATTGATTTAAGTTTGGTTCATAGTTTAAAAGACACCAAATTGAATGCACTTGCACCCCCTATTAATCTAGCAGAATTTTTTTTACATTTTCTTTGATTAAATTCTTTTGAAATAGGTGGGGGATTTTTGGCTTGTTTATTTATTCAAAAGAATATCCCATATTGAAAGTTTACAAAATATTGCTACACTTTATATTGAGTTACCTTTTAATAGACTTGTGACAAAGAAAACTAGTGGTGGCCTCACATGCATGGAAGTGGCCTGAATTGGGCCAATCCAGTTCAAAATAGTGGACTTGCCAATCTTGCGCATGGGTTAAACGCGATCTAATTTGATTTTGGTTTGGTTTTACACTTTACAATTTTGGGCCAATAGAAACAATTATTTTTATAGCCAGATTTCTTTTTACCATGTTACTTTTACCACTTTTTACTTTCTTTTGCCTTTTACTTTCATTTTTACCGGCCTTTGCCTTTTACTTTCATTTTTACCGGCCAAACTTGGTCTTGTCCATGTTTGTTTTTACTTGTTCTAACCCTATCTGAAATCTTCCCTATTGGCCAGATTCTTCTCAATTCTACAATCCACGTTGTCCAAAATTATCTCAATGTTCCTAACTGCTAGCCATGTTTGAGTCTATACAAACCCTATCCAAGCCTTGTAGAACCACACTTACAATTCCTACATGCCTTTTGCTTTCTCCTACACTATGCTGGTTAAATTAATTAATTGATATTCTTGCACCTCTAATTTGTAGAGAATGCTTGTTTAATCCTGGAGGGATATTTCTACTACTAAAATAATGCTTGTTTAATCCTGGAGGGATATTTCTACTACTAAAATAATCCTTTAGGATAGTGCAATCATCTGTACGACTCAAACGAAAATCCCTTACTGTTTCTTCCCTTATTTCTACTACTGTGTACCTTATTTTACCTACAATGGGTTTGTCTTTGTTCCTATCTTGTTAAAATTTGGAGTTACAGCAACATTTTGAACTTGATTTATACTGGAATTTATTTTTCCCTTTGGGCTTGTTTGTGTTTTCATTATTGCCTGCTAAAAATTGAAAGTTAGAGTTGTATTTTGATCTTGGTTGTTTTTTTTTTAATCCAAACGTCGATAATTATATTAACGTAGGAAAAGTTAATAAAGTACAGATAAGTGTCCTAAAAATGACTCTTCTTAACTCGAAACGCAGCTAAGACAAACTGACAGCGAACGTCAAAACAAAATCGTCCACCTAGCATGGACGTACGATCCTTTCTTAGCTAAAAAACTAAGAAAATAAAACCCTAACTTGTCGGCCTCTCTGTGCATCGCGTGAGCCGCAGATATATGAAGAAACTGAACTCAGACATAGACCTCCATCTCTGGTCCCTAACTTCTACTACGAGCAAAAGTGTCGATGCGTGGGATCTTGATTGCACCCCCTCCCAAGCTAGAACCCAAAAAATTCCTACCAGAAGTACTAACCCCAAATTAATTGGGACACACACCAACTAAGGTGGCTTTTCTGCAAACTGTAGACGTTGAATAGCGCAGCAACCAAACTACTACCGCAAGCATTGAATAGCCCAGTAACTAAACTATTACTGCATGCACGGCTTTCCCACCATTAATCGTACCTATTAAAAAAAAAATTAACAGTACGATTTCGGTGCAATCACACCTCCATTGCCCCTTCAGCCACCAAAATTGACCAGCCTGGGGGCACTTACCTTATCTAGATACTACAATTTTATAAAATTGATCTTGGTTGTTCAAGTTTGATAAGTTCATAATTTAGCTATATTGAATGTATCAATTACTTCAATCTCATTTGATTTTAGCAAGACTTCATTCCGCATTTGGTTAGTAATAAGTTCCTTGGTTAAGGCTTAAAATCTGAGTAAGAATTCATAGAAAAGTGTTTAACAACATGGATTAAAAAAAAACGTAACATATTATGATCCAAGACTTCGATTAATCGAGTTTGAAAATGGAATTGAACATGAAGTGACGAAGAGAATTGAAGAAGTATAGATTTGGTGTCGATATAGTGATTAATTACTTTGATAGATTGCATGCATTCTATTTTTTTTTTCATTTCCCTCTGTCCATATGTTCAATTGAGGTCGTTTTTATGATTGGCGAAAGCAAAGAGATGAGGCTACAATTTTGATGTTAATTACTTCCTGAGTTTAGGTGTTTTCAAGGTGAGCATTGAGTCACAAACAACAGTGATAACTCTATTTTATATAGGGTTTTCTTATTAATTTTGGTTAGAAATTGGCTTGTGTTTTAATTTGTTTTTACATATTTTGGCCAAATTATCCTTTGATTTTATGATTTCTAAGTTGTCTAATATTTCTAGAACTTTTTGAGCTTAATCTTGAATTTTACTTCTAAATTGAGAACAAAGGACTAACCAATTATTTTGTTACTTTATAGCAAAGAAAGCTTATCAAAGCTTGACCAAATTACTTCAACAAAAAGACAAAGAAGATTTTTGTTGGCTGCAACAAAGAAACACAGCCGAGAAAGAGACAAGAAAAGGAAACAAAGTGGAATATAAAGAAGGAAAACTTCTAGAAGATGCATGGAAGAAACAGCCGAGTAACCACAACAAACAAAAGAGGAAACCAAGCTGAAATTTGGTAACAAAAATTCGGACAACAAAGAAACAAAGGAAAAAGGAACACTTCGGGCAGCAACAAAGACAAGAAGAACCGAGCTGGGTTGCAAATTAATTTGGAAACAACCTATGGTTGAGATTTGGAAGCAAAAGAGATTCGTTTCAAGTTGAAGACAAAGATCAAAAAAAAGAAGGATTTGGATTTGTAGAATTTAGAAATAAACAACCAATCTTTTGCTCTATATAAAGCACACAACCGAGAGGAAGAAAGGAGGCAACCAACTCTTCGGTCTTTGTATTTTTTTTTTCTTTTCTTCTCATTAGTTTAGGAGTAGTAGTAGCATATCCATCCAGTTTTTCTCTTCTTCCTTTTGTTTAGATTTAGTTTTAGCTAGCTTTCTTCTCCTCCGTTTTCTTTTCTTTTCAGTAGTTTGGTAGGATTTCTTCAGCTTCTTGTGTCGGTTTTTCTTCAGAAGTTTCAGTTATCGTCTTCTCAGTTTTTTTTGTCTGAACTTTATAGTAGTTCCTCTCAGTTTTTAGACTGCAGCTTCCTCTCGGTCTTCAGAATTTTCAGCTATCCTTCTCGGTTTTCTGCAGCATAATTTCAGTCACCTTCTTCTTACTTTGCCCGAAAATTTCAGTCTTTCCTTTTGTTTGGTTAGTTAGTTTAGTTAGTTTATCTTTTGTAGCCGCCAAGCTTGACTTGAGTTGAAAGCAGCAAATTTGTTGTTTTGTTTTTCTTGTGGAAGCTTACGGGTGAAACAAAGGCAGAAACAGAATTTTATTTTGTTCATTGACTTCAAGTCTTCAATTTTGTCTTTTCTTGTTTTTCTTTACTTAGTTAAAGTTTAGCAATTTTAGTTTTCTTTTCTTGTCTTTAATTATAGTAGTTTTATTTCTTCTTTTGTTATGAACTTCTAGTTGTGGTTTATTTTAAAGTATTAACTATTTTATTGTTTCTGTTTATTTATTGAATAATAGTTAGTTTAATTTTCAAAATTTGTTCTAATTTTAAGTATGTCTACTTTTATTTTTGTGGTTAGTTTAAGCTTCATTATGTTCTAATTTCTTTTGTTAGAGATTAGATGGATCTTAATCATGAATAATTAATTCTTAAGACTTGTTCATGCAACCTATATTTCAATTATGAGTTTAATATCATGTTCTTAATGCTTTTAGGTGATTGATCACCACCTAATTGATTTTTGATGCTTGTTTGATACCGTGTGGAGATAACATGCATGTGCTCATGTGATATTAAACCGTGAATTCAATTTAGACGGTAATAATCTAGGTTGTTCATGTGGTTTCGGTAGTAGAACTAAGTCGTGGCTACTTAGATTGAATCCGGGAATTTCCATAGTTCCTAATGCATTTAGAAATCTAAATTCACCTAGACCAAGTGTGAGTTGATTTTAATCTAAATAGGGTTATTAGACCGATGTCGGCTATTAATTTACATTAGGGAAATTTCACCATCATAATTTGGAATTTACTTTAATTGCATGACAAGTCAAGAGAGTTAATTAGGATTGATTAAGTGAAGTCGAAATCTCTAACATCTTATTTGTTGTTTTTATCAAGTGTTATTAATTTTTCCTTCTTTAGTTTAATTTACCATAAAACAATTTAATTGGCTAGCTTGTTGTTGAATTAATCATATTGGTAAGTAATTGGTTAAATTGAAAACAATCCTCGTGGGAACGATACTCTACTTATCACTTTATTACTTGTTGATATTGTACACTTGCAATTCACCGAACAAGTTTTTGGCGCTGTTGCCGGGGATTGAATTTACTAATTTTTTCCAATTGCTATTGATATTGATTGATTCTTGGTCGAGACTAGCCTTTTAATTTTTATTGGTTTGAATTTTGTCAAGGGAATTCCAAAGTTGCATGAATTTGAGAAGTCGGAAAGGAGAATTGGAAGAATTTGATCCTGAACCTGAAAGAAAACTTCTAAGAGGATTGAAAGAGCAAGAGTTAGTCATTGACACAAATCCAATGGCGGCCGAAGAAGAACATCTCCCACTTCAACCTCAAAGGAGAACTTTGATGGACTATTCCGCTCCAACGGTTCAAAATTCCACTTCAAGCATCAGAAGGCCAGCAATTCAAGCCAACAATTTTGAGCTCAAGCCGTCCTTGATCCAAATGCTTCAAAATGCTGCTCAATTTAGTGGCTTGCCGAATGAAGATCCTAACCTCCACATTGAAGCTTTTCTTGAAATTTGTGATACCATTAAATATAATGGAGTTCACAATGATGCTATTAGACTTCGGCTATTTCCATTTTCTTTACATGATAAAGCTAAGTTGTGGTTATCTTCTCTTCCTGCAGGTTCTATAATCACTTGGGAGGATATGGCCCAAAAGTTCTAAGCCGGTATTTTCCCCCTGCCAAGTTAGCAAAAATGAGGAATGATATCACCACATTCATACAAAATGATGGAGAATCCCTATATGAGGCATGGGAAAGGTTTAAGAAGCTGATAAGGAGATGTCCACACTACGGTATTCCAATTTGAATGCAAGTGCAAACGTTCTATAATGGAATTGGTCCAAATATGAGAAGTACTATAGATGCCGCAGCTGGTGGTACATTGAATAATAAAACGCCTGAAGAAGCTTTTGAGTTGATTGATCAAATGGCGTCTAATAGCTATCAATGGCCAACTGAAAGATTCAATGCCAAGAAACCAAGTGGAGTGCATGAGATTGATGTTAATACTGCCATTGCTGCTCAATTTGCTGCTTTGAATAGAAAGATAGATTCGGTTTTGAAGATAAAGGAGACAACTTGCAACTTCTATGGTGGAAGACATGAGTCAACTGCCTGTCAGGTAAATCATAATTCTTATACTACTGAAGATGCTAATTTTGTTTCTAATTTCAACAGGGGACCTCAAAATAATCCTTACTCAAATACATACAACCCTGGATGGAGGAATCACCCTAATCTTTCTTGGGGAGGGCAAAATCAGCAACCGATGAATCCACCTAGACCAGTATTCCCACCACCAGTAGAGAAGCCGAATAATAACCTTGAAGAAATGGTGGCAAAGCTTATTCAATCAAATCAAGAAGTGGTGAATCGGTTTGAAAGTCGCATGAACATTCAAGATGCAAAAATTCGACATATGGAGGCAAGCATTCGAACTGTGGAAAAGCAAGTTGGTCAAATTGCTAGCCAATTGTCTGAGAGACCATATGGTGGCCTTCCGAGCAACACTGTGACGAATCCAGTCGAGAATGCAAATGCTATCACCTTAAGGAGTGGAAAAGAGCTTAAAAATGAAGAAAAAGGTGAAAGAGAAAAAGAGGAGTCCAAAGCCGATTTGAAGGATGAAGCCAAACCAAAAGAAGAACCACCTCAAAGAAAGCTATTTCCCGACAATCCTAAGCCATATGTGCCTCCTATTCCTTTTCCGGAGCGACTTATGCAGCACAAAATAGATAAGCAATTCTCCAAATTTCTTGATGTGTTTAAAAAATTGCACATTAACATTCCTTTTGCAGATGCATTGGCTCAAATGGCGAGCTATGCAAAGTTCTTAAAGGAAATCTTGGCAAACAAGAGGAAGTTGAAGGATTATGAGACTGTCAACCTCACTGAAGAATGCTCTGCTATTCTGAAAAATAAGCTACCACCAAAGCTTAAAGATCCAGGGAGTTTTTCGATTCCTTGCACAATTGGTGATTCTTATTTTGACAAAGCTTTATGTGATCTTGGTGCTAGTGTTAATCTAATGCCTTATTCTGTTTTTAAGAAACTTGGACTAGGAGAAGTCAAGGGCACCACTATTTCTCTTCAGTTAGCAGATCGATCTATAAAATATCCAAGAGGTGTGGTGGAGGATGTGTTGATTAACCTAATCCAACGGAATTGCCAATGGGAATTATGATCCCTTATATTTTTCTCAAATTTCCCTTGGTTGATTCCTTTCGACCTTTTGATCTCAGTTTGAAGTGCTTCATTTTGTCGACACAGAACCTCATTTTCCTGTTGCATTTTTTTCTGAATCTCCTACACTTTGATTAAAGAGCTACAATATAAGGTCTTGGATTCTCTTAGATGAGAGACCTTAGCCTTATGATTCATGGCGTCTTGCTTTAAGCGATTGGCACTCTCCATATACTTAGTCTATACGGCTAACGCCTGTCATGATCCCACAAAGGTTCAGTTAGTTAACTAATCACTCTAAAGAACTTATAATTTGGGAATTTTCATCTCACTTAAGGAATGGCCAATACGGCTGTCTTGTTTAAAGCCAATATATGCATGTTGCCCATATTCTCTTATAGTTTTTCCATCCTCTAGACCTCTACCCTCTATATTTCCCTAGGAGATAAAAAGAAAAGGCTGTTTCTGAGGAGCTAACCTCAGCAACCTTCTTTCTTGCCATAATTTTCCTTAATGCTAGCCATTTTGATTCTTTTCCATTTGGAGGCTAGACTCTTCACTTTAGTGGTCCTCTTCTTGGCCCATTTTTCAACCTGCCCATCCGGATTTTGGCCTCGAAATGATGAGGCTCCCTTATTGAGGTTTGCTATGTTTGAGGGCTTCTAAGAAGCAGCTATAGTCTTTTTCTTGTCCAAACCCACATCGAAGTTGATCACTGCGCGAGAACAAAAAACACAACCATAACGTAGTCGCCTTACATATCATAAATTAAATATCTCTAAGCATACTATCCCTGTCCTTTGTTTTGCTCTTTTTATTTTGAGCTGACCTTAATACTTGATATCCGAAGTCTACACAGCCAGAATCAACTTATACTTACTGGTTACTTTTTTGTGAATTTCACAACCCTCTTCTTTTGGAGCTCTATGTACTCTCGGCCTGGAAGGCTATGTTACTTTTGATTTTTGTAGGTGTCATTTGCCTTCTCATAATGTTACTCTATCTCCATCTCCACTCCACAAAGGCCAAGTCTAAAGATAGAAAATCTTTGTTTTCAGTTATGATGGGTAGTCAATTTTTTTACCTTACTTGATGATCTCAAAAAGAATGCAAAATACCCTATCGAGTTCTAGACTTATTCATGCAACAAAAATATCTAAAGAGATCCATTGAGCTTTGAATTCACCCCTCTTAGCACAATACTTCAAGCCTTATTGTTGTCCTTATTGAGTTAGGAGATAATTGGGCTAAGGAAATATGATAGTATGTTAGGATCTCAAACATAAGACAACATAGAGGAAATTTTAGATCCATTTTTAGCTACTTTTCATACATTGCCCGGTGCCCCCAAGAGGTTGACAAGCTCTCCAATCCAACTCCGTGGCTCTTACCCCTTGCTCATTGGGAATGTGGTACCTTTTCCTAGTGTTCCTGACCTCAGTAAGGGTTGACACTATGACCTTGGCTATTGTGGTAAATTTTTTAGAATAAGCAACCAAGGGCCTAGAGATTAAGGGGGCGCTTGGTATAAATGGTGGGTTTAGGAATGGAATAGATTTGATAAAAGGAAATGTTTGGAACAGAATAGAATGATAGTAATTATGTTATTTGGTATTATTTTGTAATAGAATGGAATAGATTTTATATTAAAATTTTAATAAAAATATTATTATTTTACATTCTATAATATTTAAGAAAATTATATCTTGTTCAAAAAATAATCAAAGTGCATGTCAATTTGTAGAGAAAAATATTTTCTACAAGTTAGTGAAATTTATTATTTTTTTTATAAAAAAAAGGTAAAATGGGGGTTGTAAACCATTGGGGGGTTTGCACCCCCCATGACATGTGGCGCGCGCCCAATCATCAGCGCTGATAGGCGCTAATGGAAATTTTTTTTTTTTACTTTGGCTCAAAACGATGTCATTTTGAATTCTTCTCTTAAACCTTTTGCCCCAAACCCACCGGTAACAAAACCCACCCCCAATACTTTTCCTAAACCCATCCCCCTCAACCAAATACCCATTTTTACCCCCATTCTATTTTAAACCCCTCCCAAACCTACTAAACAAATGCCTCCTAACATTTCCTTTTTGCTTTCACTATTGGAACTTTCTGCCAATAGCAACCCCAGCCTAGTTTCAAATTGACAAAAGTTCTATTCGGATCTGGGCAAACTCCCTCACCTCTCTCTCTACCTCAATCTCTACTCTAGGTCTTTCTCCACCTAAAGCCCTAATTCATTCTTCTTTTTCTTCTCTAGCCCCAGTACTCACTCAATCGCTCGACAAACTTACCCTTATTTCTTCCGACATTTTGCTAGACAAATGATCAGATTTACTCTCAAATCTTGAAGAACCTTGAAATAAAGAATAGGAGGTCGACATACTTGTTTTTGTTCGTAAGGGAACAATACAGAAGGTGTTTTGAGGGCATTACTAGTTGCTGTTTCGGTGGCTTTATGTTCTTTTTTGCTTGGTTTAGTCTCATTCTCTCTCCCTTTGATAGTAAAATCATGCACTGATATGGGTTTTGCAAATGAACTGGGTTTGTCAAGGGTTGCCCCTTTTATATATCCAAATGCCTGCCTTGTCATTTCAAATTCTTCTGGTTCCATGTGTTATGTCTTGAGAAGCGCTTCTCTCTTCAGTGTTAGATCCCTTCATTAATTGCAGGGCCCTCTTTTGATGGAAGTGCGACTCTGCTCATCATTCCCATTTATTTCACATTCAAGATGTCAGCGTTACTTACCATTTGTAGCACTAATGAGGCCCCTACCTAACTCATCACGCTGGGCCTGAGAGGCTTATGATGAGTACTGGATTCAACCCAATATATGAGGCCCATGGGGTTTAGCTCATGAATGATTTCACAAATAACAAGTGCAATTGATTTGAAGTTCCTATGAGAAAACATTCCTATCATCTCGGATTTTGTGTATGAATACACTATAATCATGCTAGGTAAGGGGGAAAACCCTAATTCTTATATTCTACTTTCTCCGTCCCAAAAAAGAGTTTATTTTGGTTAAGGTACAATTTTTTATTAGTTATTATGTACAACTCATTTAATTCCCCATTAAATGTATAATTTTACATTTTTATCCATAGTTTTTAATTTTGAGTATAAATAATTATTATTAATAAGAATATCTTAAGAATTTGGTTTAAAAGTGGACTTTTTTTTTTCAATAAAAAAAAGTTTTTAAAGTAGACTCTTTTTTTGGAGTGAAAAGAGCATAACTTTTGGCTACCCAACAATTTTCAAACTAATTTAGGCATCGGAATATCTATTTCAAGAATTATATTGGGTTCTATTTTACAAGTTTACTTTCAATTGAAGGTTCTGATGTAAATCAAGGTGGAAACTGATCGTTCTATGAAGATCCAAGAGTTGCAAATTGTTGACCTCGACCCCTAATCGAACCTGTGATTGGTAATCTCGGTATGAATGCAACCTTTCAACGAACCCATGTCAACCAACCAACGTTATAGACGCTACGAACAAGTGAATTCGTTGCCTTGATCAATAAGTCAAATCGATTGCCCCGAAAAGCTTGAAGAAGAGAACGAAATTTCTCTCATTATATTAAATCTCAAAATCAATTGTCTGTCGTCAAAAACTTATAAGCATCCTTATATATGGTGCTAACCCTAAAAGGGAAAAAAAAGATGAAAATACCCTTAATTAATTAGAATTCGCCTAAAATAGGAAAAAAAACCCTAAATGACTCCTACTAGCTACAACGTCATCAATCACTAATAAAGTAGTGAGAATTGATTAGCAGCTGGACCAAAAGTGATCATGTTGCACCAAGGATTTTCAAAATCATCTAGTCTCGAATCAATATTGTCTCTATTCTATAGATCTTGAACTATGATGCCGACAACTTGCTGGAATTCCTTTGCTCTCGCTTGAGTGATTGGGCCTAGCAGATAGGACAATGGGTCTCTAGCACCTCCTCCTCGATAGAGTTCGATATCCACATTATTCTCTCCCCTGTGCGAAGGATTTTCCCTCAAATCATTGTTTTCTTTCATTCTAATCATAATGTTATTGATTGCTCGGCAATCAACACACATTTGCCAAGACTTATCCTTCTTTGGCACCAACAAAACAGGAACATCACATGGGTTAAGACTTTCTCGTATATGTCCTTGCTCCAGTAATTAACTAACTTGCCGCTGAAGTTCCTTTGTCTCCTTAGGATTGCTTCGATATACAGGTCGATTAGGAAATTGCGCAGTAGGAATCAAATCAATTTGATGCTCTATGCCTTGAATCGGTGGTAGACCTCCGGGAATTTCATTAGGAAATACATCTTTAAATTCCTGCAATAAAGACACGACAGAACTAGGCAAACTTGGGTCAAGTTTGTTAGTAGTAAATAGTGTCTCCTTGTACAAAAGTACAAGTATCGTTCGGTCCAGAAGTAAAGCTCTCCTAACTTTACTCGATTTTGCAAAGAAATTCTTTTCTCTCTTTTTCCCTCAGTTTTTACCACCCGCTCTTTTAGCAACTGCTTTTTCTTTCTTCTCAGAATCTTTTTTTCTCTCCATCTTGGCTTCATATTATAGTTTCAATTAATCTTCATACACCTTAGTAGGTGTCATCGATACCAAAGTGTAAGTCATCTGGTTCATGACCAACAAATATCGGTTGGTGTACCCGTCATGATGTACTTTCCAATCATACTGCCATGGTGACCAAGTGAAAGATGGTCTGCTTGCATAGGTACAACATCACACGTCACATCGTCTTTATATTTCCCTATCTCAAATGGAACTCGGACTTGCTTTGTCACCTTCACTTCTTCACTATCATTCAGCCACTATAGTCTATATGGTCTAGGGTGTTTTTCAGTCCTTAATCCAAGCTTTTCTACCATGGTATAACTTGCCACATTCGTGCAACTACCCTCATTAACAATCACACTACAAATCTTACCATTTAACAAGCATCTTTTATGGAAAAGATTATCTTGTTGTTAGCGATGCTCCACCTCCTTGACTTGAACACTTAAAGAATGCCTAACCACTATCAATTCACCCTTGACTGGCATCTCAACATTGCTACAGTCCTCCAACAACAGTGGCATTTCATCATTCTCTCCCTTCTTCTCATTGTTAGATTCAATATCACCATGTCCAGTCATGATCATCACCCTCCTATTAGGGCATTGATTTGCCATATGACCCCTGCCTAAACACTTGAAACATTTAATATCATGAGTCTTAGTGTTAGGGTTCTCGATTTTACCTAAAGCCAAATTCGAACCAATTTTGCCATCCTTATCCTTCTCATTTGAGAATTCGGCCTTAGTGTTGGTTCCTGTCCAATTTGGCTTCTCATCTCTCTTCCAATTGGATTTCCAATTCGAACTTGAACCTCCACCGCTTTTGTAATTTTGGTCCATCATTAATTGTCTCTCAACTTTGATAACTTTATCCACAAATTCTTCCAACTCAACATAATGTTGCAACTCTACCACCCTTGCTATATCTCGACTCAAACTACTCAAGAATCATGACATTGTAGCCTCATGATCCTCTACCACATTAGCACGGATCATGGCAATCTCCATGTCTTCATGATACTCTTCCACGCTCTTATTGTCTTGTGTGAGATTCTACAACTTGTGAAACAAGTCTCGGTGGTAATGACTTGGTATAAAACACCTCCCCATCACCGCTGTCATCTCATCCCACATTTCTATCGGTCTCTCACCATTACGTCTCCTGCTAGTCACAAGTTGATCTCACCATATTATAGCATAATCATTGAATTCAACAGTTTCAATTTTTACCTTTTTGAGCTCTGAATATCGTTGGCAGTCAAATACCGTCTCCATTCGTTTATCCCATTCTAGATACGCATCAGGATCATTCTTTCCTTGAAAAAGATGGAATCTTTATCTTGATGTTACCAAGTTCATCATCTTCTCAGTTTCTAAACCCTCAGTGTTTGTTCCTACTCCCAAACTTGTCATCTCGATCATTTTCTGTATCGAACACATATTCATCTTCAAATTGCTGCTGCCATCTAGGTTATCCTCTAGGCTCACCTTGCTGATTTTATGGCCTCCCTCATGGTGGTTCTCGATCACCGTCGAGCCACGTCTCACACCTCACAGCTCAATTGCTAAGTGCTTCAAGTTGTAAGCTCAACTACTGGATGCCTGCCAAAATCGCATCATCTCTTGGATTGGTGCCATTCTCTATTTGATTCACACTTTCTTGGCTGCTTGACATGATTGATCCTTTTTTTTAAACTTGCAAGAAAAACGTTAGAAAAAAAAAGAATCTCACCAAACACTCCCTCACATGTTTCACTTAAGATGTTTGTCACTTTCAATTTCGACTTTTCTTTCTCTTTTTTTTCCCCTCAATTAAGCTCACACACTCTTGCCTTTTACCTCTCTTTCATTCTCACAAGCTATTTATTGGACTAGATCTATTTTCTTAAGCTCTTCACAACAGTCGACTAAACTACCAAGCAAAATCAGAAATCAATTCGGCAATACACCACTTAATTCAGCAATCCAACAACTTTAGCTAATTTTTTTTTCAAATTTCAAACTCAATCTCTGTTGCTAAAACTTCAATTCAGTCCAACTAACAAACGAGTTGCCTTCTTGATATTTATTTTTATTTTAATTTTTTTAAATTTTTTTAAATTTTTTAAGTTTTTAAATTTTTTATTATTATTATAAATTTTTTTTTACCTTCATTTTTTCTCACTTTTTTTAAAAAAATTTTTAGATTTAGGATTAGAAAATAATAAATCCAAAAAATATCAAAATTGATTAAAACACCCGCACAGTCGTATGGATTTTTGAAGCACAAATTGATCAATGAATTAGACAATGGAAAAGCGCACATGCGTGCGTATTTTTACACTTTCACTAGTTGAAGGTGCAATTTGTTGGAAACAGGCAAGCAACATTTTGCACCTCAGTCGGCCAATGTGGGCAATTGTAGGTGCAAAATGTGTGCGATTGCCCAATTTTTTCTTTTTTAGGTACATTGTACGACTTTGGTTGCGAACTCTTCAGTGCATGCGGTTGTAGTTTGGTAGACAGGCTATTCAATGCTAGAGGTAGTAGTGTGGGTGCTGAGCTATGCAACGAATGCAATTTTGCGGGATCATCTCGAGCGGCGTAGGACGAGAGCTAGGAACCTAGCATTAGTTTCTTTCATCACACGCCATTTGTAATACCCAATTGAGCCAGCTGCCTTAGTCGGTCATAGTATTAGCTTAGTGTTGTCCCTACGTGGTAAGTTGTCCCTATTTATTAGGGATTGTGTCCTCTTCGGAGGCTTCTTTTCGTGGATTCAGTTAAATCAAACGCCACGAAAGTCAATTAGCCTTTTTGGCTATGTAAATATTGCTATTGCAAATATATTGATCGTTTTGGAAAAAAAAGTTAGACAATCGACTTTGGATTAAAAAGAAAAAAAAAAGACAATGGCATGCATGTGACTTGGCTGCAAACAAGCCAAGAAAACTGATTTGGCCGTGGATAGCTTTGGCCAATCAAACTGGAATGAGACAAAATTGCAACAGACAACAATAAATGAAATTGGAAGCAATTTACCCAATTCAAGAATCCAAGCCGTGGAGCTTCCGAATCAAATTGATGAATATCTCGAAAAAAAAACAAACCGGGGCGGCTTGGCCGTGGATGACTTTGGCCAATCAAATTAGAATGGACAAAATTGATGTGCCGTAGGAACAAGAAAGTTTGCAACACATGCACAAACAGACAAAAGAGAAGAGTTTCGGCCAAGAAGCAAACAAGGAAACAACAAAAATTGATCAAAAATCAAGAAAACAAGCCGTGAGGCTTTTTGAAGGACGTGGCAAAATTTTGTGTTTGTCTTTGTATTTACTTTTGCACCTTCTCTTTTTTTTTTTTTTTTGAATGAACACAAATACAATATGAAACCTAGATTCTTAAACCTCAAATTGCTGAATGAAAAGTAATAAAATTAGGATAACTAAACCTTGTAGAACCAGCTCTGATACTAGATGATGTGAATCAAGGCGGAAACTTATCGCTCTACGAAGATCCAGGAGTTACGAATCGTTGACCTTAACCCCCAATCGAACCTGTGATTGGTAACCTCGGTATAAACGTGACCTGTTGACGAACCCGTGTCAACCAACAAACGTTATAGACATCACGAATAAGCGAATTCGCTGTCTTGCTCTATAAGTTGAATTGATCACCCGAAAAGCTCGAAGAAGAGAAAGAAATTCCTCTCAATATATCAAATCTCAAAATCAATTTGTCATTAAAAAAAAAAAAAACTCCTCTAAATGACTCCGACTGGCTAAAATATCGTCAATCACTACTAAAGTAGTGAGTATGGATCAGAAGCTGGACCAAAAGTGATCGTGTTGCCCCAAGGATCTTCAGAATCATCAAGTCTCGAGTCCATATTGTCTTTATTCCATAGATCTTGAACCATGACACCGACAACTTGCTTGAATTCTTTTGCTCTCACTCGAATGATCGGGCCTAATGGATAGGACAATGAGTCTCTAGCACCTCCTCCTCGATAGGGTTCAATGTCCACATTACATTCCGAGAGTGATCTATCTTAGATTGAATGGCAAATGTTCTCTTTAGCAATTGTTCATTATGAAAATACCACATTAAGATATGTGTTTCAAATATCTATCTTCATTTTCAACTTCGCCATTAGTACTTGTGCAATATTATGTTTGAAGAATTTTATGTATTAACAATGATATCATAATTACTAGAGCAAATGTGAAATATTCTTATGGACAAAATTATTACAATTCTATTTCTTCCATTTAATTATTAATATAAAACTTTATGAAATAAACTTTTCAACAAAAGTAACTTGATATTTCCAAAAAGTTGAAAGGTGAAGACAATCTTGTATATTTTTGTACTGTACATATTTAATGTAGATGGGAAAATGAAATATATATATATATATATATATATATATATATATATATATATATATATATATATATATATATATATATATATAGATATAAGAAAGAATTCCACTTATAAACTGGAAAAAAATGGAGGAAATTTGTGAGTTGGTAGTTGGGTGTGTTCCAAAAATGTGATATTCGCATTCAGTAAATGTGCCCAAAAGGTTTAGGTGCATTTGCTGAATGCACCCGAAGGCTTGGGCGCATTTGATGAATACGCCCAAAGCTTGGGTGTATTTGTTGAATGCGCCCAAACCTTTTGGGCGCATTCAGCAAATGCGAATATCACCTTTTTGCTGCACACCCCACTACCAACCCACAAATTTCCTTCATTTTTTTTTCCAACCCCCAAAAGTCAGCAACCCATATATATAACGAATAATAAGAAAAGTTCTTTTTGCATTCAATTATGCAAAACTAAAATCGAAAGAAATAAATGATAGGTATCTTCTAAGAAGATAAAATAGGACTACAACATGGATAGAGGGATGCTACATTTTGTTGGAAAAAATATTGCATACATATTTTACATCCTTATTTTTAGTATATTAAATTAATCACATAATGTTAAAATTTTGCCTCCTATTATGTATATGGGTTGTTCCCCTTAATTTATAAGTTGTTCTCCCTAATTTATAGGCTGTTTTCACTACTTATATTTGATTGCACAATTTTACGTGGTGCACATAGTTGGTTGGTATGAGGTCAAGGATTTTTCTAATTTTGTTATGGGAAACAAAAAATAGCAAAATTTGTGGGCGCGGGAATTAGGAGTGTTCCAAACATGTGATGGGTGCATTTGGCAATTGCGCCCATTTGCGCGCATTTGAGGCTCGAATAGTAAAGTTGGGCTTGGGTGTATTTGGCAAATGCGTTCAGATTTTTTGAGTGCATTTGGCACAGCTGAAAAAAAAAATTGCAAAAGGGAAAGCAGACAAGAAATTAGGCCTCGCTTGGGCGCATTTAGCAAATGCGCCAAGCGACTCAATAAAAACAAGGTGAAGAAGCAGTGGCCGCCTAAGCCAATCTTCAAAATTTTCCAGCCTCCAAGAACGTCATTTCTAGCCTCCAAATTTTCCACCGGGTTTGCCAAATCTTCCCTTCCCGTCACATTATCAAATTGTTGGAAGCCTCGACCTTCCGCATTTCGTCCTAATTTTCTGCCTCTCCCCCGCATTGCCACCGGGTTTTAGTTCCATTGTTGCCGCCCTAAACCGCCATTTCAGTTCATTTTCCTTCGCCGTTGAAGCTAGGGCCATTTTCCTGTCGGGGCACATTTGCATCTTCGGCTTAACTAGCGAATCTGATTTTTTTTTTGTGCATTTGTTAGTCGCATTCAAGGAATTTTTTGTTCATTTTTTTTAAGTTACATTCCTGGAATTTTTTTTGCATTTATTCTGAATTTATTTTTCTGGACTGAAATTGTTTCTTTTTTTTTTTGGCATTTTTGTTTGCTTGGAAGGCCCATTTGAGGACCATTCACGCTGCATCCACCGCTGTTTGAGTGACAAAGCAAAGCAAGGGGCGTTTTCGACTTTGACCGAAATTTGAGGTGCCAAACATTTCTAGAATGCTCAAATTTTGTGAGACTTTTGTGCATTTTTTCGCCAATTTATGGATTTTTTTGTGCGACATTCCGGAATTATGTAAGCCAAAGGCCTACTGATTTTTGTGCGACATTGTGGAATTTTGTTTGCATTTAGTCGTCCCATTTCCGGAATTATGTAAAGCCAAAGCCCGACTGTGACTTTCTGGATTTTATTTTGCATTAACTCGTTCCGTTTCCGGAATTACGTAAGCCAAAGCCCGACTAATTTTTGTGCTCGTTCCTGGAATTTTTTTTTGCATTTACTCACCCCATTTATGGATTTTTTTTTCGTTTTCTTCGTCCCATTTCTTGAATTTTTTTTCCATTTTTTCTAAAATATTTTTTTGATCCCTGGATTGAAATTATCATTCGGCTGACTGTTTTATTTGGAATTTTGGTTTGGTTGTTGGAAGCCCCATCTCTGAAATTTGTAAGGCAACTTGAGGGAATTTGTACGAGGGTTGTTGACTGATTGAAATTTTGTGCGTCTTTTGTTTACCAGCTGGATTATTTTTTGGCATATTTTCTTGTAATATTTTTGTGATCTCTAAACTTACAGTTTTGGCTTAGATTTTTTCTCCTCTCGGGACTGAATTTTTTTTTGATTTCTGGAGTTAATTTTTTTGCCTGTTTTTGTGATCTCTGGACTGAATTTTTTCCCATTTTTTGTGTGATATCTGCAAGGATGGATTTTTTCCCATTTTTCCCCGGCAACGGCGCCACAAAATTTGGTGAGCAGATTCGGTGTGTGCAAAAGTGCGTCAAAATAAAGCTCAAACTCACACAAATATACACCTAAACCTCACTTAATCAATTGTAGTAAAGCATAGGGATCATTTTCCACAGGGAAGGGGACAAAACCAAAATTTAAGTGCAACTAATTATTTGCTATCTATGTGTCTTAAAGCAATGATTTAGAAAGTGAAATTTAAATAACTAAAACAACACCATTGAAACAAAGAGAAAAACACACAAATGATGAAGGAGGGTGATCCTTGGGTTCAATGCAAAGGTCGGTATTATTTGACTCTAAAGGCAACCGAGTGTAGGGCATCTTAACTAAGTGACTACATCCATTCACTCGAATCTCCTTTCGGTCTCATCGAAATTATAGAATGAGGAATCTCCTTTCGGTCTCATCCCCACCTAGAGCACATTAGCGCCTATGGCTTCCACACAACTCTAATGCACAATTCTAGCCCTAGATGTTTTAGCCAACCACTTCACACTCCCTAGTTCAAGTGTTTAATCTAAGAAAACCACCTATTTTTCACTCCACATCTCCTTTCGGTCTCAATGGAATTAAAGACTAGAAGATCTCCTTTCGGTCTCACTTACCTTTGCACACTAAAACCTATGGCTTCCACAATTTTAGTGCACAATTAAATTCATATGGTAGTTGTTTCTTGTCTCAAACACCTAAATCTAGAGAATGCTAGGTAGTTCTTCCTACTTTTGGTCTAAATTCATGTATATTCTAAAACACACACAAACACCAAGAACACACACTAAATGTGGCCACCATTCAATGCATGTCAATTCATTAAATACAAGTAGGAAAACTTCAATTAATGCAAGCCCATTACTCTACAACCAACAAGAAATCAAAATAAACCTAACCCATACATCAAACACCAAGAATCACCCAAGATAGTTTAGCCTCTCATGGCTTCAAACAACCAACAATCACAAGGAAATATAGCCATTAAAAGCACAAGGAATTGAAAGAAAATACTCCCCTTAATCAAAAGAGTGATGATTCCAACCAAATCCAAACACCTTACAAGCCAAAACAACTCCAAGGATTCCAGTTTTCAAGCCACAAAAAGAACCAAACCCTAGCCTCCAATGAAACTCACGGGTGTGAGTTGAGGAAAATGTGCAAAAAATGTAAAAACTAACCCTAACCCTACAATCTATTATACTCTACCCTATTCTATGTCTCCATGTTTCTCCTACTACTTCCTACTACTGTTTTTCTGCAGAAAATGGGATATTAATACAGCTAGGGGCGTTGGGGAGAAAATGTAAAGTTTCCAAAACATTAGGGACGCAATTTGCAAATTTCAGGATTGCAGGCGTCGTTCTGATTTTGTCCCATTTTGGTCACTTTTCGTCGGGAATTTGACAAAACTTTCTTCATTAAAGTTTTTCCTCTCTTTCTCAACTTTCCATAGAATCTTGAATCATCTCATTTGGACGTGTGAATCAAGAGTTATGGCCTCCGGAAGATGGCTGATTTTTCTCCCTGTTTTCCTCTTCTTTGGTTTTGCCTTGTTCTGCCTTGTTCTGCCTTTGCCCAGTTTTGGTCCATTTTCTTTCGGAATTTGAGAAACCAGTGTTCATGAAAGTTTTTTATCTCTTTCTCATCTTTCCATAGCATCTTCAATCATCTCATTTGGACATTAGCATCAAAAGTTATGAACTCCGGAAGATGAGTGGTTTTTATCCCCTTTTTCCTACAAAACACATAAAAGATGAGAATCACAAATATAATGTGATTTCTCCAATAAACATGGCATATCTCAATGAATTCTATGCAAAAAGAGTGAAAAACACATATATAAGTTTATGAATATTTGATTCTCATCAATCATTGTTTTCACTGTTTGGTTGTAAGCCTTTGGTTGTTAGTCTGAGAATCGCCTGTCCATTCAAATAATTTATACAAATATACTTACCCTTTAAATATGAATGACTACAAAATGCATTCAAAATCCTACTAATTTACATGTATTATCATTATATATGTAATTATTGTAATATTATAATAATTTATACTTATATATATATATATATATATATTTATTTATTTTCTATATATAAATAAACAAAGAGTGTCCTATTAAATTTTAAACCATAATTGTATTAATTACCAATTTTAGTACTTAATAGTGTTTTTAATCTAATATTAGCTTTTACTATAATTATCACTTTATTTCTGTTATTCTTATCTCTTACTATTATTATTAGCCCTAATATTTACTCTTATTATTAGTTACTATGATAATAGCCCAAATGTTAGCTTTTATTATAATAAATATAAAAATACAAATTATGTTATTACCAATAAAAATATTATAATGAATGCTAATAATTATAAAACAATTGTTATATAATTATAATTATACTATTACATTATAATAAAAATATTATAAAATAGTTATAATTATTATAATATAAATTTTTTTTTTAAAAAAAAGGAAAAATGCCCTGACCAAAATGTTCGGGCCTCTTACCGTCGCATTTGCCAAATGAGCCGGTCACATACTTGGTACACGTCCAAATCCCGCCCCACAAATTTCCAATTTTTTTCCCCCATAACAAAAATGGAAAAGCCTTATGAGGTCAACACACAATCCAGTTGTTTCTACCGCAACAAACATTGCCATCCTTTAGGCTGTAGCTGCTACAGTTGGGGATGAATTGATTTTATTTCAATACGAAGGCTTACACCCTGCAAATGGCCAATATAAGAATTTGATGGCGATAATTGGCACCAGATTTTACTATTGGGGAGTCATTTAAAGGAGTTCGTCGAGACCCCTAAGTTGTATCATCTGAGTGAGGTTTTATTGGTTGTTCAAAACTGAAAAAAGTAAAGAGCAAGATAAATTAGTTTCGTCACAATTAATATCAAGAGCATGTACGTGTATTGAATTGCACATTGAATTTCTTGTTATATTTTTTATATCGTTTTTTGTTGGACATTTTAATAAGTTTGCAAAAATCTTGTAATTTGTCCTAATATATATATTATTACTATTAACTTTTATTTTAATTAATTTTAGTATTAAGTTTTTTTAATCAACTTAGTATTTTAATAAAATTTTATTATATTTTCTGATTTTTTTACGGTAAAAATTTAAAATAAACATAAACGCATAATAAAAAAATTCAACTCTTAACACTAAAGTTTGTTATAATAAAAGTTAATATGAATAGTAAAAATATTGACACAAATTATAGATTTTACGCCAGCTTGTTAAAGTTTTTAATATAAAATAACATATAAAAAGTGTAATTAGACAACTTTTGCGATTGAATAAATAATAATATTCTATTCAAAGTGACACACTGAGTGGTATTTCATTAAAGATTTATTGAGATCTGTTTAACTATATGTATTAGTTCTGAATTCATATAATATCAATCAAATTTAGTCAGAGTTAGAGAGAGATAAACTCAAAAGTTTGCCAAGGAAATAATCTCGAAATCAAAATGATTATCTAGACTATGGATGAGAGTATTGATAAGCTCTGTCATATAAATAACTTATTGAATATGTTTTATTATTTGTATCATTACATAATCTATATATATATATATATATATATATAGAGCCATGAAGTATCCTCAAAAGTCTAACAAGGAAATAATCTAGAAATCAAATTAATAACGTAAACTCTGTTCCAGGTGTTCGGATGACCACTTTTAAATACGAATGACCTGTGAGTAATTGTATTATTTTGACGTGTACTAGATTCATTCCGTGAAGGATATATTGATTCAGCCGTTGGTGCCAGTTTGGAATTATAATTCTGTCTTGCGGAATTATACATACTTTAGCCATTAAACTAAACTTTTACCCTTACAAGTATTTAGATTGTACTATTTTGAATACTAAACCACTTAATATCTTCTTCTCAACTAGACGAAATGTTACATATATGGTTGTTCAAATCTTAAAAAGCCAAGACCAACTGTGACACTTACAGTATTTTTTGTGGAAATCATGTTGACATGAAAGAAGTAAATTTGGCCAGAGAAATATAATATGAATTAAAGAATAGTTTAAGATTGAACAAAGTTGAACACAGATTCCACATTTTATTAATTGCAGCAAGTAAAATGTAAAGCTTCTACGTCAAATTGGGTACATGAAGCCATGTTCATTGATTGAATGGGTAGATGTAACTTACTTTCTGTGGGGTGTGAGCCGAGCAGGAAAACCATGTTCAGGAAAAGGGGTTACATGATACTTAATCTTCTCATTTTGATCAAGTTTCTCTAATTTAAATGAAGTTACCACATTGTAAATGACTACAAGTATCTCCAGTTTTGCATACTCTCTTCCAGGGCAAATTCTAGATCCACCACCAAAAGGTACGAAAGTATATGGTGCCGGTCCCTGCCCTTCAAATCTTGAAGGATCAAATTTCTCCGGATTCGAAAAATATTTGGAATTCTTATGTGTGGAATACACGCTCCATAATGTCTGATCAAAAACGTTTTCAAGAATATATGATTAGATTACTGGCTTTCGATCACTTACTAATATTATGTCTCTGCTAGCTTGAATCTGATAAAATTATAATTTGGAATCATACCTTCCAGCCTTTGGGAACTGTAAAACCAGCATATGATAGATCAGTGGTCACTTCTCTAAACGTCCCTGGAGATGGTGGTATCAACCTTAAAACTTCACGTGCAACATTCCAGGAGTACTTCATCTTATGAATATCATTCCAGTTCAGCAGTTCTTGCCCATGTTTGGAGCTTGAAATGTCCATACATTCTGTAAAATACAAACCAAAAAAAGAAACATACCGCTTTTGGTTAATATAGTTAATTTCAACATCTATCTATTTATTTCTTTTTCTTACTTCATCTGTTGTATTATTGTGAAAAAGTTTGATTCGTTAATGAAGCAATATGGTACCAAAATTATCAGTTACCTTTGTAGACCTCATTGTAAGTATGTGGAAGTTCTGCAAGATATCTCAAAACAAAAGTTACTGCAGCACTGGTGTCATCATAGGTGGCAAGTAGTACGCTTGTCAAGATATTACAAATATCCTTTTCATTCATGGAGCTTGTGTTTTTCGATTGGAACAGAATGTAAGATAACAAATCGACGCTTTCTGTAGCATCCCTTTCCTCGAGGAGTTGGGCTTCCATCTTCCTCTGTGTAATAATCTTAACAATCTCGTCCTTGACTATTTTGCCTACTCTCATAGCCTTATTATAGGCTGTTCCGGGCAAGTCAATAGGCACTGAAATCATCACAGATTCCACCATATCAAAGGAGGCACGCAACGAGTCGACAAGCTTAGGATCTTCCAAGCCCAGAAACAATCTACAAGCTATTGAAAAAGTGATCTTCTTTGATAAAGTATAAACCTTAATTTTTTCAAAAGGCGCCCAGTCAGTATCGAGCTGTTTACGAGACATGGAATCCATTACAGGAATGCATTGTTTTAACGATGCAGGTCTTAGAAATTCTTGAATCAGACCCCGACTCATGTAAGTTGCTTCCTTCAATGTCGTCCCTTCAGGAAGTGGATATGTTAAAGGCTTTCGAAATGCCTCTGGCCACCAAGTAGTGAGACTTTTGTTCTCGTTGGAGAATAAAAACTTGTTACCTGCTGGTCCGCAGAACACTGCCATTTTTTCTCCGAGCAATGAGGTTCTGAACACACCTTCTGAGTATTTTTCCATCCTCTTCTCAATGAATTTTTCTGGCCCTGATGAACTGTACTCCATAGTTTCTCCAATAATCGGCAATCCTGTTGTGCCTAGTGGTAGTTTTGAGAGGCTATTCTTGCGTCTTTGAAAATGGTAGCCAACAAGGGAAGCAAAAATTACTAGGAGTGATAAAAATAGCTGGGAAATGGACTCCATGATTACGAAGGATAGGATGTGGTGTACCACCTAACATATATATATATATATATATATATATATATATATAATCTCATAAAAAACTGTGTTTTTTTGGTTATATTTGTGTGCAGCAAATATAAAAAATATTATTTTCCAAATTTCATTAAATGTATGTATCTAACTAAATCTCTAACTTTATGAAATAAATATCTAACACATAAGTAGATTTGAATCAAGCAATCAATATTTAAAATTACCCCTTTATTAACTGGCATTTAACATTTTGGATTGTGCTATTACACGCACCTAAGGATATCAAGGTCAAATTGTCAATTTTCAATGCTTTCCCCTATGATAAATGACATTTTATATTGAATTGTGAGATTACTAGCATCAATACTTTGTTTTCGGCTTCTACAAAGAAAACTGAACAGAGAAATCTTCTATCAAAACATTGTTTATTCTCCCTCTGAAATAATATTTTTTGAATATTTAAATTGCTAACGAATTTCCTTTCTTCTTATTTTGAACTTCTGACTCCTAAGTACCTTTAATCTCCAGCCAATACAATAAAAATTTCCTCAAAAATTTTTTCTCTTCCTAAAAAAAGGAAAAAGAAAAATACCGCACTCTACACTGAATAATATGAAAAGATTTAATGGATGAAAATTTAGACATGATAAGTGATAATAAAACACACAATTAATATTTCGATAAAAGAAAAATTTGTATGATAAACAAAGAATTAATTTTTCAAAAAGAATTTTATTTAACCAAACAACAATTGTTTCAATACATTGTTGGAGAAATTATAATACAATTGCAGAACAGAAAATCTAGTTCTAGTAAATCCGTAGTTGAATGTTGCTGCAACATTTATATTCAATAAAAGGCCTAGTTTTCTCCACCACCAACTTATCCAAAGTCAGTAAAAACTCAAAAAAGCTCTGCCAAAACCCTTGAACCTTACCGTTGGATATATTTGGAAGAGCTTAGAATTTCGGAAGGTTTAAAATAACTTACAATATGATTTATTAGAATAATTCTTTTGTTTTTCTCTTTGGATCACTATCAAAGTAATTAAACTAATTAGCTAAAGCCCAAGCAATCCAAAAAATATTCTACATATTACTGGATTAGATAGGTAGTATGCACTATGACACAATATAAGGGAAGATTACTATTTGTTAGCTACCAAATATGCACATGCAAGGAGCAAGAAAAAGAAAATATACTCCCATCCTCTCAAAAAAAGTCTTTATTTTGGTTAATATATAATTTTTTATTAGTTATTAATTACAATTCATTTAATATACTATTAAATATATAATTTTATATTTTTATTCGTACTTTTTAATTTTGAATATATATAATTATTATTAGTAAGAATATTTTAAAGATTTAGTTTGAAAGTGGATTTTTTTTTTGAAATAAAAAAAAATTTCAAAATAACTTTTTTTTTTAAGATGGAGAGAGTACTATTCTTTAGTAATTTATCATTACTCGAAACAAATAGTTGTATCAAAAGTTTTTTCACTTATTCCTTTGGTATTTTTAAAATTTATTCAGAACAAAATGAGTCATAAAGTCTTATTTATTTATTTGTCTTTTACTTTTGAGATTTTTTCTTTTCATAATCTTAGAATGTGTTTGATTAGTATTTTAAAATAATTTTTAAAATAATTTTTTATTTTTTAATTTTTAATTAATTTCTTCTCTCATAATTATTATATAAAAAAAATTTAAATACTTTGAATCCAAGCCTTTATTAGTTAGGTGAGATTTCTTTTTCCTTGCTCGTTGACGCAAGAAAGCTGCTACAAATTTTCAGCAGCGTAATTGGTGGGCCGTGGTTTGTTCGCAGTTGGACAAGAATTGAAAGCTTTCATGATTAGGTGACTTTTCAACATCAAGAAATGGCGAGATCTGTCCGAGATCTGTGGGCTCAGGATTGATAAGAGTTGCCCGTTTAGAAATGCAACAGGACAAGGATTGATCTGCACTTTATTGAATTATAATTGTTGTCTATGTCAGTATAAAATAGTTTCATATCAATGCGAAAAATCATTTCAAAGTAGTTGACTATTAAATATTGTTTGATTGGTGTTCACTAAATTTGCTAAGATCGCCTTCCAGTTATTTCAATATTTTGTCTTTTGCTTATCTCTAAAATATCTTTTGGTTTAAAAAACGTCCCTTCTGAATTTCAAAGGATTATGAATGATATTTTTAATCCTTATTCAAATTTTGTTATTGTTTATATTGATGATATGTTAGTTTTCTCAGAGAATATATTGTCTGAAATGACTCTTCTTCGTCTCCTTTATTTGAATTCTTTCCAAATATACCTTTATTCAAGCCATATGAAATTCCTAATCAATTGACCAACCTATTCAAGAAAAGCCTTTGTCTGAATTTGAGAAAAGATTAGCCAAAATAGACGAGTCATTTCAGACTCCTAAGCCCAAGCAAAAAATGGAAATGGGGTCATCTTCTGTTTCTGCTCAACCATCCAAGTCAAATGATGAATTTCAAAGTAAATGGTGGAAAGAATTCAAGAACCATGTTCTTTTAGAAAGATTTTCTTCTGAGTAAAATTCCTTTCTAAGATATTCTTTATCAATTTGAAAACTGATTTGGGTATCCAAAATCAAAGTTCTTAATTCACTAATTGGAGTATTATCAGTAATAGTAGAGTATGTTGGAGATTTTGGTAAATCTCTGTGATCTGATGAGGATGGTTCGGTTTGAACTGTATACCTTGCTTGACGTATACTTGATGAATTGTCAAGATGTTGAAACATGGTTGAGGATGAAGACATTGGTCTAAAGTCAGACACGGAATGTCTAGGTTGGGAACAAGCAGGATTAGAAGTAGAGATCCTAAAGCTAAAAGTTCTTTCAAACCTGATTTGGACAGCTTCAGTTGGAAACTGTTGGATACTAGACACCGTTGTATTTTTTACTGGAACGGTGGGTGCCGCATCCGGTAGCAGCCATTGTTCTGGAAGTGTGACTTGGTTCCAAGTGATAGACTTGGGTACGGTGATTTGGGATCTGGCTAGATGCATGCGGAAGAGGATAGTTTCCCTTTTTGTGAGACTTTAAGGCTCACACTAAAAATTTGAACACATGGCTTTATCTTTGGATCCTAAACAAAATTGCTCTTTGGAAGTGTACTGCTTTAGTTTTATAATTTTCAGTTTTAATATTTAAAGTGAGAGTGTCTAAAATGTTTCTATCACGTAAAGAAACAGTGAAATTTGGAAAACAATCAAAATAAACTGGTCCATCACATAGACTGGTTTCAACCATTCCAAGCAATGAATCATCAAAGTTTAAAAATGTACAATCTCTTAGAGCAAGTAAAAGAGATGTATCTAGACCTTCTCTAGTAAGTGGTTTTGCCACCACTTGTACTAGACCAAAATGAAGGTAGTTATATTTTCGTAAATGTTTTTCTATAGTTTTTCTTGACAAAAGTTTAATTTTTTCGTAATCAGAGTGAAGAGCTATGGTTTGTTCTACTGTTTTAATTGTGTAATCTGAAGTTAAAGACCATTTTGACTCATGATAAACATGATTAGTTGGGTGTTTAGGAATTTTCCAATTGTCTATAGTTTGACTAATGTTTTCTAAATTAATTTCTTCTTTAAGAAGAGTGTTTGAAGAAGAGGAAGAAGAAGAAGAAGACGCTTTAGAAAAAGATCTAAAAAGAGAAGACATGTTGCAAATAAAGATACAAGGAAGCAAGCAGACAGAAATGCAATAAACCTTATAAGACTTTTAACCCTTTCCTTTAGTATCAAAAGCTTTCGAGTTCCATGGGAAAATAATCATGAATTTTCAGTTTATGCTAAAGTTATTATAAATCTACCAAATAATTATAAATTTTAACATTTTATGTTAAAGTTGTTATAGATCAACCAATTTTTACTCAGACCGATTTCATTTTACCAATCCTAAAGTTTTTGGGACTCTAAGACCCTCAACAGCTCAACTGGATTTACCGCCCTACCCTGGGTCTTACTACCATAACACTGTTGGTAAAACAGGCAAAATACAAACAGATCTGCATCAAAAAGGTTAGATCCACAAGAACAATATCATAAAGCATTAAAATAAATAATTATTAAAGGTAGATGCATAATAACAATATCATAAAGTATTGAAATTCATCATTACAATCCCACTTCCCTCTCTGGCTCTGATACCAGTGAGGAGAGGGACCCCTTAAAAGAACAGAAAGTAAAAGGAGAAGTAGGTCACAGACGGACTGCCACTTAGAGGAAAGGGATAGGTGATTTAGCCAACCATAAACAGGATATAAATAAGAATATTAAATAAACAGAAATTTAAATGACAGGTTTAAAGAAGAAATTAATTTAGAAAACATTAGTCAACCAATGGAAATGGGGTCATTGTATATATATATATATATATATATATATATATATAATGCTGTAACATTGCTAAAGTAGGGACACATTTACGTATCAACAAATCTCTCCAATGACATTTTTACACCTACAATTACAAAACTGGTCCCTTACAAATTGTCATTGAACTTTTTTACACCTAAATATTTAAAAATAATTTTTTCGATTCTTACTATTTACAAAAAAATTTTTTGTCCTTTGTTGAATTCAGTCCTAGTATTTATGAATGGTAATCACGTGAGAGTCGCATAAACTTTTTTTTTTAATTCTTTTTATCAAATTGAAAAAACTCAACACATATTTAATCCTCTCCAATGAACATTGAATTTTACTTCACTTGTCTTACATTCAAATATGTTAAGGTTTCGTTTGGTACCTTAGAATTGAGACCATAGACTTAAAATTCAAAATCCTAATTTCAATTATATTGTTTATTTCTACAAAAATTTTAAAAATTAAAAATTTACACCAATTTTAAATGGAGGTAACCGATAAAATAGGCTCTTACATATTGACGAATAATTATTTTTATCCTTCACTTTTAAAATGATAAAAAAAAGTCCATCACATTTCATTAGTTTACTTTTTTAGTCCCCCGTCATAATTCCATCTAATTTTCCGACAAAATGGCGCTCGTGCACTGCATGTGCAATTTTAACTAAGGGCAAAACAGAAAAAAATAAAATAAAGTCAATCCACCCACCCTCAACCATCGTCCCCGTTGAGAGACCCTAAACCCAATTGGTTTTCATAACCCCAAACTTTCCACCCCGTCACGACACCATCAACCCAAGCTCTAGTTTTCCATTAACCCAAACCCTTCACACTGGCACAAAATCAGATCTTATGAAGGGAAAAAGAAATGAAATAGATGGCACAAGGAATACTATGTTATTGCGGGAAGGAAGCTACTATGCAAACTTCATGAACCTTAACAAACCCCAAGAAGAAGATTCTTTGGATGCGAAGACTACGATGCAAATGAAGTTAAATTGATTTTACTGAATTATTATCTTTTTTGAGGCATTGTAGTGGCTCATTGTCTACTCACAATTTTAATATTTGAACCCATAAGTCGTTTTGGTTCTACTTGGCTAATGTCAAAATTAATAGTCAGCCTAAAAGTTGGGCAATGTTTTGAGTTTTGATTCTGAAAATCTGTTGCATACTATTTGTAAAAGAATCAAGGTTGTGGCTTTTTCCGTTGGTGTAAGAGACTGTGTGGACAATGCGAGAGATCAACTAAGATAATTGGTTGTTTGCTTAGCACAGTTGGAGAGCTAGAAGCATATATACAAACAAGAAAGAAGAATGAGAAAGTCTGGAGAGCTCTTTTGATTTTAACATGTGTTATTATTGTGTACCAATTATGTTAGGGCTATAGCTTGTATTGTTTGATTTTGTGCCCAAGATAGAGAAGGTTTAGGGTTAAAGTAGATTGTGCAAAATGTGATTGTCTTGAGGAATTATGGGTTGAAGGTTTTACAATTAAATGGATAAGTTGGTAGGTTGTGCCTTTTGTTTTGTTTTGTAGCTTGTGTAGAATTTGCCTTTTTTATTTGTTGTATCCATGTCTTTTGTTGTATCTTTTGCACAATATCTATGTATGTATTGTTTTGTTTGTTGGTAATTCCGTTTGCAAGGATGTAAAACATGAGTTTTCAATTGTAGGGCTGACTACACCATCACTCCCGCTTGAACCAAACCACAGCAAATTCTCCAAGAAAATTCCACAAACTTCCGATTAGTAGGAAGCAATCAATTCCATACACAATATTCGTGCAAAGGATTTTCCATTTAACTCACAAATATTCAAGGTATAAACACAGACATTAAAGTAAGGATCAGTTTATAGTATGTGATTCAGCACTATATAGTTTCAATATATAATCTAAACTAACCAGTTCAAACAGAGAGCTTTTCTGCCTAACAAATAGCTATTGAGTGACTATTACAACATTACAATTCAAGAATAGGATACTTAGGTCAGCATAACTGCTTTTGCAGACATTTACAGAGAAGCAAAACAAAAGGATCATTTTGCCAATCCAAAAGACCAAAACAACTTAACAATTATATTCAATCTAGGAGAGATTGGATACTCTTCTCTTTGACTAACTGCAACAGAAACTACAACTTGCAAGTCCAATATACAAGTCTGGTAAACATTGGTAGATCAACTTCTTCAAGGTTTATTTAAATTTTGATCCGTTTCCTAGTGCAAACAATCAGAGTCACTTTAAATAATTAAGATATCATCATTCTCATCATATATGGCTACCAATAAATATTAACCTCTACTTATTCACATTAGACAAAGTACAATAAAACATCAACTTCTGCATTAAAAGAAATGAAAGGAAGATGTGATAGATCTTGGCTTCGGATGGATGCTCAAACCCTAAATCAACTATTGCACGAAGAAGCTCTGGCTTCAATTGAAAATCTCTAAATCCGTAACTGTGAATACTTACATAGTCTTTACATTTGATAAAAGTTTTAGAAAAACACTTGGTTAAAAATAAGCCGATGATGGCAAGTGCCTCAAATGGCACAGTTGAAGAGAACATCAAGCTTACAATTGGCATCAAAAGTTCTAGCTAGCAACTAAGAAGTAATGCTCGAAGTGGAAAGAATGTCAAGTTTTATTTTTCATAACACATTTCATGCATGATAAGTAGTTTACACTTCGAAAGGTATAAAACACTTAAAGATATAGATACAAATGTTCATATCATAGCACTTGATGACCCATTAACTAGTTTACACTTCAACATTGTAAAAAATGTGGACAAGATAATTCAACTAGTTTCCATAAGCCAAATCTCAAAAATAACTCAAACCAAAATAAAATCTCCACGAGACAATATGAGTCTATGAACAAAGAGAGAGAGAGAGAGAGAGAGAGAGAGAGAGAGAGAGAGAGAAGAGACAGGGAGAGGGGGAAAAAGTCCATTTATACACTTAAACCTCCAATGGTAAGAGACAAACAAAAGAAAGATCCACACTTTCAATAAGCACATCACCTTCAATAATTTAGTTTAATCTAAGAGGGTACTGAGAACTTTCAAAAAGGTTTTACAAAGGTTTAACACTTTTGAGACATCTTGTCATATGACTTATAAATGTAGTCAAGTATATAATTTTCCCTTAGACACAGCAATATACATATTTGAACAAAAAACAACAACTTTCTATCATATGCATGCATCAAACGAATCAAACAGAGAGTAAAATTCCCAAAGTCCCTTAAAACTAATATACAAAATCAAAATCATAACCGTGAATATTGGTAATAAGCAATAGTATAACCACTTCCATGTGGAAAATTATAAAGGGTATAAACATACTAACCATAAATTTTTTTTCAGGGGAAAAAAAAAGAAGAGAAAATTTACCCTATACATAACAAATGTAGACTGCCATATGATCCTAATTGGCATCATCCCGCCTATCTTTTGATCCGATTGGTGCCCAAAATGATGTAGTATCTGAACGCAATATTCTAGAAATTGCCTCCTGCAAGCATTGAAGCATAGATGCCATGACTAACAGTAATATAAAAAAATTTGTAGGGTTATGGTTAAGTGTAACTACTTACTTTCATCCTAAAAAATTGAGATTCGAGCAAGCTATACAAAGATACAATGGTGCTTCAACACTCAGCCTGATTGTGACTTGGTTATCTACATAAACTGCATCAAGTGACCTTTAACACCCTTACCTAGTTACGAGATACAAAAACATGTACTTAGGCAAACAGACTTCACTAATGTATTAGCCATAGTAACACATAACTCTATCCACATTACCTTGCCAGGGGGCTTTACGCTATTACTCAAAGAGGGCTTAACTACCTGCTTTCTTGGACTCACCCTTGCCTGCATATCCTTAGCATTTGGTTGCACACCCGACTCTTGTGTAGCAGGTCCTTAATGTGGTACAAATGGATCATGATCCGAAAATGGTTGATGAGTATCTAATGTAACCTTCTCGGGTTTCACCTGGGTTTCCAAATTTGCACTGTCTCGTTTAGGGCACTTTCTTGAGTTGTGCCCAGCTACCTTACAAATCCTACACTTATAAATCATTTGGCTAGCCCGTGATAATTTTTGCACATTTCCAGATTTACTTTGCCCATTTGGATTTTCATCAATGTCTCTACGCCTTAACTTCTTGGGCTGGCTAGGAAGTGGAACCCCCTCGGGAGGTAAACTTGGGTTTCTACCCACTTTTTCCCACAAATGCTCATCATTGATCGAGGTTTATGACATCTTTGTATGCCTTTTTGTAAGCATGCTTCATGTAGAAATCATGGTTGAACATTTTCAGATGCTCATTGGTTGTGCTAATAGCCACCACCACATGTATACATGGGATCCCTTTTGGGTCTCATTTCTTGCAGCTACACATTCTAGCAACTAAGTCAACAGTGTATTGCTCCCCATACATACACCTTATTTCGAACTTGAGCTCGCTTACCCACGTAGCGATACAAGCACTTGATTGTTGTTTCATACTCTCTAGCTTGGCCTAAATCTTTGGGCATATGTTTCATTTGAACCAGCTAACCAACCACCTTTTCTTCTTTGTTATGACCATTAGGTAATATTGTATTTATTCCAGAAGGCCAAAATCGACTTCTCTCTTGCTCTCAAAATGACAGCATTGAAACTTTCACAAATGTTGTTGGCAATAATGTCACATTTGGGAGCGGTTCGAAAGTGAGCTTTGCTCCAATGTCTCGGAGTGGTATGTTCAGCTAACCACTTGTAGGCAGCCTCGTCCATCTCTTTGATGGCCTCCATTTCATGCACAAACTTGTTCATGTAGGTTGACTTTGTAGCTGCCCAAACTCTATCTACTATTGCCATTCTCTTATGCATTGAGTGAAAATTCTTAATCATGTACCAAGCACACATTCTATACTCCGTCCTAGGAAGTAGCTCCTATAAAGCATTAGTCAAACCTATCAAATTTTGTATGAAAAAGAAATGAAATCAGTGACGGAACATAATAATTAATATTATATTACAGTATAGCATTTGATGTGTGAGGTAATTGAGATATTACCTTTTGTTTGTACATTATAAATGTCCATTATTAGGGGTTCAAAATTCTAAGGTATTCTTTCAACTCCTGAAAAAATTACTTCCATGTAATCTTGTTTTTTACCTCGATAACTGCTAAGGTAATAGGGTATATTTCGTCGTTGGGATCCATTCCCACGGCAACTAGCAATATACCCTAGTGGAGGAATTAGAAAACATCTGTCTAACCCAACCACCGGCCTATATCCAGCCAAAAAGCTTTGTTTGCATGCATTCAAGCACAAATACATTTTTTTTTGAATTGCTCATCACCCTCATCCATCTTTGCTGTTCTAATGAAAACATTTGACTCAGGATTAGTCCATAGCAATTCTGCACAATAGTCATGCAACTTGTTGTACTGACTTGTATAGTCTCCCTCGATCATTTCCTTTGCTTTCTTCTTTGCCAAGTAAGCTTAATTCCTTGATATTTAGGTCGGAATGAACGTTTTGCGCAAGGTCTCCCACACTCAAATTTGATAGTCTAATGTCTTCCTTATACTTGGCTGACAGGAATGTCAAGGTTGCACACTCGTGGTTGAATGTCTGCTCGTAGTTGTGAACACCATTTATACTTTGAATTTGAAAATCTTGTTTGCTCTTTCACAGGGCAATGGAGATGAACTAGTCATATGCCTTACAAAAGGCCTTGATGCGTCTCTTGTCATTTTTCTTGAACTATATCATCATCCCATGCTGCACTCCTTGGTGCTTACAAGCACTCTTGAACTTATCTCTGAAACTAAAAATCATCCCCACCTTCAATTGAAGGTCCACCATATCAGTCTCAACCCTAAATCTCTAAAAGTATTGAGATTTTTTGGTGGCATCACTGTTATAATCTGAACCCGGATGACTCCCTAGTTGCTCATCACTTTGCAAGCATTTGTCTTCTAGCTTATCATAGTCCTCATTGACATCTGGTTGTGACCGTTTAACTTTATCCCTAACCTGTGTAAACTGTCTTGCAACATTTAGCCATTCACCCTCCCGTAACTTAGCATCTCATGCAAATCTTCCTCATCACTTAATTCGTATTCACTATCGCGCAGGCCCCTAACATCTGTGTTGTCTTCTTCCTCTATTGCATGGTTATCCGTCACCTTGTCTAGATTTGCGCACTCGTTGGAGGCTACAGGTGTGGCATCCTCCTATACTTTCCCTCTTTTGCTTTGCCTCGCAGCACTTGATGATGTTTCATGCTGGAAACCTGTACCCCTTTTACCTTTTTACCATTTGGCACCATCGATGGATTTGGGAGGCATTGCACTATCTTTTCTTTTCTTAGTGGATGTTGACATACTCCTCTTTGCCCCTGGTTTTTTTCTTCCCACCTCTCATTTCCGTGTCTATCTATTTTCCTGAACCCCTTTCCCTCCCCTACTAATCCTCGGCAGCTTGCACATCTTCAGTTGGTCCACACTGTGCAGCTTCATTTTCTGGGAAATTTTCTTCATATCCATTAGCTGAAACCTTTGTGGCATCCAGTTTAGTATGCTAGATGCTTTCAACTATACTGGCAACACATTTCTCTCTACCAACATCTCTTTCATTTTGTCCACCCGTGACTCCCAAATCATCATTCTTTTGACCCCCAACCCCAGTCTATTGTGTATGCAAATTATTAGCAGTTTCTTCTTCAGCTAATGGCCACTTTGTTATATTTTGTTCGGTGAATTGCAAGCGTACAATATCAACAAGTAATAAAGTAGTGAGTAGAGTATCATTCCCACGAGGATTGAAGCAAATTTAAGCAATTGCTTACCAACTTGATTAATTCAAGAACAAACTAACCAATCAAATTGTTGTATTGATTGAAACAAACTAATAAAGAATGAAAAATTTATAACAATGAAAAATACTAAAAATTTACCAAATTAATTAAGATGTTAGAGACTTCAATTTCACTTAATCAATCCTAATTAACTCTCTTGACTTGTCATGCAATTAAATTAAATTCCAAATTGTGATGGTGAAATTTCCCTAATGTAAATTAATAGCCGACATCGGTCTAATAACCCTATTTAGATTAAAATCAACACACACTTGGTCCAGGTGAATTTAGATTTCTAAAATGCATTAGGAACTATGGAAATTGCCAAATTCAATCTAAGTAGCCACGACTTAATTCTACTACCGAAACCACATGAACAACCTAGATTATTACCATCTAAATTGAATTCACGGTTTAATATCACATGAGCACATGCATGTCATCTCCACACGGTATCAAACAAGCATAAAAAATCAATTAGGTGGTGATCAATCACCTAAAAGCATTAAGAACATGATATTAAACTTACAATTGAAATATAGATTGCATGAACAAGTCTTAAGAATTAATTATTCATGATTAAGATCCATCTAATCTCTAACAAAAGAAATAAGAACATAATAAAATTTAAAATAACAAAAAAAAATAAAAATAGACATAATTAAAATAAATTCTGAAAATTAAAGTAAACAATATTTAATAAATGTAAAAACTATAAAATACTAAATACTTGAAAATAAAACACAACTAGAAATTCATAACAAAACACAAGAAATAAAACTACTAAAATTACTAAATTAAACTAATTAAAGAAAAACAAGAAAAGACAAAACCCGTAAAAGTTGAAGTCCAAAACACAAAATTCTGCTGCCTTTTGTTTCTACACCCGTGAGCTTCCAAAGGAAAAAGAGTAAGCTTTTACTTCCAACTCTGCACCCAAGTCCAAGTTGGCGGTTGTAATTGCTAAACTTTATTAAACTAACTAGAACAAACAAGAAAGGACTGGACGTGAAGTCCAGGAAGAGAACAAGAGAACGACGGAAGTTTCAAGAAAAGCAGAGGCAGAGGCAATTCTGAAATTCTTAGAGAAAATAAGGAACGGCTACTACATCTAAACTAAAGAAAGAAAAGAAAGAAAACAGAATGGATGTGCTTGCTGCTACTCCTAAACTAATGAACGAAAAGAAAAACAAAGGAAAAGAAAGGTGTTGCTCTATCTAGAAATTCTGCTACGAGAAAGACCTCAACTAAAGCTAAAGAAAACAATAGAAAAATAAGAAGAATAAGAAGAAGACATGAAAGACCCGATGGCTGCTGCCTACTTTTATAGAAGAAACTAGCGGCTTCTATTTCCAAATTGCAACACGTTCTTTTCTTTTCCTTCTTGTACTCGGCTTCTATGTCCTTGTTGTTGCCCGACTTTTTGTTGCATAATTTGTGCTCATCTTGGTTTTGTTTCCTTGTGCTCGGTTTATTCTTTTTGGCTTTCTCGATTCCTTTTTGTCTTCAAACTGCAGTTGTCTTCTATTTCCTAATTGTAGCTATCTTGTTTTTTTCCTTGTCCTTGAGCAGCATGGTTTTGTTCTTTCCTAATTGCAACCCAACTTGTAGTCTTTTTCCAGCTGAAGACGCCTTTTGTTCTTTTTGTTTCCAAATCCCTTTGCAGCTGCTTGCCTTTTTGTTTTCTTGTGGCTGAAGCTTCTTGTCTGTCTTTTTTTTTTTTTTCCTTTTCTACCCACAGCTTCTTCATTCCCTTTTTTTTTGCTTTAGCTTTTGACAATAAAATAGTCCCAAGATAATTCGTTAGTCCTTTGATCCTCAAATTAGAAGAAAATTTGGGATTAAACTCAAAAGTTATACAAAAATTTTAGATAACTTGGTAATCATAAAATCAAAGGAAAAGTTGGCCAAAATATGTAAAAACAAATCACAACACAAGCCAATTTCTAACCAAAATTAATAAAAATACCCTATATAAAATAGAGTTATCATATTTACATTATTGGATAACTCTCTAGGATTTTCATTTGCAGGCTATGAGCTAGACCCAGGAGTTTGATTCTGAGCAGCTTTTGCACTCACTTCTCTAGTTTTCTTCAACGGTGACTTCTTTAAAGCAAAACACTTGATCCTCTTACCCTTTTTTGAGGTAGAAGCCAATGCTTGAAATATAGCCTAAGATATAGGTTAACCAATATTTTCTTTTTTTCCCTCTGCCCGCCCACCTCTATATTTATACTCCACGTATAGATCCACCAACTTGAATTATTGCCCATATTTGGCTATATCCATTGCATCATTTTCACAAAAAAATTATTCATTAGCCCATTATCCAATGTTTGGCCAGGAATTAGGTAATAATACCCAACAGCCGATGCATCATAACTCAATTTTCCAACTAGCTTGTCTAACACACATATGGACCACATGTTTGGATTGCAATAATCAGCTACATCAACCTTTCCCCCGACATACTGTTTAGCAGGATTATTTACAAACTCCCGACCACAGAAAATCCTAATTGTAAACAAATCACAATGTAGCCTTGCCAAAATGTACAACAGTAACGCACAGATGTCAAAATAAACTCTACAACGTTTCTTCAAATACATTACTGATGGTATAAGTATTCAACCAAGATGCACAAAAGTAGAAAATATACATATACATCAAAAGCTAGCAGATCGAAAGAACATCTTCATTTTGATGAATGAAAAAACGTCCGTATTAAAGACGTAATGCAATGCGAAAACAACTATTCAGCACGGGCTTTTGGAGTCCTACATCAACACACACACACACACATCCATGCATGTTATCACTCATCATCACCTAAAAAATATAGCTTCCCCTAGCCAGTCCTTTGTTGATTTTTTGTTCACTTGTGACCCTTATTATAACCTCCCCTTGTCACAAAACTATTGTCACATCTTTCACTACTCAGATGTCTATATATGTGTGTGTTTTCCTGAATTTTCACTTGAAAGGGTGTCGTTTCTTTTAAAGGGGACTCCAAGGGTGGTTTAAAATTTGCATGAGAACAATGCCAATTGGTGAAAATTGAGACATAAATGCAGCTAGACAATTATAACTATCATAGAATTTAGATCAATAATCAACAAGTACTTGAATTAAAAGAAATAACTATGCATTTAATAACAAAACCTCACAGTAATTGCAATTAAAATCAATCATTTCCGTAAATAAGAAAATAAGTGTTTAGGCACTCACAGTGGCACACATGACTTCTTGAATATCTTGAGAAATTTCTAACCCTGAGAAAGAAAATAAGAGAACATTTGTTTTAGGAGAGAGGCAGCTGCTAGTGGTATATTTCGGCACCCTTGGTTTTCCTTTTATAACAAAAAACTAACTCCTAAAATATAGTAACGATAACAATTCTAAAGAGTTAGAAAAAACCAACTTCTATTCTAAAAGGGAAATATAATAAGAATAGGGAAATATCCTCAACTAAAATAAAAGATTTGTTCCCTAAAAATTTGCTACAATATTCTCTTTTTTTAATTGCTTTCTAGTCACCTAAAGACTCATCTTCTTGATAAAGTTCTCACTCAGTCTGTCAGAGCCTTAGCTGTGCCCACAATAGACAATTAAAAGTCTTCTGGTCACACACGTCTTCACAAAACTTTGCTTTTTGTCCTCTTTTCCTCCAATTCTCCAATTTTCATATCTAAAACAAAAAGTATAATCAATTTAATCATTTCACTCTAAAATCAACCTAAAATAGGGAAAATAAGTACAATAAACATGTACAATTTAAACTCTATCAAATCCCCACACCTAAACCATGCTTGTCCTCAAGCATGCACTAGATCAATATAGCCAATATCTTTCTCTCCATTCCTTCCCCTATTTCAACTCATCCACAAATGACTCAAAGTCATTACATATTAGGGATTCTAGCTAGAATAGCAATCTAGAGAACAAGTATTCATAGCATGATTCTAAACAAAACATATTATCAATTCCAACGATTTCATCAGAATCAAATGCAACAAATTTGATACCCTTTCATAAGTTGCACTCTAATCATTCAAAGTGTTTAGACGGTTCATTTAGTACTCAAATCAAACATAGCTTGTCATTACCATAAGCTTGCATACATATCACATCACCACCACTAATTAAACATGAATCTATGTAAAAATCATAGGGTCTTTAAAAGGGTTGTAACAAGACTTAGGTAAAAGGTGGGGAAAAAGAAAGTAAAAATTTAGGTTACGCAAATCAAGATATGTATGAACTTCCTTACATGACTCAAAAGTAATATTTGTAGTACATTGGAATAATTTCCTTATTCCAAATAACATACATCCTTTTTTGGCAACTTGCATAGCACAATTGGACCTTTGGAATACAATGGAGAACACTGAACTTGTCCAACCTTCATATTCCCAAAGGGATATTTTTACTATTTTCTTTTTCATAATTTCCATTTTTTTTCATTCTCCTCTTTTTTCTTTTTCTCTCTTTTTTTTTCCATCATTTTTTTCCTTCTATTGCATTCAACAAAATGTTAAATAGGCAATTCATTCCCACATACTCTTGACAAAGGGTTAAACAATCGTAAACAAAGACAATAGTTAAGGTTAAACAATGAGGTGTTACAACAAAAAAAAAAGGTTAAACCTCAAAATTGGCTAACTAGGTGTATATGTAATGGGATGAACTTTTAGAGAGTCTAAATTGGGTAACCTAGTTGATAATTCTATTTTATATAGGGTATTTTTTATTAATTATGGTTGGAAATTGGCTTGTGTTTTGATTTGTTTTCACATATTTGGCCAAATTATCCTTTGATTTTATGATTTCCAAGTTTTCAAATATTTTTAGAACTTTTGAGCATAATCTTGAATTTTCTTCTAATTTGAGGATCAAAGGACTAACTAATTATTTTGGGACTACTTTATTGTCAAAAGCCAAAGCAATTAGGAAAAGAAGAAGCTACGGGACAAGCTCAAGAAACAGCATAACAAGAAAACTCCTTTAGCTGCAACTAAGAAGACAAAACCATGACAAGAGTCATCTACAATTTGGAAGTAGAATACGAGCTGAACAAGGAAACCAAAGTAAGCTAAAACAATTTGGAAACAAAGAAGACAAAAGCATGCTTCAGACAAAAGAGAAAAGGAAGTCAGCTGCAAATTGGAAATAGAAGACAATAGCTGCAAGAAGGAAACAAAGCTGAGTACAAATTAGGAAACAGAAAGCCGAGCAGCACATAGAGGGAAAGAATGAACTAGAAACCGAAAACAACAAGAAGAAACTAAGCTGCAGAGGAATTTAGAAACAAAGGAGGAAAAAGGAAAAGACTTCTTCAGCTGGGCTGCAATTTGGAAACAACATACGGCTGAAATTTAGAAACAAGAAAGAAGAAGCCGATTACAATTTGAAGATGGACTTGGAGTTTAGGAAATCAGCTTCTCTATATAAACAACACAGCCGAGAGAGAGAGCAGGAGCACTACATTCTTTTCTTCTTTTTCTTTATCTTCAGTTTAGATTTAGCAGAATTTCTTTTCTTTTTCTTTCTGGTTTCTGTTTCGGTAGTTAGCTAGAGCAGCCGCTTGATTTCTTTTGCATTGTTTTTCTTCAGTAGTTTAGAGAACAACTTCAGTGCAGAATTTCAGCCGCCGTTTGTTGTTCTTCTTCCTATCCTTCCTACTTTTTAGTAAGCTTTTCTTCTTGATTTCCTGTTCTCAGTTTTTCTTCATAAATTTTAGTAGTAGTTCTTTCTTTTTCTTCAGAAACTTCAGCCATCAATTGTCTCTTGTTTCTTGTTTTTTTCCGTCATTCTGTCCTTGTTGTCTTTAGTAGTTTAGTAAGTCTAATAGAAGCAGCCGCCAAGCTTGACTTGGGTACAAAGCCAGCAGCCAACTTTCTTTTTCCTTTGGAAGCTTCCAGGTGCAGAAACATAGCAGCAGAATTCCGTTTTTTCTCCACATCTTTTATCGGGTTTTGTCTTTTATTGTTTTCTTTAGTTTAGTTTTTTTTTTCTCTTTTATTGTTTTAGTTTAGTTAGTCTAGTAATTTTAGTAATTTAATTTCTTGTGTTTTGTTCTGAATTTTTAGTTGTGTTTTATTTTTAAGAATTAAATAATTTATAGCTTTCATATTTATTAAATATAGTTATTTTAATTTTCAGAATTTATTTTTAATTTTAATTATGTCTACTTTTATTTTTGTTGTTAGTCTAAATTTCATTGTGTTCTAATTTCTTTTGTTAGAGATTAGATGGATCTTAATCATGAATAATTAATTCTTAAGACTTGTTCATGCAACCTATATTTCAATTATGAGTTTAATATCATGTTCTTAATGCTTTTAGGTAATTGATCACCACCTAATTGATTTTTTATGCTTGTTTGATACCGTGTGGAGATAACATGCATGTGCTCATGTGATATTAAACCGTGAATTCAATTTAGACCGTAATAATCTAGGTTGTTCATGTGGTTTCGGTAGTAAAACTAAGCCGTGGCTACTTAGATTGAATCTGGGAATTTCCATAGTTCCTAATGCATTTAGAAATTTAAATTCACCTAGACCAAGTGTGAGTTGATTTTAATCTAAATAGGGTTATTAGACCGATGTCGGCTATTAATTTACATTAGGGAAATTTCACCATCATAATTTGGAATTTAATTTAATTGCATGACAAGTCAAGAGACTTAATTAGGATTGATTAAGTGAAATCGAAATCTCTAACATCTTATTTGTTGCTTTTATCAATTGTTATTAATTTTTCCTTCTTTAGTTTAATTTACCATAAAACAATTTAATTGGCTAGCTTGTAGTTGAATTAATCATATTGGTAAGTAATTGGTTAGTTTTAAACAATATTCGTGGGAACGATACTCTACTCACCACTTTATTACTTGTTGATATTGTACACTTGCAATTTCACTGAACAAGTTTTTGGCGCCGTTGCCAGGGATTGATTTACTAATTTTTTCCAATTACTATTGATATTGATTGATTCTTGGTAGAGACTAGCCATTTAATTTTTATTTCTTTTTCTTGGATTCTTGTCAAAGGAATTCAAAAGTTGTATGAATTTGAGAAGTCGAAAAGGAGAACTGGAAGAATTTGATCCTGAACCCGAAAGAACAATTCTAAGAGGATTGAAAGAGCAAGAGTTAGTCATTGACACAAATCCAATGGCGGCCAAAGAAGAACATCTCCCAATTCAACCTCAAAGGAGAACTTTGATGGACTATTCCGCTCCAACGGTTCAAGATTCCACTTCAAGCATCAGAAGACCAGCAATTCAAGCCAACAATTTTGAGCTCAAGCCGTCCTTGATCCAAATGCTTCAAAATGATGTTCAATTCAGTGGCTTGCCGAATGAAGATCCTAACCTCCACATTGAAGCTTTTCTTGAAATTTGTGATACCATTAAATATAATGGAGTTCACAATGATGTTATTAGACTTAGGCTATTTCCATTCTCCTTACGTGGTAAAGCTAAGGCATGGTTATCTTCTCTTCCTACAGGCTCTATCATCACTTGGAAGGATATGGCGCAAAAGTTCTTAAGCCAGTATTTTCCCCCAGCCAAGTCAGCAAAAATGAGGAATGATATCACCACATTCATGCAAAATGATGGAATCCCTATATGAGGCATGGGAAAGGTTTAAGGAGCTGCTAAGGAGATGTCCACACCACGGTATTCCAATTTGGATGCAAGTGCAAACGTTCTATAATGGAATTGGTCCAAATATGAGAAGTACTATAGATGCCGCAGCTGGTGGTACATTGAATAATAAAACGCCTGATGAAGCTTTTGAGTTGATTGATCAAATGGCGTCTAATAGCTATCAATGGCCAATTGAAAGATTCAATGCCAAGAAACCAAGTGGAGTGCATGAGATTGATGTTAATACTGCCATTGCTGCTCAATTTGCTGCTTTGAATAGAAAGATAGATTTGGTTTTGAAGATAAAGGAGACAACTTGTGACTTCTGTGGTGGAAGACACGAGTCAACTGCTTGTCAGGTAAATCATAATTCTTACACTACTGAAGATGCTAATTTTGTTTCTAATTTCAACAGGGGATCTCAAAATAATCCTTACTCAAATACATACAATCCTAGATGGAGGAATCACCCTAATCTTTCTTGGGGAGGGCAAAATCAGCAACCGATGAACCCACCTAGACCAATATTTCCACCACCCATGGAGAAGCCGAATAAGAACCTTGAGGAAATAGTGGCAAAGCTTCTTCAATCAAATTAGGAAGTGATGAATCGTTTTGAAAGTCGTATGAACAATCAAGATGCAACAATTCGACATATGGAGGTAAGTATTCGGAATGTGGAAAAACATGTTGGTCAACTTGCTACCCAAATATCCGAGAGACCATATGGTGGTCTTTCGAGCAACACTATGAAGAATCCAATTGAGAATGCAAAAGCCATCACCTTAAGGAGCGGAAAAGAGCTTAAAAATGAAGAAAAAGGTGAAGGAGAAAAAGAGGAGTCCAAAGCCGATTTGAAGGATGAAGCCGAACCAAAAATCTCAAAAGAAGAACCACCTCAAAGCAAGCTATTTCCCGACAATCCTAAGCCATATGTGCCTCCTATTCCTTTTCCGGAGCGACTTAAGCAGCACAAAATAGATAAGCAATTCTCCAAATTTCTTGATGTGTTTAAAAAATTGCACGTTAACATTCCTTGTGCAGATGCATTGGCTCAAATGCCGAGCTATGCAAAGTTCTTAAAGGAAATCTTGGCAAACAAGAGGAAGTTGGAGGATTATGAGACCGTCAACCTCACTGAAGAATGCTCCGCTATTCTACAAAATAAGCTACCACCAAAGCTTAAAGATCTAGGGAGTTTTACGATTCCTTGCACAATTGGTGATTCTTATTTTAACAAAGCTTTATGTGATCTTGGTGCTAGTATTAATCTAATGCCTTATTCTGTTTTTAAGAAACTTGGACTGGGAGAAGTCAAGGGCACCACTGTGTCTCTTCAACTAGCAGATCGATCTATAAAATATCCAAGAGGAGTGGTGGAGGATGTGTTGATCAAGGTTGATAAGTTTATTTTTCCTGCAGACTTTATTGTGTTAGAAATGGAGGAAGACTTTGAAATACCGATTATTTTAGGCCGACCATTCCTAGCCACTGGACGAGCTCTAATTGATGTCCAACAAGTAAAATTAATTCTTAGAGTTCAAAATGACCAAGTCACTTTCCATGTGTTCAAAGCAATGAAATTTCCTTATGATCGAAGTGATTGCTTGCAAATTGAAGTGGTGGACGAAAATGTCAAAAATTTTGCATTCAATGCCATAACCAATGACCCATTTTAGAAGTGTATGGTTCAGTCATTGAGGAAGGAGCACTACAAGCCGGTCATCCAACCACAAAGGAGGCTTAATCCATATTTAGAAGTGATTGAGAATGCAATGGTGGCTTCTACAAAATCAATGAAGAACATGCAGATGTGGTCCAAGCAACTGGTAAAAATTTAATTATTTGAGCGATAAAGGACGTCGAGGATAGCGACGTTAAACAATTGCGCTCCTTGGGAGGCAACCCAAGTTCTTTTACCTTTATTGCTTTTATTTTATTTATTTTATTTTATTTATTTTATTTTTTTAAATAATCTATATATTTATGGGATTTTTTTTCCTTTTGCAAGGGAATTTGGGCATAAAATTTTGCTTCACATTTTTACTGCACTAGTCAAAAGAAGAATTCGGTTCAAGGCCTTTACATTGGAGTTTTGTGCTGAGATTTTACAGGAAGGTAGAAGATTCCACCCGGTTTATATCCACCAAATTTCAGAATTTTTGGAGCTGTTTTGGTACCTGAATGACATTCATCTTCAACTCTGTTCCAAACAGGGCAGTTTCCTCACCCTCCATTTTTCTTATGTTCTCTTTAGTTGCTATATTTCTGCTTGCTCCTTGCTGCATTGAGGACAATGCTCAATTTTAAGTTGGGGGTGGGATACATGAAATTTTGTGCTGGATTTCTGTTCAAATTTTTGCAAGATTTCAATTTTATAAAGTTAAAAAGAAAGTCCTTCCAAGTAAGCTCGACATTTCGATATCTTCTTTGAAATTTCTAACTCTTTTGATACTCATTTAGAATAATTTTGAGTTATATGCATTAGTTATTTGGGTTGGAATGTATGAATGAGGCAAGTATGATTAGTCTTTATTTTGAAAATTTTAAAGCATCTTGTTGATTTTGATAATTGAATTGAATGAGAATGTGCAATATTTGATATACATTGAACCCATTGTGAGTATTTGAGCCTAAGAGCAATTTCTTTGTCTTTGCTCACATGTTTCTTTGATTGAGTGTTGTCAAATATGGTATGTTCATTCTAGAACTTGCTTTGTTATGCATGTTGAGATCACATTGTGGATTCATGCCTTGAAATGATAAGGGCACTTAGGATTAACCATTTTTAACTTTCTAAAAAGCTTAACCATTACATATACCCCTAGTCAACCAATTTTGAGCCTTAACCTTTCTTTGTTATAACACCATATCATTAGCCTTACACCGTTATTTTTGTTTACCATCGTTGAACCCTTTGTCAAGAGTATGTAGAAATGAATTGCATGATAAAATTTCTATTGATTCCAAGGAAAAGAACCACTGAAAAAAAAATAGAAGAGAAAATAGGAAAAAAATGATGATGAAAGGTGTGAAAAAAAAAAGAAAAGAACAAAAGAAAAGAAGGAGAAGTGAACAATATTCCCTACGAAGATTGGACAAAGTTAATGTTTTCATTGTGTACAAGATGGTCCAATTATATGATGAAGTTGTAAAAAGGGGATACATGTTATTTGGAATAAAGAAGTGGTTCTACTATGCTACTTGTTGCTTTTTAGTCATGCAAGGAAGTTTCTACATAACTTGATTTGTGAAAACCTAAATTTTCCTTTCTTTTTACCTACCTTTACCTATGCCCCGTTACAACCTTTCTAAAGACCCTTTGATTATTGCATGGATTCATATTCATTAGTGGTGGAGATGTGATATATAAGCAAGCCTATGGTAATGACATGCTATGTTTGATTTGAGTGCTGAATGGAACCCCTAAACACTTTGAGTGATTAGAGTGCAACCTATGAGAGGTTATCAAATTTTGTGCATTTGATTTTAACGAAATTGTTGGAATTAATGAGATGTGTATTTTGTTAAGAAAAAAGGCTACGAATACTTGTTCTTTGGATTATTATTCCAATCTAGATCTCTAATGTGTAATGACTTTGAATTATTTATGGATGGGTTAGAAAGGGTATGGAATGAAAAGAAATATGTTGTTCTAGTGCAAGCTTGAGGACAAGCTTTGATCTAAGTTGGGGGTACTAGGTGCCCTTATCATTCCAAAGCATGAATCTACAATGTGATCTCGACATGCATAACAAAGCAAGTTCTAGAATGAACATACCATATTTGTCGACACTCAACAAAGAAAATGTGAGTAAGAAAAGGAAAATGCTCTTAGGATCAAATGCTCACAAACAAGTGTTTAAACGTATCAAATATTGCACGTTCTCATTCAATTCAATCATTAAAATTAGCAAGATGTTTCAAAATTTCAAAACAAAAGCTAATTATACTTTTCTCCTTCACACATTCTGGCTCAAACCACTAATGCATATAAATTTAAAGTTGTTATAAACAAGTATCTAAAAAGTTCGAAATTTTAAAGAAGGCATTCAAAATGCCAAGCATACTTGTAAGGACTTTTTCAAAAATAATTTTTCTTTTTTTTATATGAAAAATTAAAGATAACCATTAAAGCACCATAACATCTCCCCCCCCCCCCCCCAAACAATTAAATTATACATTGTCCCCAATGTATGAAAGATATGTGCATGCGAACAAAAAAGGGAAAAAAAATACAAGGGAATAATACTCTTCCCTAAACCATTGCAGAAACCAATATATCTAGGGTGAGGATGAATAAGGTAGGGTGAAGATGAATTAAGCGGTGGAGACATACGACACGACGATGCAGGGTTTGCCGGAGAAGGTTTCGGCCTGCAGACCACCATATTTATCCGCGGCATTATGTCGGCAAAGGCACCAAACAAAGAGCAATTAGTGTACAACCAATGCAATATACAGCAGCACCCAATAACAAAAGTGAACTAAGGAAACAACATAAACCAAAAGAAAGAATCTAATCCTAAAGAGTAATATAATTAAATTCTAAACCAAAATGGCAAATATTATATAGAGCAGACACCGAAAAACGAGCAGGTCACAACCGATGGCAAGAAAATTGTGTTTCTTTTTGTTTTTTTAAGCTAACACAAAATAAAAGAAAATGAAAGGAGATAAAAAATAATAAAAAAAAGGGGAACCGTTGGTGAAATTGAGTGCTGGCAAATGAAAATGGCTTGATACCACCAGTGAGAGAACACCATTGCTGGGTGCGATGATGTGGTAGTGAGAGGGCAGAGAAAGGCCGCTGCTGGTTATGTAGGGATGGCTATAAAAAGAAAATAAGGAAAATGGGAAAGAAAAGTGATAGTGACGGCCACAAACCTAATTCGATTTAAGTGTTTTTTTTTTTTTTGAAATTGAAATCACTTGAAAAATGAAGACTTCAAGTATTAAAGCATAGGCACACCTAAGGAACTAAAGTCTTCTGCAAAAGCATATCCATCTAGTAGAAGACTATTGCTTTTAAGGCGTAGTCATGCCTATGGGAACTAGATCTTCTACTACAACCAAAACTAATTAACCTATGAAACTACTCCTATTTACACAAAATGCTAAAATTATGAAACAAAAAATAACAACACTTGAGTAAAAGAATAAGAGAAAAGAAAAAGATTCTTGGGTTGCCTCCTAAACAGCACAATTGTTTAACGTCGTTATGCTCGACAGCTCTATCCTTCTCAAGTATTACATTTTTGTCAATTGCTTGGACCACCCATGCATGCCCCCTATTGACTCGACACAAGTTACTACACATCTCTCATTCACTTCTAAGGATGCATTCAATTCAATTTGATTCATATTTCCTTTTTCTTAAAAAATATCCCACACAATTGAATCAATAATGTCAATAGAGCAAACTGTATGAGCCTTAGTGGGGTATTTCATTGAATCAAATATATTAATTTTGATAATATCTCCATCAAAATCTACAGAGAGAGTGCCTTTGTCCACGTCTATCTATCTATGTTTTAGCTGTTTTGATGAAGGGCCTCCCTAGTAAAATTGGGGCAAAACTTGTGACTGTGTCTTCCTCCATTTTTAGGATGTAAAAGTCTGCTGGACAAATTAACTCATTTATCTGCACCAAAACATCCTGAACAACCCCTTCGAGGTACGCATTAGAATGGTCGGCAAGTTGAATCACTATCCTAGTTTCCTTGAAAGAACCCAAATGTAAAGCATTGGAAATTGAATGTGGCATTACATTTATTGATGCTCTTAAATTAAGCATAGCTCGCTCAATTTTCTTATTCCCAATCATACAAGGAATGGTGCAAATATTTGGATCCTTGCATATTTTTGTAGAGTTTTTCTTATAAGCACAGTAGAAACATTCTTCCCTACCTTAATCTTTTCATTCCTTTAAGCCTCATTTTGTTGGTGCACAACTCCTTTAAAGTCTTGCATATTTTGGAATTTGCTTGATGACGTCCAATAATGGTATGTTCACTTCTACTTTCCCATAGGTCTCTAAAATCTCTTTTTCATACTCCTCTTGTGCTGATTTTATCAACCTACTACGAAAATGTGGAACAATTGCGTTAGAAATTGTTGGCTTAAATTGAGAAAAGGTTAATTTTGATTGAGGTTCAGGTATGGTTTCATCTCTTTCTTTCCTCTTAGCCTCCTCGTTTTTTTCATCCTTTGTTTGTTTTGATAAATTTAGACTTGCATTGATTTCCTTCCCACTTCTTAGCACCTTACACTTGCATTTTCTTTGGGATTCACCATTGGCTGTGAAGGCAGTTTTCTAGAATTTTAGTTTAAATAAAAATATTTTTGACTTTTTAATTTTATTTCATCTGTTATTTCTCTTTTAACTCTTACACATATCTTATTTTTTAAGTATTACAAATGTCATCTTCTATTTTAATTATTACTCCCTCGGTACCAAAAAAAAGAGTTCACTTTTAAACCAAATTCGTAAAATATCGTTACTAATAATAATTATGTATATCCACAATTAAAAACTAATGATAAAAATGTAAAATTTAATTAGTGCATTAAGTGTATTGTACCGAATAACTAATAAAAAGTTGTATCTAATTCAAAGTAGACTTCTTTTTTGGGATGGAGGGAGTATTATTTTTAATTTTTTATTTAAAAAAAATAACTTAGAACTTTTTGCTATTCAAGTTCATAGTTTTTTAAAATTAAAATTATTTATTATTTATTTTTTTCTCATTAATTTTTTTGAATTAGAGTTTGATTTCATCCTAAATGAGGGGGTGGGTGGGTGTGTGTGTATTGACTTCAATTTTACTAATATAGGAAGTTTGTGTCTATTAAAAATGTGCCCAACCATAAAATTCCCTTAGTTCGCAATCTCTAAATGCGAACTAACGGGAACTAATACAAAAAATAAAATAAAATTGAGTCATCTTGGACATTTTTTGCATTACCGACTGCCGCTGCCAGTCACCAACCCCTTGCTCCCCCCATTCCCTCCCCTCCACCTTGGTTGAAGCCCATTTCTCCCTCTTTCTCCCTCTCCCCTCTTTTGCTGCTAAACCTTTCCAAGCACTGTCGCCCTTGCTCCTCTATTTTAGTTGCCGCTGCTACCACCCCCTATCCTCATTTCTGCCACTGTTGTTGTGGCCGCTTAATGTTGTTTTGTGCGGAAATGGAATATTTTGTATTGATTGAATTTTGCTCTACCCAATTCAACTTGTATTTGGAATTGAACGGCGATTATCAAGTTTGATTAGAAATTGAATTGTCATTTGCGTTGAAAGTCATTTGATTATTCGACAAAGGTTGATTCCGTGTTTTAAATTGTATTTGAGAATTTATCTAGTTTTTTATTAAATTGTGTGTAATTTTGTTGTCTATGGAAATGAAATTTTTTTGTATTCATTGATTTTGAATGGTGCATCAATTAATTTTTCTTATGTCTAATTTCAATGCGTAATGCCATTTCAACTTAGGTATGGGAAATTAAATGGCGGTTATCAAATTTGATTGAAAATTGAGTTGTGTTTCGTTTTGGAAATTTTAAATGTCATGACTCTTGAAATTAAGTACATTTAAATTGGAACACAATTTGTTGCATTAATTTGATTGAAAATTGACTGTGGAAATCCACGTAGCAGCCTCGAGTAGACATACAAATATGTCGTACTTGTTTTATTAAATGAGAGTACATCATGTGTTTTTGTGTGTTATGATCTTGTGCCTCGAGTTAATATTTGTGCGTTATCATGTAGTGAACATTTTCTGTTATTTCATGTGGAAGTCATTCTCAACCATATAACATTATTAACATCTCATGATATTGTGAAAAAACGTCAAGTGAGATATGTCTACTTTTTATTTATTTTTATTGGGATTATATTGGAGTGGTGAAATTGTATAGTCCAATGTTGGTGTGTCATATTCTCCTTCATATACTAATCACACTGTGAGGATAACTTAAAAAATTTCTTTCTCCAAATTAGAGAACAAATATACCAGTGTGTCGCAATCGACAGAAATGTGTACAAGTTGAAAATGTTGTTCTATCAACTGTGCAATATTCAGAATTATGTCATGTACAGTGGTGTAACCATTGTAGATGATTTTGCAATGGAAGTTATGTATGAGGTGGTTCATACATGGTACATTTCAAGCCTTGCTACAGTCTATTCCTTAGTCTATTCCTTAATACATTCCTCAGTCCATTCCTCAGTATATTCCTCAGTCTAATGTTGGCATGTCACTATCCATGTCCAGTCATTTAGTGTCAGTTTCCACTCACTGATTAGTAAGGCATGATACAATTGTGAGACTGTCAATTGTACTTGTACACATATCAGAGCCTTCTTCGTCATCTCCAACTTTTAAATTCAAATCATGCTCCAACATCCCCCAATACAGCTAGTACTGAGAGGCGAATATGCTAGATATCACTCAATTCCCAGGATCCTAATATTAAGGAAAGAGATGATGATCCCACAATAATGAGTTTGTTAATGGATTTAATTTGACTAATCCATTGGTCAAGCCACAGCTAAGTGAGAAGGAGAGTATTCTAGAGGAAGAAGTGAGGCCAGATAGTGATTTTGACAATAATTCCAATAACGATAGTAATGATGACAGTCCTCGTGTGGACAATAATGAATGCCTACCAAAATCCCAACGGAAATATATTCCAAGGGGATTGGCATTCTTTAATGACATTGGGAATTCTGTGAATAGTGATCTCACATGGAGGGATGAAACATAATGTATCTGAGTATAGAGTCAAGAAAACCAGCAGATATGTTTAGGAATACAATTTGACTATAACGAGCAATTACATTGTGATATATCAAGCACAATAAAGAGTTTAAAATAATACAAAGCAAACTCTGTACTTAGGTGGCAAAGTGCAAGGTGCAACTGGCTAATGAAATCTCATAAGACACCTATCAATTTGGGACACCCTATTTGTAGAGTGTCTGTGTAGTCTGTAAGAGTAGTCATTGAATGTGGTAAATCACAAGGTGAGTGTCCAATCACAATTGTCTCGGTGCAAATAAAGGAAGTCATTACCCAAACTTGAATTCATCTTTCATAGCCAACCACATTTGTCTTGCCATTGAGAAAAATCCTTTTTATGCTGTGAAAGGCATACAAGTGGATTTTAAAACAATCTTGCAAGTAAAGTGTACATAGTTGATACATATATTTATCAATTTTCCTGTAGGTTCGCTCTCTTGACACGCCCAAATTATTGGCCATCTCCTGGATGAGGACTATAGACAGACAGGAATATGTTCATCACTCAATGTGCTTGTCATGTGCGTGCTAGTTGCACACCTAATGAAATGGATGTCCAACACCTGATGAGCCTCATAGATGTGGAAATTGTCATCAAATTAGTCATAATCGAAGAAAATATCCACATGCTCAACCTAGAGTCTGACTTTTATTTGTATTTAAATTTATAAACATATTTATTTGGTTTTAAAGATGGCGTCGGCCTTTGTACCATGTTGTTTGTTATTGTGTTTTATTGTAATGAATTAAGATTACTGTTCTTGATCGCTTGTGTTTCTTTTCCCTTGAGTGCTGAGAACGATATGTGTAATATTGTGCATGCAGGCGGTGTGGGATTTTATAGGAGAAACGTTGTTCTTTTTTTTTTCATATATAGTGTTTGTGTCATAATAAATTATGATTATTACCCTTTGGTTGTGTGTGTTTTTTTGTTGAGTGCTGAAAACAACATATGTAATATTGTGCATGTAGGTGGTGTGGGACTTGATAGGGAAAACTTTGTCTATGTTTTTCCATATACAGTGTTTGTACTGTGAAATAAATTACTATTACTACTCTTGGTTCACTTGTGTTTTTTTCCTTAAGCGACAAAAAAATTAATTCTCTAGGTAAATTGCAGATTTGTTGTTCGAAAGATATGAATCTGTGTCACAAATTCCGAATTTGTTGTTCATGTAGAGTTAGCATAGAATTTTGACTTTATTTCACAGCCACATACTGGATTTGCAATTTCAGATACGGAGATATGATGGTAATTTTGGGAGATATATGCTGATTCTGAACCGAGTGGCATATTCTATATGAATGGCTGGATTCAAATGAATTGTACAGTAAGATCATGTTAAAATTAATCATGCGCTCATCATCGCGCTTGTAAAAAGATGGAGACCACAAATACATATATTTAATCTACAAGTCAGTGAAGTGAATGTCACATTGCAGGATGTAGAGGTACTATGGTTTATGCATGAGATGGGTTGCTGGTCCTTGGCACTGACATTCGGTGAATAGTTGATTAGTGAATAGACATGTACCGGGGATTGTTGGGATTTAGTCCATCATAGTCAGCTATTAGGGGATAGAATTAATGTGGGCTATTTGAATATGACATTAGATACCTCATTACCTGATAATCCAAGCGAAAAGAGGTGTATATAGTGTTCACGTGTATACCTCATGATACTATTTGGTGGACTGTTATTTCTGGATAAATCCGGCTATCGAGTGCCCCTTTTGTACTTATCTATGTTAGAAGATTTTGGAGTAACACGGACATACAGTTGGGGTAATGTGGTACTAGCATGTCTATACCGCAATCTATGTGATGCTCTGACACCGACAGCCTCTTAGATCACCGGGCCATTAGTTTTGTTATAGGTAAAATGGATATTTAAATATTGCATTTTTAAATATTTGAATATTCATGTATATTTCTAATATAAAATTATAATGTTTATGGTTATGTGCTTGGGAGAGGATATCCCTTGTCAGGCCAGAAAGCCATAATCCTATCAATGATTTTTGATTTCCATATGGCGCAAGATTCGTAATGATAACGGTTTTAAATTATTGTACAAATTCTGTGACTTCAATACTTATATGATGATTGCAATTGAAGGTAGAGTGGACACTTTGGTGCGTACAAAGTCCCTATGCATGTATATCAAACCTACTGAAATCAATTAACTAGTCTTTGTTTTGATCAGGTACCATATACTTATTGTTTTTCATATTAACTATTTTTTGCTACATTGTGAAATCTAACCCGGGCTGGTTAGTCAGACTAGTTTGATCACGATCTAATCATGGTGTGTACTTTGGTTTGGATTAAAAACTACTTTTCAAACAACAAATCAAAACTCATAAAACCTTAAGAACCTAGGGTTGACTTGGGTATGACCGATTGACCCATAGCCCATGACTTGTCCGACTCGTTATCCGGTCTAGTTTTCACAACACGGGTTTTTAGTATGTTTTCATTACTAATAAGTTTTTTGTTCATATAGTTCATATGGCTGCCTTACTCAGAAGAGATTTTGCGAGCATTTCTACCACATTGCACAGCCAGTTGATAAATTTGGCAAATCGTAGTGTACCTTGTTTGTTGGAGCATCGTCAAACTCCTTGTACCCTGTTGCATTTTATACTAGTTCGGGATGTTTCAGCCTATTCCTATGCCAAAATCATTGGATCATTTGAGAGATCTTCATAATATAAGTCGACGAGAGAGGACAAATAATGATTGGGTAACCACACATCGAGTATATGTAGACATATGAGCAAACTTTCACAAGCTTGTTAAGGGAGGTGATGTTGTAGAAGACCCCTCTATTCCATCTCATTACTACATTTGATGGTACAAGCTTGCACAAACATATATATTTCCAACCCGAGTCATGCTGATGCAATACCAAAAGGCTCTCATGGCACTAGTTATGCAACAGAGTTTTTGGCAAGTGATTTTTTTTTTCTAGAATTGTGTTTTGATTATTTGAATTGAAAACAATGTCTACTTGTTATATTTTTGAATTAGATGGGTGCGATGTCCCGGATATACTATATGTCTTTAGTATTGCATCTAATGTTGCAAATAAATTATGCAAAATGATAAACGATTTGGAATTAGTATGGAAAATAGAATTTATGAAGGTTATTTTGGAGTACGACTCTTCAATAGGATTGAAGTTGGTTGATGAAGCTCATAAGGAAAGACCTTTTTATAATTTGATAATGGCCATTAGAGGATGGATTTCTTGATAGCGAGAGGAAAGTTTAGTGCTAATCATTTAGGGTGCGCTTGGCTCATGTGGAGGAATGGGAAAGGTAATAGAAATGATAGTAGTGAGAAATGATAATGGGGACTTTTATTATAATTCTGTTGGTTAGTTTGTGTTGGGGAATGAAAATGATTACTAATAATGGTGGTTGGTTTGTGCTGAGAAATGGCAATGATTACCAATAATGGTGGTTGGTTTGTGCTGAGAAATGGAAATGATTACCAATGATGGTGGTTGGTTTGTGTTGGGGAATGGAAATGATTACCAATGATGGTGGTTGGTTTGTGCTGAGGAATGAATTACTAATAATGGTGGTTGGTTTTCAAAATCTTTAGAAATAAAAATCTAATTAATTTTTTAATTAATTTTTTATTCTATAATTCTTAAATTACTAATAAATATTCTTTAATTACTAATAAATTACTAATTATAGAATAATAAATATTCTATAATTACTAATAAATTATGGTATTAATAATGTAATATGTTAATTTTATTATTTTTTATTCTCATGCTTGTTGGTTGGTTTTCAAAATCTTTAGGATATAAAAATCTGGCTAATTTCTATTTTATGTTATAATATAATTACTAAATTATTAATAAATATTCTATAAATATTCTAATAAATTACTAATAAATATTCTTTAATAACTAAAAAAAGGCTAATTATAGAATAATAAATTTCTATAATTACTAATAAATTATGGTATTAATAATATAATATGTTAATTTTATTATTTTGTATTCTCCTACCTATTGTAGTATAATTTTTTTATTAATTATATTTAATTATGGTATTTTAATTATTGTCGTAATCAATACCCTTATATTCCTCACCCTCTTTTGAGGACGGGTTTGAGCAGGTTATGACCGACAAATGTTGGAGAAGAGAATACTTTTTTTTCCTAGGTAAATGTTTCATTGAGAGTGACTACTATAATGAATTTCATTTTGTTGTTCACACTTGACGTATACTATTATTCCTAGTGGAATTTTCTCCTGAAGAAAAAATCAAATGCCATACAAAAGTCAAAGATTCATACAACAACAATAATGAAACCACTTTTGATATTTTATGTGATCGGTCACAAAGGGTCAATAAGGTCCTTTTGTTTTAGTGGGTGGTTGTTGATTAACATCTTCAATGCTTCATCATAGGAAAAAAGAATAGACGTGCAAGCCAGTTGCAGTAATTACATCCATATTTTGGTGCATGTTGAGGGATTAAATTAGTTGTCTGTGAACGTAAAAATAGCTCATTTTTTAACCTGTCCATTCTTTAGTCTCATTAGCTATAATCAATCCCATGCTAGCTACATTCCACATCCATACTTTTGTGAGAAAAAAAAATTCAAGCTCAGCTATCCATATCAAACTTCCTCATCACTTCAAACATATGAGTTAAAAATAAGATGCATACATCATCTAGTGCTAGTTACATTCCCAATAAGTTCAATGATGCATAATAACTAGGTTAACAAAACAAGGCACCAAATCCACACCTAAATACAATATTATATTTACACAAAAGCTAACTATTACAAAGTAACCTGGTTACATAACATCACTGACATCCCAAAATATATATTAATTACCAAAAGCTTATATACCAAAAAAATATACTCCAACACTTGATTCATGGATTAGAAGGTGGATGAAGAATCCCATGAACATAAGATTTTCACTAATACAAGCAGCATCATAGTCCATGGTCAATCTATACATCCATCTCATGCGATCCAATCTTCTTTCTTTCTTTGTTTTGATTTCACTAGCCATAATTCGAAGTTTAAAACAAAAGACGACAAAATACATTGCATCTATCCATATCAAACCAGAAACAAGAAGCATCAAAATCATTGCAATGTACTAAAGGTGCAGAAAGAAACCAAGACAAGACAGAAAATGTATGAATGTGCTTTAGTCCCAAAGAACAAAAAAAATCAGGAAAAAAGCACACAAAAACAGAAAAAAAAACTAGAAAAATGCACATCTATCCATATCAAACCAGAAAAGTAACCATCAAAATCATTGCAATGTACTAAAGGTGCAGAAAGAAAGCAGGAAAAAACAGAAAATGTATCAATGTGCTTCAGTCCAAAAAAAAAAGAAAAAATCAGAAAAAAAAAAAGAAAAACGGATCAATGTGCATCTATCCATATCAAACCAAAAAAAGAACCATCAAAATCATTGCAATGTACTAAATGTGTAGAAAGAAACCAGAAAAAAACACAAAATGTATCAATGTGCTTCAATCCAAAAAAACCAGAAAAAAATCTGGAAAACAAAACTAGTGTTGAATGTTTATTTAGGTATTAAAGGGTAGTTTCCTTTCCAACCTCCTTTTGTACGACTTATAATTAACTTCCCAGTTCAGTAATACATGGATCCATTCATGTACTCTACTGGCTTGCACAAATGTGAAACCAAATGCAATGAATCATTTAAACATTGAGCATGATCATGTAGGATAGTAAAAACAGTTCAACACCAACATCCAAAATGCAGTAGAAAGTTATGCATAAATGTCAAAAACTACAAAATATATTAACCTTGAGAAGGGCATGTCAATAAGGAATTCAAGAAATTCAAAGAACCACAAAATCTGAATTCAAGGAACCTTGACAACCAAACTAAAGGAATTCAATTATGAAAACCTAAATTCAAATCGGAGCTCAAAAAAGTCCCAAATATTTATAAAAAAACAACTACAAAATCCAGCAAAACAAATACCAGAACATAAACATACCCAAAAAAAATACCAGAAAAATTGTAGAACATAAACATAGCAAAAAAAATACAAAAAAAAAATTCCAGAACATAAATATACCCAAAAAAATATCAAAAAATACTAGCAAATTACCAGAATAGAAAATTACCCAAAAAAGATTAAAAAAATCCTCCAAAGTCAAGCATACACGACGATAGTTCGAAGCTCGAGATTCCTGAAAAAAAAATGAAGAGGAACTGTAAACTGAAAGATTGACACTCTAAAATCCAAACAAAAAAAAATGATAATGTTGAAAATGGAGGACTTGGTGGGTTTGGGCTATCGATTGTTTGCTGGTGGCTTCGGTTGAGTTTAGTAGCTCACCTAGGCAAGTTCTTTACTCGCTTCGTGGTGGAGGGAGTTGACTTCCTGCTTGGAGAATGCGCAGAGAATGAAATTGGAGGATGATGCTGCCACAATTTGTTGCTTGAGGATGAAAATGCCGGACTAAGATGGAGGACTAATGAGACGAAAATGGAGGACTGGAAATGCAAAATGAAATGGAAGACGAAAATGACGACAATGAAGAAACAAAATGGAAGGCGAAAATGGCGAAAATGGAAGAACAAAAACCTAGGAAATGGAGGACGAAAGTTAAGGGATTCGATCGGAAACCTTTGGCCAGCAAAGGGAAATGCGAAGAGGAAATGGATTTCAAAATTTTGGATATCTGGCGCTCATTCCCCCCAATGATGGGCGGTATGCAGATTTCCCCAAATTGGGAAATGAAAATTACTATATGCATTCCATTCCTTTCAATTAGGCAGCAAGAATCCTATCAAACCCATTTCCTCTCTTATCAAACCCATGCTCCAAACACCCCCTTAGCAATGCAAAGACTTTCTATTGGTAATATATTTTTGGTGTTTAATCCTTCTTCAAACTCTATCAAGCCATTACTCTGCAAAGATGTACAAGGGGTAGCCATTTCTCAGTAATAACTTACAAAGAATCTGTTACATTTTTTATATGTCATTTCATGTCACATATTTTAATAAGTTATCATAAATATTGTAATTTTTCTTAATACTTACACCATTGATATTCATTTTTATTATAATAAATTTCAATACTAATGGTTCACTTCTATGTTATTAAATTAAATTTATTTTGAATTTTTTAGTGTAGAAAAAAAGAAAATATTATGAAATTTTATTAAAATATTATGTTGATAAAAGAAATAGAAAACTTAATATTAGAATTAATTAGGATGAAAGTATGATAACTCTATTTTATATAGGGTTTTCTTATTAATTTTGGTTAAAAATTGGCTTGTGTTTTAATTTGTTTTTACATATTTTGGCCAATCTATCCTTTGATTTTATGATTTCCAAGTTTTCAAATATTTTTAGAACTTTTGAGCATAATCTTGAATTTTCTTCTAAATTTGAGGATAAAAGGACTAACCAATTATCTTGGTCTATTTTATTGTCAAAAGCCAAAGGAAAAAGGGAATGAAGAGGATTAGCTTATATCTTTGTTTTATCCATATCCTTCACTGCCGGCTGGATCAACGACTCCTTTGTTTCATGTATCAGTTTCACAATTGGAAGCAAGGGATCATGATCAACATGCAAAGACACCACCGCCTCAACTGCCTGCACATTCGATTGGTCACAAATCAGCTTAGTGAAGGGCAGCACTTGAGACTCGGCAAAGAAGAAGACCCATCATCCGATGGCCGCCCTTTAGACGGCTTAGATACGGGTGGAATTTTAGAATCAACAAAATTTTCAAAAGAAAAGGCAGCAACCTGCACTAACTTTCCATCCAATTGATCATAAATCGATAACCAAGCAACAAATCGGACAACAAAGAAGCAAAAGAAAAAGAGCAGTAGAACAGCATACAAAGAAAGAAAAAGCAATGCACATGCAAAGAAAAAACCAGCTGCAATCTTTTATTTTTGAACAAAGAAATGCATGAGGACAGCAAGAAAGTATCTCCAAAATGCAGTCTCACATGGGCAAAGAAAGGCAAAAGAAAAATAAAGAAACAGCCAAGAAGCGTGAAAGTAACAAGCAGTGAGAATCACACTTCGAAGACAAGAATGACATTTGGAAAGCAAAGCTTGGGCTGCTTTCTTTCTTTGTAAAGATGACAAGCACATGGAAGACCACAACACATGTTTGTGGCTGAACAAAGAAAGAAACAAGAAAGAAAAAAATCTGACAAAGCCTTGCCTATAAATAGCACGACTTGGAACGGAGGAAAAATATCCCAAAACATTAGCGGCATTTCCTTTCCTTTGTTTTTATTTTCTTCCTTTAGTTTAGATTTAGTTTAGCCAAGCTATTTTTCTTGTCTTTCTTTTCTGCAGAGTTTAGAGCATCCACTTTCTTCATTCTTTTGTTTTCTTTTCTTTTCGATAGTTTAGATTCCAGCAGATTGTTCACGGTTTTCTTGATTACTTGTTGTCTTTTTATTCTCGGTTTTCTTGATAAATTCCAGTTCTTACTCACGGTTTTATTCTACAAATTCCAGTTGGTGTTTTCAATAATCTTTAGCAGAATTGCAGCTTCATGCTCTTGATTTTCTTGACAAAAATCGATAGCGACTTACGGTTTTGTTTTGATAAATTTTTGCGGTTTTCCTCGGTTTTTGCGGCAAATAAGTCAGCCTTCCTTTTGTTGTTTTCTTCATTCTTTCTTCATTGTTTTGTTCTTATTGTTTGCAGTAGTTTAGCAAATAGAACAGCCGCCCTGGACTTGCAAAGCGAGCAGAATTTTTCTTTTCATCTAGCAAGCTACGGGTTGCTTTGTTTTCCTTCTTTGCAGAATTTTCAGCTATATTCTTGTTGTTTCTTATGTTTTCCCAGTCAAGTCTTCATCATTTTTTTTTTCTTGTTTGGTTAGTTAATGAGTTTAGATTTTGCAGCCACCAAGCTTGAAAGACAAAGAAGAAGCAATTTGTTGTTTTTGTTCCAAAAGCTACGGTGTGGAGCACAAAGCATGCAAAATTCTTGGTCTTCAAGTCTTCATTTACGGGTTTTGTCTTTTATTGTTTTGTTTAGTTTAGTTTAGTTTAGTTATTTTATTTTTCTTTCCTTGTTTTTGTTTAGTTTGTTTTAACAATTTTAGTAGTATTATTTCTTGTGTTTTGTTAAGAATTTCTAATTGTGTTTTATTTTCAAGTATTAAGTATCTTATAGTTTTTATATTTATTAAATATTGTTTACTTTAATTTTCAGAATTTGTTTTAAATTTAATTATGTCTACTTTTATTTTTGTTGTTAGTTTAAACTTCATTATGTTCTAATTTCTTTTGTTAGAGATTAGATGGATCTTAATCATGAATAATTAATTCTTAAGACTTGTTCATGCAATTTATATTTCAATTATGAGTTTAATATCATGTTCTTAATGCTTTTAGGTGATTGATCACCACTTAATTGATTGTTGATGCTTGTTTGATACCGAGAGGAGATAACATGCATGTGCTCATGTGATATTAAACCATGAATTCAATTTAGACCGTAATAATCTAGGTTGTTCATGTGGTTTCGGTAGTAAAACTAAGTAATGGCTACTTAGATTGAATCTGAGAATTTCCATAGTTCCTAATGCATTTAGAAATCTAAATTCACCTAGACCAAGTGTGAGTTGATTTTAATCTAAATAGGGTTATTAGACCGATGTCGGCTATTAATTTACATTAGGGAAATTTCACCATCATAATTTGGAATTTAAGTTAATTGCATGACAAGTTAAGAGAGTTAATTAGGATTGATTAAGTGAAATCAAAATCTCTAACATCTTTGTTAAATTGGTAATTTTTCTTATTGTTATAAATTTTCATTCTTTGTTAAGTTTAGTTAAAATTGCATGAAAGTTTTGTTTTATTGGCTAGCTTGTTGTTGAATTAATCAATTTGGTAAGTAATTGGTTAAATTAAAACAATCCTCGTGGGAACGATACTCTACTCACTACTATATTACTTGTTGATATTGTACACTTGCAATTCACCGAACAAAGTAGATACTATTAGTTTATATATATATATACATATACGTATGTATCTCTCTATATATATATATTAGTACAAGTTACAAAATTTATATTTATTAAAGATTTTTCGATAATTTTAGCCTCCAATGTTTAGAGGTCCAACTCTTTTAATCTCCAAAGTTTTTTGTTCGACAAATTTAGTTCTTTTAATTTCAATTTGTATTAATTTAAAGATAACTAACAGAAAAAGTTAATGTGATGAGATCTTGGGAACTGTTCAACCTACTTGATGGGAATCCAGGAGCTGTGCAACCTACTTGCCAAGTATTTGATCCATTAAGGCATATCACGGGGTCGATGGCGAGAGATATAACTAAATAACTTTAAGAAACCATTAAGTGGTTTAAATTCAAGACATTCAAGCTCGTCAAGCATGCAACCAAGACTTACAAATCATTAATTTATTGCAAGTCCGATTTGAAGAACACTAGTTTTGCCTTGGCCGAATTCTAGTGTGATAATAGGTCAAGTTATTTAATTAATTTTTGTGATTTTATTTTTTATGAATTTATTAATTCTTGAAGGCCCAAAACGTGAATAGTGAATAATGTTGTGAATAGTGCCATGAATAGTGAAATTATTAGGTAATTTTAGTAGCCAAATTTGTAAGCTTGAAGAAAACCTTAAAGAGCCAAACTTCCAAATTCAATTGGTTTTAGGGTTTTTATTTCCTTTTTTATTTAAGGAATCTTGGCTACTATTTTTAGTTATAGAGTAGGATTAGGAATTAGTTGTTACCTTTTCAAGACATCTTTGTACTTTATAAATAGGCCATTTAGCCAAGACATCGATACATGAATTAGAAGATTTTTGTGACATTACATCGTTGAGAGTTTAAGTGATTCAATCACTTCGTTCTTGTAAAGAACAATGGCCTTATTAAACTTGACTAATTTGTGGCGCCTCTAAGTCATATCAATCTAGTAAAACTCTAGGTTGTGAAGACACTTCATCCATTCAGTCTCAATTCCGCCAGTTCTAGCAATTTCGCAAATTAAGTCTTGGGTCCTTTTTTGCTTGTTGCGTATTGTCGGCTCCCTATAGCCATGAGGTGCATATCAATTTGGTATCAGAGCTCTAGGTAACTTTGAAATTTTGTAGATAATTCTATTTATATTGTTTCTATGCACAAAAATCCTGTTTATATCCATCTTTCTTGTTGCTAAAAATTCTATTTTCTTGTGGTAGTCAAATTAGTTGTTTAGCCCTAGTCTTCGAGATTCAGTTAAACCTTTTCTTGCTACCCACTTTTTATGTAGATAATTTTAGTTTTGTTATTCTGAATAAAAAAAAAATCGTTGCCTATTGTTTTCCTCATTATCATCATCATCACCTTTATCTCAAACTAGTTGAGGTCAGCGGTCGATGAACCCAAAGACATAAATCCATAAAATAAAGAAAATATAATAAAATAAATAGATATATAAATAGATAAAAATGTTAAAACTATAAAGGGCAGTCGGGACCACTAGACTTTTGCTCTTCCACTACACTAATAGTTTTCCTCCACTCTGTTCACTACAAACTAGCCGCCAATCTATTTCTAACTCCATTAAATCTTTTTTTACTACTTTTCTCCACGTAATTTTCGGCCGACCTCTCCCTTTCTTCACACCATACTCCTTATAACAAACTTCCATTCTTACTGGTGCATCTATAGGTCGCCGAAGAATATGCCCAAACGATCTCAATTTATGTTCTCTCATCTTTTCTGCCACCGGTGCTACTCCAACTCTTCGTCGAATATCCTCATTTCTCATCTTATCCATTATTGTCTTACCACTCATCCACTGTAACATCCTCATTTTTGCTACTCCCAACTTATGCTCATGTTGTCTCTTTGTTGGGCGACATTCAGCTCCATATAGTATTGCTGGTCTTATAGCTGTTCTATAAAATTTTCCTTTTAACCTAATCAGGATTTTACAGTCACACAAAAACCCTGTTGCACTTCGCCATTTCATCAAACCTGCTCTAATTCTATGGTTTACATCTTCATCAATCCCTCTCCGTTTTTGCAATATTGATCCCAAATATCTAAAAATATCTTTCTTGGGTACCTCCTGTCCGAGCATACCCACTGAATCTTTGTCCTCACGTATTGTCGTGTTGAATTTGCACTTCATATATTCAGTCTTATTTCGACTTAACATCAATCCTTTTGACTCTAACGTGTTTCTCCATATTTCTAATTTAGCTTCTACCCTCGCCTTGGTCTCATCAATAAGTACAATATCATCTGCGAATAACATACACCATGGCATCTCATCTTGGATATCCTTTGTCAACTCATCCATAACCAGGGCAAAAGGTAAGGACTCAGAGCAGATCCTTGGTGTAAGCCTACTGTGATTGGAAAATAGTTTGATCTTCCATTACAAGCTTTCATGCACGTAGTAACACCATCATACATATCCTTGATAACCTCTACATACTTTGAGGGAACTTTCTTCTTCTCAAGTACCCACCATAGAACCTTTCTTGGGACCCTATCATATGCCTTCTCAAGATCAACAAATACCATATGTAGATCTTTCTTCTTTTCTCGATATCTCTCCATCAGCTGTCGTATCAAGAAAATAGCCTCCATGGTAGATCTTCCCGGCATAAATCCAAATTGATTTACAGAGACCTTAGTCTCTATTCTCAAATGATGCTCAATAACTCTCTCCCACAGTTTCATTGTATGGCTCATAAGTTTAATGCCCCTATAATTGGCACAATTCTGGATATCCCCCTTATTCTTATAGATAAGCACAAGCATACTCTCCCTCCATCCCTCAGGCATCTTATTTGTTTGGAAAATCCTATTAAAAAGGTTAGTCAACCAATGTATTGCTACATCCCCTAAGCATCGCCACACTTCACTAGGGATCTCATCTGGCCCCAATGCGCTACCCGTCTTCATCCTCTTTAATGCCTCCTTAACTTCATGCTCTCTAATTCTACGTACAAATCTTTTGTTTGAGTCATCATAAACATCCTCCAACTCCATCCTACTTCCATCGCTTCCCTCATTGAATAGTTTGCTAAAATAGCTTATCCACCTTTTCTCAACGTTTGCTTCTCTTACTAAAAGTTTCTGGTTTTCATTTTTTATGCATCTAACCTGTGTCAAGTCTTTACTTTTCCTATCTCTTATCTTTGCAAGCCTATAGATACCTTTTTCTCCTTCCTTGGTCCCCGATTGTTTGTACATCTCTGAAAAGATCTTACTTTTAGCCTATCGCACAGCTTTCTTAGCATTTGTTCTCGCTAGCCTAAACTTTTGCAGATTCTCATCACTATGACATTTATATAAATGCCTGGAACACTCTTTCTTATGTTTAATTGCCTCCTATACCTCTTCATTCTACCACCAAGTTTCCTTTGTTTGTTGTCCGTTCCCTCTACTTTCCCCTAAGGTGCTCCTTGCCACTCTCTGAATGCAATCAGCCATCTCATTCCACATCACATTTACATCACCCTCCAGTAGCCATGGTCCTTCTCGCAGTAATCTTTCCTTCAAAGCTATTTGTTTTTCCTCTTTTAGTTTCCACCATCTTATTCTTGGGTTTTGAACAACTTTTTGCAGTTTGTGTACTTTTTTATACCGAACCTCTAGGACCACCAACTTATGTTGCATAGTTCCGCATTCTCCGGGGTATACACTACAATCTACATATGAGGTCCTATCCTCCCTTCTAGCAAGAAAAAAGTCAATTTGGCAACAATTTTCTTAAATTTTTTTTTTTTTAAATTCGAGCTCTTTGATGTTGTTCATCCTGAAATTTCTAAACACCTTACTTGTCTATAATCTTTGTATTGATTACTTTTCATGAGCTTCTTTGCTTTTTGTTGATATCTCTGCTTTAAAATTTTCTATTTCTGGTTAATAAAAAAAATGGAGAGAAAAAAAAACAAAAGTGGTGTTGATTCCTGAAATTTCTGAACCGAATTGTTGCATACTATTTTTTCTCTCTTTGTGTTGATATTTTGGTACTGTAAATTGTTATTTTTTTGGTGAAAAGAAGAAGAAGAAGAAGAACTGCGACCAAAAAAAAAAAATCAGCAAGGACAAAATCAAAATAAAAGAAAGAAAGAAAGAAAGAAGAAGAAGATAAGAGCAATTGTTGTTTCTTGAATTTTAGAAATTTTGTTCCTGAATTTTTTGCATTCTTGTTTCTTGAAATATTTCTTCTTGAAGTCTTGAAACCATTGTTTCCTAAATAATTGTTTCCAAATATGCTTCAAGAATTGATCTTGAACCGTGCTGAATTTTTAGTGCTTCTTGAAAATTCTGCCTTCCTGAATTTTGTTGAACCATGCTGTTTTTGTCTTGAATCATAGCAGAATTTGCTTGAAAGCAACGTGTGTTTTTTCAAAAACAAGAATCCAAGTGTGATTAAATTTCCTCATCCTAATTGGATTTAGAATTGGCAACTTAATTGTGACTGAAATTCAGCACGTTGGCAACTACTTTGGCTAGCTGAAAATTGCACTTTCTTGGCAGTTTCTTTTGCACGAATTTTTGTTCCTTTTAGCAATTCATCTTGGCCAAATTTTATGCAGTTTGGTAACCCAACTTGGTTGAAATTATGCACAAAAATTTGGAATTTATTTGGACCAAAATTCTGCATTTAGGCAATTGTTGTTGGACTGAAATTTTGCACTTTGCTGGCTAAAAATTTTGCTTTCTTTCAGGCAGTTTCTTTAGCCGAAATTTTGTTGCACTTGGCATTTTATTTTGTGAAAAAAAATATGCAATTTGGTAACCTTTCTTGACTGAAATTTTTATACAAAAATTTCTGCAAGAATTGTTTCCTAATTTGATTTTATTTGCAATAATTGTTTCCTACTAATTTGATTTTACTTGCAAGTATTGTTTCCTAATTTGATTTTACTTGCAAGAATTGTTTCCTATTATGACTACATTTTCTTTCTTGAAATTTATCTTCCTTTAGTAATATTTCATACTTGTTTCCTTTCAGATTCCAAATTTATTTTCTTTTTTGATTCCATAGTTACTTTCCTTGTAGGGTCCATATTCAGATTTAGTTAGTTTCCATTTAATAGCTTTCCTTATTCAAGTCCACTTTGTAGATGGATTTGTCCTGTTTCCTATTTCTTTTAGTTTCCATATTTGCATCCAATTCCAAATTGATTTAAGTTTTTCTAGTTTCCTAATTTGTTAACTTTTCATAGGTCTTAGTTCCTACATTCTTATTTGAGCTATCTCTTGACCAAAATTTCCTAAAGGTTTGATAAAGTGAGTTGTTCTAAGAAAGAACTTAGAGAGAGATTATTGAGTAAGGAGTGAGACATAGAAAATAACCAGGAGCTTACTCATACCGCCCTTCCTATAAATTTTTCCATATTCTTGTTGTTTCTTTTTGTACTAACCTTTTGCCAGAATCATGTCAAAAGAAAGTGTAGCTCCAATCGACCAAAAGACTCTCCCATATTGGATGGAAAACACGAGCCTATTTTGCTCCAAATTGAATAATCAACTTAGGGCTTTGCAAATGAAGCTTCAAGCTAATGGAGATAAGATGGAACAATTGGCTAAATCTATCAATGAGTCATCAACAAGAAAGTCAAAATCTAGGAGGAAAAGTTCTTCAAATTCTGATGAAAGTGAAGACTTCGACAGGGCTTCTACTTCCCGTAGAGGTCTAAACTGAGTTGATAAATTGATAGAAATTTGGGAAGCATCAAAATGAAAATTCCAGCCTTCCAAGGTGGGATAGACCTCGAAGAATACTTGGACTGGGAAAAGAAGGTTAAAAGAATATTTGACTGTCACCATTACTCTGAAGAAAAGAAGGTTGAGCTAGTAGCTACAGCATTCACTGAATATGCAATATCTTGGTGGGATTACCTCCAGAGAAATAGAAAGCGCCCTATCTGCTTTTGGGTATAGATGAAGAAAACTATGAGAAAGAGATTCATTCCATCTTTTTATGATAGAGGACTGTACAAAAAACTACGAGGTTTGCAACAACGTTGAAAGAATGTCACCAAATATTGCGGAGATATCATTTGCCTTATATTTCACGGTAAAGATAATGGGAACATGATTTCTGACAGTGAATCCAATGATTCTATGCCTCCTCTGATTGGAATTGACGGTGAAGAAGATACCGTCATGGGAGAAACAATTACTACCTTGAAGTCTACGCAATCAGCGATAAGTGATGAAGAATCGCCAAATGAAAAAGCAGAATTAGTGACCACGAGATCACTTAGTGCTCAAGCCATGGTAAATGATAAGGAAAGGGAGAACATCTGCTATGTACATGTTTATGAAGCTCCACTCTAGATTAGTAATGAGAAGAAAAAGGTTGAGGAGGAAAAAGAGCCTGGTGTATTATATTTGGCAAATCCAATGAATAGGGGTCATCAAAACCAAGAGCCCGAGCCGGCTAATGATGTTTTGACTCTTCCACGCCTTAATTTTGTGTTTGGAGAAAAACCATTTTTCCACACAACGGTTCAAACTTGACGCCTTCGAAGATTAGCGGTAAAATGCAATTACGAGAGTGGCTCGAGAAGAGGTAAAAAGAAAAGCCATCATTTTTCCTGGCCAAACTATTTCTTCTACTCCCTAAGGGGGTTAAAGTATGTTGATTTCATCCTAAAGATGTTGTTGAAGATTCGAGGATGAATCGTTTCGGGAACTATTCAACCTACTTGATGGGAATCCAGGAGCCGTGCAACCTACTCGCCAAGTATTTGATCCATTAAGGCATATCACGGGGCCGATGGCGAGAGTTAGAGTTAAATAACTTCAAGAAATTATTAAGTGATTTAAATTCAAGACATTCAACCTCATCAAGCATGCGGCCAAGACTTACAAGTCATTAATTTATTGCAAGTCTGATTTGAAGAACCCTAGTTTTGCCTTGACTGAATTCTAATGTGATAATAGGTCAAGTTATTTAATTAATTTTTGTGGTTTTATTTTTTATGAATTTATTAATTCTTGAATAGCCAAAACATGAATAGTGAATAATGCTGTGAATAGTGCCATGGATAGTGAAATTATTAGGTAATTTTAGTAGCCAAATTTGTAAGCTTGAAAGAAGCCTTAAAGGGCCAAACTTTCAAGTCTAATTGGTTTTAGGGTTTTTATTTCCTTTTTTATTTAGGAATCTTGGCTACCCTTTTTAGTTATAGAGTAGGATTAGGAATTAGTTGTTACCTTTTCAAGACATCTTTGTACTCTATAAATAGACCATTCAGCCAAGACATCGATACATGAATTAGAAGATTTTTGTGACATTACGTCGTTAAGAGTTTGAGTGATTCAATCTCTTTGTTCTTGTAAAGAACAACGACCTTATCAAACTTGACCAGTTTGTGGTGCCTCTGAGTCTTATCAATCTAGCAGAACCTTAGGTTGTTGCGACGCTTCATCCATTTGGTCTCCATTCTGCCGGTTCTAGCAATTTCGCAAGTTAAGTTTTGGGTCTTGTTTGGCTTGTTGCATATTGCCAGCTTCTTATAGCCGTGAGTGCATCATAATGACTTAACAGTTGAAGTATATGAGACTCATATTTATATAGTATTTTTAATAGTTTCAGTCCTTAATATTTAAAAGCTTGACATTTTTAGTCCTTAAAGCAGATTCAATGCAGTAATAACTCTGTAACTAGCCTTAATGCCTTCTCTGAACACCCCCTTCCACCAGAAAAAAGAAAAAAGAAAAATTAGGATCTTTAGATTTAGATTGGCAAAACCTTAATCCAAATGAAAAAATCATGTACCATGAGGGTAAAAAAGACTTAATACAGATCAAACTCTAATTACACTATGTTTATTCCTTTAGGTTATATGATTATTAGAACCCATTGGAAGGAACTATACCGTTAGGCATTCAAGAGTTTCAAAAACTAGCAAAAACCACCAAAATGAACCAAAATTTGACCAAAACATTCCACTATTTTTATGTTAATAATCACAGGACTCCATTTTACGATGTGTCTCAAACATAGTTTATAGGGTTGGGATCCCACGCAGGATCGATTTGGGGTAGTAAGATCAGATTGTAGGATCGTAAGATGTTACAAAAAAAATGACTAAAACAACTATTATAATTGATATTTTATTACATGTATTAGTTTTTCACAAAAATAAGTTGTGTACATGTGCTAGACCGATCAATAAAAATACTCCACCTTTGTCATATATTCCATACATCACACTAGATAAATATCATATTCATGGAATACGATTCATGTCTTGGTGGTGAAATGGTAGACACGCGAGACTCAAAATCTCGTGCTAAAGAGCGTGGAGGTTCGAGTCCTCTTCAAGGCATAATATTGAGAATGCTTATTCAATGAGCAATTCAATAAGAGAGCTCAGATCAAAATCGGTATATCAATACCGATCCGAGCTCTTGGAATTGGAATAAGTTCGCCAACGGATCACGAATTCTTGGTGATCTTCTTTATCTAATGAATGGGAAGTCTGCTTTAAAACCGCCCTCCCTGCACCCACCCCCCGAGTATATGCTTCAACAGGAATCATAGATTCAAAACCTCTGGTAAAATGCCTACATGTAAACCAACAGAAAAAGTACATTACATAGTTCAGGAATTGCCGACTTACCCATTCAGTGACTTTCACTCTGGACATTCCCAAAATGGGTACTATCGGGTCGGGTGAATTCAATAATAGATGCCTGTTGGCAATCCAGCCTTCCTTCTCCTTTCAGCACTATATTGTGATCAACATTATAAAATGTATCATATATATGCATTTGGTATTTTGTCAATATCTTGTTAACTATAAACATTTGACATTTAATTCAACTTCAATAAAAACTGTACGCCAAATAATAATACTACCAAATAAAGTATACAATGCATTTTTTATGATTTAAATTACCATAACATAGATAATTCCACACTTTAATAAGCATAGTAAATAAAATAGTGAAAACCTCAATTAATAAATAAATTTCATAGGAAAATAAAGTCCACTACAAATTTTTAAAATATGAATATAAAACCAAATTATATATCACGCTTATTGTATTCATTATCTGACGGGAATTCAGGAGCTGTGCAACCTACTCACCAAGTATTCAATCCCTTGTGACATATTACGGGGCCCGATGATGAGAGTTAGGTCTAAACGATTTCAAGACATTTTAAATGTTTTAATCCATGATGTCCAAACCCATCAAGCATCTGGCCCAAAACGTGAATAGTACTCGTGAACAGTACTGTGAATAGTCGTGAGCAATAAATAGTGCTGTAAACAATGATGAATAGGGTTTTCTTGTTTTATTTCCTTTTTATTTGTAAGGTTGCCCTTTAATTAATTAAAAGAAACCAGCCACCCCTCAGAATTAGATTAGGGTTAGGATTTTAGTTGTTGCCTTTTAACACATTTTTGTACTCTATAAATATAGGCTATTCGGCCAACACCTCAATAGACAAGTTGAGAATTTTTGAGACATTACGTCATTGAGAGTTTGAGTAAATCAATCTCTTTATTCTTTCAAAGAACAATGGGCTTATCAAACTTGACTAGTTTGTGGTGCCTTTTAGTCTTATCAATCTAGTAGAATTCTAGATTATGGCGATACTTCATCCATCAGTCCAAAATTCTGTCAGGTCTAGTGATTTCTCAAGTTAAGTCTTGGGTCATGTTCGGTTGTTGTGTATTGTTGGCTCTTTACAACCATGAGGTGTACATCATTATCTCTAAAGCCAAAGTTATGCATATTTTTTTCAAAATCTCCTCATTTATAATCATAGAAAACTAATAGTTTAAAAATTAATTCAAGAATGAAATTAATCATATTTTTAATTATCTCATTTTTAACTTTCTGGAAAAAAAAAATCAAACACTTCATTGCTAGTAGAAATTAATATCTCCCCTTATAAACTCTTATGAGCTACAAGATACTAAAAACCATAGTTGTCTCCTTTTGAAAGACAATAGTGTTATGATTTCCTTTTTGTAGGAAAAAAAGGGAAACAAATAGAGAGTTTCAAGGATTAAAAAGTAAGCAGCCAATGGTAATTTGTTAAAAATATATATTTATTGCAAAATATTTTTAAAAAAAAATAGAAATAACCAAAATATTAGGTCATTTTTCTAAATTATTTATATTTGGACCAATTTTTAAAAACAACCCAATTTCCTTAGAAACAGCTATTTTAGTGGGATCTTACAATCCCAACACGATCCCACTCAATCCTACGAATCCCATAGTCAATCCCATAAAACAAACGATCTGATGTGATCTATAATCGATTTTGATGATCCAGATTGTGGGATCATACGATTCGACGATCCGGATCGCGATCCTAATAACTATGGTTTCAAATAAACTCCCTCAAAATTGCCCAGAAAGCTTGTTATTGCCAACAAGAAATCTTCAAGCATTTTCTTGCAACCTATTAGATGCAGTAGGCATAGATTTCAATGTTTTTGTGAAATTGCTACTAGTAAAATTATGAAATACTTAACAATCACAATTCTTAGTAAAAAAATTGAAAACAAATTTCAATTTGCCTTTTCTTTTGAAAATAATGATAAATATGCATATGTTAGAGCACGAGTATTTGCCTATAGATGGGCATGAGCACAATTATAATCGTCATAATTTTGGAATTGGGCTAGAGAAGGAATTTCCACTAGTATCAAATACACTCAAGCAAGGAATTGAAAGTTTATGAAATGTAGTGGTTAGAGATTTTAAGATGAGTCTCCGTGGCAGAGTGGTTTGTTTCTCCCTCTAAGAGAGAACTCTTGGTTGCCCTTTTTGGAGGCAACTTTCATACTTTCAAAATTCATTTTTTTTTCAGAATTTTAGAACACAATACTTCATGGATTAAAGATCCTCGTGATTTTTTTATTCTCTTTAAAGTTTTAGGAAATCTAGATTCAGGCATATCATTAATTGAACAAATCCATGTAGGATAACAATATGAATCCCAACTAAATACCCAACTACCATGATTCTCTATCCCCAACCTATTAGGTAATAACTCTCTCACAAACACCAAGCTTAGGAGCTTGTTCATTAAACTAAAAAAACATTTTCTAGTAAAGAAACTTAAATTCTAATAATTTCTATTTTCTTGTGTCCCTCACAAGTGGTACCCTCTGCTTCATTGCACTATAACCATTTGCTAGAAAGCCTTAGTAAGAAATGGAGGGGGAGGTTGTGGATAGATTGCAGAAATTCAGGCTATTAGTGAAGGAGGATGCAAGCATTGAACTAGAGAAAAAGGATGTTCTTCATAGCAAGGAGGAGTGTGAGAGAAGCCTTGTGGGAAAGATCTGTGGGGAAAAGAGGGAACACTTCTTAGGACTCAAGTTCACCAAGACAGCAATATGGCCAACAAAAGAACTCTTCAATGTCACTAAGCTAGGTTATAACCTGTTCCAATTTGTGTTCAGCAACCAAAGAAAATAAAAGAAAGGTGGCTCATGGGAGACTTTTGTCTTTTGACCAACAATCTTTCATTTTGAAGGAATGGTCAGCTGATAAGAAAATCAAAGAGGAAGAATTTAATTATGTGGATATGTGGGTGCAAGTCTGGAATCTACCCAACCACTGGATATCAAAGGAGATTGGACTGACACTAAGTACTATTTTTAAAAAAGTCCTAGATGTGTTCATCCATGAAATAAGAAGCAAGAAGGGTAGACATACAAAATTTTGGTAACAACAAATCTTGATAATCCTTTAATGAGAGAAGCAAAGATTAAACTAAAAGAAGATTGTTGCTGGGTTCACTCTAAATATAAGCAACTGATGTCTGACTATTTTTACTGTGGTAGAGTTGGTCATATAGAGAGAATATGTCGGCATAGAAGGGAGAACTTGAAAATGAATAAAGAGGAAAGAAGGGCAATTTGAGGAGTGTATCAAGGCAGAAGGGAGCAAAGGGAGAGGTAGGACAATAGGGGAAAGGGAAGTAAGAAAGATAAGGAAGGAGATGAGATTGATGGATGTAGCGGTAGAAAGAGAAGAATCAGTTGTAAAAACACCTAAGGATATAGGCAGGGTGAAAAGGGAGGGAGGGAGAGTAGGGTGAGTAAGGGGATAAAACAAATGAGAGAGAGGAGCAATTGATGGAAGAAAAGGGAGTGTTAGGGAAAGGAAAGGAAATAGGGAACTAGTTCCTATCAATAAATAAAAAGAGGGGGGAAAGCATGAATGGGAGAGAGAGAGAGAGGAGAACAATTTGGAGATCCCAATTGAGATTGAACACAAAAGGGAGGGGAAGGAAAATTATGATAGAGAGCAGAATTGGGAATTGATCAACATACCCATTCACAATGAGGATTTCAGGACTTCTCTGGCAGATATATCACAGAGTAATCAGAGGATAGGCCCTACAAAGCCAAGGGTGCTAACAGAGACAAAAAAAGAAAGTGAAAAAGGACTGGAGGTCTAAATGAGAAGGAAAAAGAATCACCTGAAACTTCCCTATAATATAACACTTATTGGAGTTAAGAGAGTTTGGAAATTGCAAGATGAACAAGAGGAAGATGAAGAAGCAAATGAAAATGATAGAAAGAGGAAGAGAATGGAAGAAAAGCAAGATAAGGTAGCTGCTAAGGTGGTGGTAGCCAACCTAAAATAGCCACAGTATGCTCAATGAGAGTATGTACATGGAATTGTAAAGGTGTGGGAAGAACCTCGACAATTTCCCAACTAAATGAAACTTTGAGAATCCACCTTCTAGATTTAATTTTTCTCATGAAACAAAAAAAAAAGAAGAGATTTTTTCGTTACAACAGTGTGTAGAAAACTCAAATTTCAGAATAGCTGGTGTTGTGTTGGTTTAAGGGGTAAGAGTGGAGGTTTACTGGTATGTTGGATAGACATGTTAACAGTCCACCAAGTGCTATCAACAGATTTCTATTTTGAAATCCATTGTGAAGTAGAAGATGATCAAGGCAAATTTTGGGCAATTTTTGTGTACACTAGCACAAATGCATAGGTTAAGAGTGAGCAATGGGAGTACTTACAACAAGCAAAAGAAAAATGGGGAGATAATTGATTTATAGGGGGAGATTTTAATGACATTGTGAATTAGAAAGAGAAGAGAGGAAGAAAAGAGAGGAGGATGAGAAAGGGCTGAATCTAACTTCAAAGTTTTTAGAAGCTTTATACAAAAAATGGGAATAGGAGAAGTAGGTTACTCAGGTAGAAGCTTTACTTGGGCAAATAACAAAGAACATGAAGGATTTGTGAAGGAAAGACTAGACAGATTTTTTGGATCCCCAAATTGGATGCTCAAATTCCCTAAAATAGAAGCAATGCATGTGGAGAAACAAACATCAGATCACTCTCTAATCCTACTAAACCTAGTTCCAAAAATGTTGAAGTGCAAAGAAAGATTCCAATTGGACAAAAGGTAGCTTCAAATGAATAGAGTGGATGAAGTGGTTAAGCAAGCATGGTCAATTGAACAATGTGGAACTCCAATGTACCAAGTATACGCCAAAATCAGAAATTGCAAAATGATTGCTAAAGTGGAGCAGAGGATTAACTACAAATTTAGCAAGGTAGATTAAGGAAATAAAGTAGAATATGGAGGTGTTGAGTGAAAAAGGGGGGTACAGAAACTAGCAAATATGGACTCAACTTAAAGGCAACCTCCATGAAACTTACAAAGAGGAGGAACTTTATTGAAGGCAAAAGTCAATGATTCAATGGCTGAAAGAGAGTGACAGAAACACAAAGTTTTTCCATGCTTATACAGTCCAAGGGAGGAAAATGAATTGTATTGAGAAGCTGATGAAAGCTAATGGAGGAGTATGTGAGAACAAGGAAGAGATAAAGAAGGAGATCACATAGTTCTATCAGAAGCTATTCACAACCTCATCCCCCCAAGATTGGTAGAACATTTTACAAGGGATTTCACAAACCATCACAAGTGCAATGAACCAAAGGTTGATCAGACTAGTGGAGGACTCAGAAATCAAAAAAGCCCTCTTTGATATGAACCCCAACAAAGCTCTTGGCCCGAATGTTATGACCCATTTGTTTTCCAATTTTTTTGGAATCTTATTTAGAAAGGCATTTGCTATGTAGTAAAAATTTTCTTTGTACGTAAAAAAATGTTCAAGAACATGAACCACACACTCGTTACACTCATTCTCAAAATAAAAAAAATCCAACCCAAATCTCCTACTATAGGCCTATTAGTTTATATAATGTTGTGTATAAAATTGTTTCCAAAATTTTGACTGAAAGGATAAAAAAATTTCTTCATAAGTACATCAATGAAAGTCAGTCAACTTTTATCCTATGGAGACAAATCCTAGATAATGTAGTCATTGCTCATGAGTGCATACATTACATAAAAAATATTAGAGGAACAAAAAAGGGATACATGGTTCTAAAACTAGACATGGCAAAACTTATGATAGGGCTGGGTGGGCTTTTTAGGCCAGGTCTTAAAGAAAATGGGTTTTGCATAAATATTTATTGAGTGGGTGTTGAAATGCATTAGTTATTCATCATTTTCCTTCTAAATCAATGGACAGTCATGTGGATATATTCTTTCATCAAGAGGGATCAGATAGGGGGATTCTATATAACCCTCTTATTCCTAACTATGTCAAAAGCATTTTCAAGCATGATTAGACAAGCAGTTTTAAGGGGAACTTTTAGGAATATGAGAATATGCAAAGATGGGCCTTTAATCACTCACTTGTTGTTTGCAGATGATTCACTTCTATTTTGTGAAACTAATGTTGAGCAGGTTAGGCAAATCAAGGTGTTGATTGATGAGTACAGTCGAGCTTTAGGCCAGCTTGTGAATTTGGAGAAGTTTTCAATTTTCTTTAGCAGCAACATCCCTCCGAATTACAGAGCTAGAAATAGCCAAATATTAGAAAGGATTAAGGAATAGAAGAGTACGAGATATCTTGGACTTTCATTGGTAATTGGGAAATCAAAAAAGGAGGTTTTTCAGTTTATACTAGAAACAGTCAAGAGTCGAGTAAGGGATTAGAAATCAAAATTCCTGAACTCAGCAAGAAGAGAAGTATTGTCAAAGTAGTGATAAATGCTCTCCCAAAGTATGTTATGTCCTATTTCAAACTACCAGTACAAATCTGCAAAGCATTAATTAGAGAAACTGCAAAATTCTAGTGGGGATCAAACAAGAGGGATAGAAGAAAGATCTACTGGAAAGTATAGAAGATAACTGAATCAAAGGAAAGAAGGGACTGGACTTTCATGGTATCCAGGCTTTCAATAATGCTGTAATAGCTAAACAACTATGGAGATTGATCACCAAACCAAACCTACTTATGAGTAGGGTCATGAAAGCCAAATATTTTTGTCAAGGAGGATTAATGAAGGCAAAACCAAAATGCAATGCCTTGTGGCTATGGAAATGCTGGATGGGATCAAAACATATGCTAGAATTAGGGATTAGGTATCAAGTAGGGGATAGCAAAACCATTAGAGTTCGGGAATCCCGTTGGCTATACAATAGGCCCAACTATAAGCCAATCCCCAAAGATAGTTCGGTACCTAGATCACTTGATGCAAAGAGCTAATGACTAAAAATGGAAAAGTATGGAGCCTAAACTTGATCAACAGATTGTCTTTTCCCCAAGATGCGGACACAATTATGAATATTCCAATTAGCCTGACAAGGAGCGGAGATCATTTAGTATGGTACTTCAGCAAACAAGGAAACTTCTGGTACAATCATCATACGTTTGGAATAATAGATAAGCTAAGGGCAATAATGCAATAATAGAGCAGAAGGCAATGTGGAAAAGAACTTCGTTGTTGAAAATAAAAGGGAAGTTGAAACACTTCATTTGGAGATACTGCCATGGAATTATCCCTACAAAGGTTGAGCTACAAAGAAAGGGAGTCCTAGTTGATCCTATGTGCAACGTGTGGAGAACAGGATAAATTAATAGAACACTTGTTCTTCAAGTGTGAGAGAGCCAAAACAGTATGGAAACTATCTCTAGTGAGGTGAGAAGGATTGCTTAATGAAACATAATGCTTTCAGAGATTATGGCAGAGAATATGCATGATTGGAAAAGATCAAGTAGCACAAGACAAAATGTAGCTAACGGTCTATATCCTATGGATGCTCAAGAAACAAGAAATTTTTGGATTTTCAATGAAATTAAAAGGTCACATCAGGCAATAGTGGATATGGCTATAACAACAAGAATTCCAAGTGCTTAACATAGTAGAGAATAAGAGGTTTGAAGAAGATTTGGTCAGCAACCAAAGAGCTGATGGAGTGGAAGAGAAGATAGCTAGGGCAGGATGTAATGTCATATACATTGGTGCTTGTAGTAGAAAAGAGAAGGATGCTATTTTTGGAGGAATTGCCTACAATGATCAAGGACATGTCACCAAGGCTTGGGTAGTGGTTAGGAATCAACATTTGAGTTCAGTAGCTACTACATTACAAGCAATCAGATATGTTCAAATAAAGGCAGAAAAGCAAAGCTAGAAACAAGTCCAAATCATAATTGATATACAGGATATAGTGAAAAAACTAAGCTTAAAGAAGGATTTTGAAATCAGTATTTCCTCTATAGCCGAACACATCAATCCATTGTGCAATCTGTTTGAAAATATTTTTTTGGTATATGTTCCAAATGAGAGAAATGAAGCATGTCATAGATTACCTATTTTAGCAATAGAAAACTCTTGAACCTATGAATCGTTGTCAAACTTTCCTCCATGCTTGTTGTATGAAGCCCGGGAGAGCAACTAGTCAGTTAGCTAAAACTGTACATTCTTTTTAGAAAGTAATACAATTATTAATGTTATGGTTAAAAATAAAAAAGAAAAAAAAAGGAGGGAATTGAAAGTTTCTCAACATGTTTACTAGTCAACCAACTTGCACTCCAATGCATTTCACTGATGTTCTATAAATCTGTTTGCCCAAATGTTTGCTTGAGGTTTCTGGTTTGGTGAAATTTAGACTACGGAAACATCTGAACTTGAGATTCATACTGATGGTGAAAATAGATGAAATGTAAAAAAGGGAACCCTTTTGCTCTCGAGACTATGTTGCTTGAGAAGAAAAAGGAAAAAGGAGGGAAAAAAAAGAAAAAAAGAAAAAAGGAAATAATGACCAAAGGAAAATGAGAAGGTAAAGGAGGATTCAAGTGCATACAAATCCCTGATTCTTATGATGTAATTTGGCTTTTTAGTTTTCATTTTGGTTTCATTAGTTCCAGTTGTGGTACTTGGAAAGTGCTTCGAAAAGTGTCCTGTGGCTAGTTGGCTCATTTGGTACTATCATTGTTCCTTGTAGTTTTCTATCATCTACATATGCTTTGTTGCTATTGAGAGGTTGATAATATTAGTGTTGATGGATTGAAAGGAGATGAGAGTAGGTTGTTGCCCTTTCTAAGCTAAGCATAAATCTACTATGTTTAGAAGGACGTCTTAAACTTTCTACATGCTTTAATATCAGGATTATGACATAGAACAGCAATGCGAGAGATAAAAGGAAAAGGAAGGAAAAAAGGAAAACAGAAGAGCGAGGAAAAAAAGGAAAACAAAAAAACAAAAACAAAAAAGGCAGAAAAGAAAGAAAGAGAAAAAAACCAAAAGAGGAATTGTGAAGGGTACAAAGAAGAAATAAGAGGAAAAAAAGGAAATCACGTTGTCTTGTAAATGTAAATAGTTGGAGTCTTTCACATGATAATTTTGTATGGCATTAACTTAGTTGTTTTTGCTAGGTCCTTTCTATGTCTAGTTAGGTTGAAAGGCTATTAATTTCTTTTATAGTTAGCCTTATGTAATCTACATCTGCTTTAATGATTTTGAGAGGTTGATAGATTAGTGTGCATTGATGGAAAAGAGATGAGATTGCTGCCTTTTTCAAGAAAGTAATAGACATATTGTGTTTAGGGTGGCTCTTGAATTTTCTTGATGTTTTTGTAATACAGAAAAGTTTTGATTTCTGAATTACGATATAAGGAAATGGGCAGGATAAAAGGGAAAGGGAACGGGCATGCGCGCGCGCTGGGGGAGGGGGGAAGGAAAAGAAAAAGGTAAAAATTATAGTGAAAAAATAGAAACAGTGGAAATGAAAAGGTTACAAAGAAGAAACAAGAGGAAAAAGGAAAAAGAAATTCAATTTGTCTTGTAAATATAACTGGTTTAGTTTCTTTCGAATGATACTTTTGTATCGAGTTAACTTAATGGGAATTAGTAGCTGTTCCTGGTAGTTTTCTTTCAAGTCAATGCTGCATTAATTTCTTTGCCTATATACATTATCTGATCTTCGGATTTCTCAGTTCCCAATCGGAGTTACTTACTTGTTCATAAAGGCCACTTGTTACTTGGTTGTCCACAACTCTCATAGAAGGATTGGAATTTTGGATAGCTTGATGCAGTTTTCATTTTGGATTCACAAGCTGTAATTGCTACTTTTGGTATAGTTCTAGGTAGTTCTTTTAATTTTAATTTTAACTCAGACTAGATTGCAATTGAGGTTTCAGAAATAATATAAGAGCCTAGTCAATTCATTGAAGTTGGCTTTTGCGTTATATCTAAAAACATCAATATTCGGTGCAATCTTTTTGTTTTTGTTTGGTTCTTACCCTGTATAGTTAGGTAGAAAAGCTATTAGTTTCCTTTATGGTTAGTTTACAAATCAAATGGGATAGCAGTTTTACTTCCACCGTATTTTCCTTCTGGGCTCTTATGTGAGTCTAAGGAGAGTATTTAACCTTTTTGGCTATCATTTGTACAATACTTCTTATTGAAATGAAATGAATTGACTATCATTTTGAAAAAAAAAAAAAAAAAAACCAACTTGCACTCGAGTCAAGAAAATGGAGGTTCTTGCAGTAGCCAAATCCATCAGCAATCCATCTCGTGTAATAATTCTGTTCCAAATTCACCATATCCTATCTTTTATAATTGCTTCAATTGGCAAATTTCTATCAAAAGCTTCTCTCGGCGCCCATAGAATCCTTCAACCTCAATCTTGGAAGGGCAGCCATTTTAAGTGAGATTGTGCCCTCATAGAAATTAAACTGTTCATTGGTGAAAGACAATTTTCGGGACAGGCTATCTCTTTTTAATATTGAAACATTAGATAGAGATTCAACAAGTTGGACAACTCAAGAATATATATCTGGGGATAATTTCCCAGCTCGGATAGAATCCTACCACTCAAATTGTCCTTGGCAATTCAAAACTTCGAGATACTGTAATTGACCAAGATATGTATGTTAGAATAATCTCATTTAACCTATTTGAATGTAAGACAAGCAAGGTAAAATTTGAAGTTCATTAAAGAGAGGACTAAATATGTGTTAGTTCTTTTTACCCTTGATAAAAAAAGTTTATGTGACTCTTACCTGAACACTATTCATGAATTCTATGACGGAAATCAACCAAAGGAGGGGAAAAGTTATTTTGTAAATCTTAAGAGTTAAAAAACTTTGCTTTTAAATTTGTGAGACTAAAAAAAATTAAATGACAATTTGTAGGGGATTAATTTTGTGATTTACTCTAACAAATTTAGAGATTGGTTTATATGTAGATGTCTTATTAATTTAGTAATGTTACTACATTTTATATAATTTTTTCTAGAGATCTGAAAAAAAATAAAATATTGAAATAATTGGAAAGCGATCTTAGCAAATTTCGTGAACACAAATCAAACAATATTTAATAGCTAGCAAACAACTTTGAAATAATTTTTCGCATTCCTATGAAAATATTTTATTCTGGCATAGACACCAATTGTAATTGAAGAAAGTGCAGAACTTGCTTATTATTCAATGTTCCTTGTACTTTTGCATTTCTAAGCGTCCAACCATATCAATCCTGGGGCCTTAGATATCGTCACTTCTTAATGTTGACAACTCTATCATATCAAAAAATAAAAGACAAATAAATAAATAAAACCTTATGACTCATTTTGCTCTAAATACATTTTAAAAATATCAACTGAATAAATGGAAAATCTTTTGATTCAACTATTTGAAAAGGAAAAGTGTTCTAGATGGCGACAGATATAAGTTATATTGATTCTTTGAAAAATACTTGTCCTTGTAGCAGGCTATATTTATATTTTTATTATAACAAATTAATCATATAAAAAAATTGGCAGATGAAAAATAATTTCTGGCAAATAAAAAAAATATTAATTTTCTCCAAAAGTGTATTAGGGTGCACTACCTACCTGATGCAACACTCGTATAAACTAGTTTAATTACTTTTATCATAGATAGAGATCTAAAAAGATGGAAAAATAAGTATTATTCCAATAAATCATATTGTGAATCATTTTAAACCTTCCTTCAAATTTTCCAAGCTCTTCCAAATATATGCAAAAGTAAGATTCAACGGTTTCGGGAGAGTTTTCTTGAGTTTTGAGTGACTTTTGAGAACTTGATGGTGGAGAAAACTAGGCCTTTTATTCTGTTCTTCAGTTGTATTATAATTTCTGGATCAGTATTATTGTTTGGTTATCTAAAAATTCTTTCAAAACAATTGTTTATCATAAAGTTGAAATATTGTGCGTTTTATCATCAACTTCTCATGTCCAAATTTTCATCCATTAAATTATTTTCAATGATTAATCAGTGTAAAGTGCTGTAAGAGAAAAAAAACATGACATAGGAAATCCGTTTGCAATTTGAATTTTCAAAAAAAAAAAAAATAGAGGAAGACTGAAAATAGTTTTGACAAAATATTTCTGTTCAATTTTCTTGCTAGAAGCCAAAAACAAATTAAAAATGCCACAATTAAATATAAAATGTCATTTGACAAAAGGGAGAGGATTAAAAATTGACAATTTGACCCAAATGTCCTTAGGTGCCTGGAATGGCACAATTAAATGTTAAATGTGGTTTGATATGGTGGCAATTTTAAATATGGATTGCTTGATTCAAATATCCTATTGTGTTAGATGTTTATTTCATAAAGAGATTTAGTCAGATACCATGTGAGACATCCGTCCAGCCTGGGAGAAGCTGTCACTCTATCAAGAGGCAATCAACGCCATGCCCTCAAAGGCAATTTTAGTATTAAGAATTTTTTAAGTATTTATTATTTAATTTGATAATATTTTATTATATTGAATAATAATAAATTTATTCCATATATGAATTCTTTAATATTTATTATTAAAATTATTTTTTACTTTTTTATTGTAAAATTAAACGAATAAGTTAACAATTGAAATAATAATTTCCACGTGAGACATTCATGAAGCGAGAGATTTAGTCAAATAGCATGTGAGACATTCATCCAACCTGGAAGAAGCCATCACTTCGTATCTGGAGGCAAGTCATTTTTGCCACAAATATAACCAAAAAGAAAACACAATTGGATGAAACATTGTCATTGTTCGCTCTGTTTTTCTGAGATTTTGCATATATGTTAGGTTATACTCCATATCTCATCCTTCCTAATCATGGACTCCTTTTCCCCACTATTTTTATCACTCCTAATCGTTTTTGCTTCCTTTGTTCTCTACCATTTTCACAAACGCATGAACTACCTCTCAAAACTGCCACCAGGCACAACAGGATTGCCGATTATTGGAGAAACTATGGAGTATAGCTCATCAGGGCCAGAAAAATTCATTGAGAATAGGATGGAAAAATACTCAGAAAGTGTGTTCAGAACCTCATTGCTCGGAGAAAAAATGGCAGTGTTCTGTGGACCAGCGAGTAACAAGTTCTTATTGTCCAACGAGAACAAAATTCCGGAGGCATTTGTAATCCCTTTAATATATCCACCTCCTGAAGGGACAACATTGAAGGAAGCAACTTACATGAACCGGAGTTTGATTCAAGAATTTCTAAGGCCTGAATCCTTAAAACAATGCATTCCTATCATGGATTCCATGTCACGTAAACATCTGGATACTCACTGTGCGCCTTTTCAAGAAGTTAGGATTTATCCTTTATCAAAGAAGGTCACCTTTTCAATAGCATGTAGATTGTTTCTGGGCTTGGAAGATCTTAAGCTTGTCCACTCGTTGCGTGGGTCCTTCGATTTGTTCAAATCTCTGATGATTTCAGTGCCTATTGACTTGCCCGGAACGGCCTATAATAAGGCTATGAGAGTAGGCAAAATAGTCAAGGACGAGATTGTGAAGATTATTACACAAAAGAAGATGGAAGTGCAACTCCCGGTGGAAAGGGATACTATAGAAAGCTTTGATTTGTTATCTTACATTCTGTTCCAATCCAAAAGCACAAGTTCCATGACCGAAAAGGATATTTGTAATATCTTGACAACTGTACTACTTGCAACCTATGTTGACACCAGTGCTGCAGTAACTTTTGTTTTGAGATATCTTGCAGAACTTCCACATATCTACAATGAGGTCTACAAAGGTAATTGATAATTTTGGTACCATAAATTGCTTCATTAATGAAAGAAACATTTCACAATAAATACAACAATGGATGAAGAAAAGAAAATAAATAAATAGACAGAGGCTTAAGTTAACTATAATAATGAAACAGTACAGTATTGTTTCTTTTTTTTTGTTTGCATTGTACAGAATGTATGAACATTTCAAGCTCCAAAGTCGGGCAAGAACTGCTGAACTGGAATGATATTCAGAACATGAAGTACACCTGGAATGTTGCGCGTGAAGTTTTAAGGTTGATGCCACCATCACCAGGGACCTTTAGGGAAGTGACCACCGATCTAACATATGCTGGTTTTACAGTTCCCAAAGGCTGGAAGGTATGATTCCTGATTTATTAAAATTTGATCGAATTCATATGCTAGTAAACTAATCATATATTCTCGAAAAACGTTTTTGATCAGACATTTTGGAGCGTGTATTCGACACATAAGAATCCTAAATATTTTTCGAATCCGGAGAAATTTGATCCTTCAAGATTTGAAGGAAATGGACCGGCACCATATACTTTTGTACCTTTTGGTTTTGGGTCCAGAATTTGCCCCGGGAGGGAGTTTGCAAGACTGGAGATACTTGTATTTACGTACAATGTGATCACTACGTTTAAATTACAAAAACTTGATCAAAATGAGAAGGTTAAGCATCATGTAACCCCTTTCCCTGAACATGGTTTTCCTGTTAGGCTCATACCGCACAAAAAATAAGGTACAGTTAGACATTCAATCAGTGAACATGGTTTCTATGTACTCAATTTGATCTAGAAACTTATCATTTTACTTGCAAAAGGTTGATAAAAATGTGGAATCTGTCTTCGAGTTTATTCAATTTTAAACTATTCTTTAATTCTTATTTTATTACTCTAGCCAAATTTACTTCTTTCATGATGATTTGCACCAAGAATAGAGTTTCACGGTCGGTCTTGGCTTTTCAAGAATTAAATAACCAGATACGTAACATTCCCTCCACTTGAGAAGATATTGGGTTTAATTGCTATTCTATATAAAATAGTATAATCTATATACTTTACGGTTAAAAGTTTGGTTTAATGGCTAAAGTAAAAAAATTCAACAGGACAAAATTATGTAAATATATGTGTATATGTATACATGTTTGTACGTCTGTACGTATGCATATAAATTTTTATTGCGTTGCAATATAAAACATAATGATACAGATGACAGCACTTGGCCAGTTGTTGTCATTGCAAGTTATTCACGGTTGCAGAAATATTTTGATGCGCTAAAACAGACAACCAACCACCGGCAAACGAAAGGAGAAATGGGTAGTAAATAGGTTATTCCAATATAACCAATTTGAATATATATCTGCAAAAAAACATTTGCTGACATTGTTATCAATGGTGAAAGAATTGCATAGCATGGTTCTGAATGTGGTTCAATAATCCAGCAAGTAGTGCCACATATACGTACGGTTAATTAGGTCAATCTTGAAAAAGGCAGGAACGACGGTCATTATTGAATTAGATGTAAATTAGTTCATTTGGTCCTAGAAATTAGGAAGAAAGAGCGCTTTTATGATTGAAGAAAATGAATACAAATTGCAAATTTCTTAACTTTTGCAAATGAAACTACATGTAATGTTTTTGTCAAAATCTTTAAAATGGAGTTCTTGGGGCCCTTATCAATAACGGCCACAAATTTTAGTTGAATTGTTATTGAGGCCTTGGCATTTTGGCAACATTATTGTTGTTTACATTTCTCTATTTAAATAATGAATATGTCTATTTTATATATATATATATATATAACAATGCCCCATGCCCACAATAAATATAATTCTGCCATGTGTACAATTTAATAGCTTATAATATTGCCACATGTCTATCACTTTAATGATACTATTATTTCTTTCTAAATTTTTTCTTTTCAATATTGTCTTCTTTTGTATGCCTATTATTTCTGTTCACTATATTGTTGTTAAAATTGGATTATGATTATATAATCTCCTAATCTTTTTATATTAATTCTGTTATAACTCTTATGACTCAATTCCAAAATCGTATAATGAAACAATTTGTCTCCCTATATTTTTCTTCTTCAATTTTCTCTAAAACTTCAATAAAAGCATAACATTTATCACTAAATTTTTCCAATTGTTATTCAATGATATCATTTACCAAATATTTCACAAAAAAATTCCCTTTTAAGCCACCATTACTGGCATACATGGCTATTAATTTTACCCTTATTTTATTTTAGAATGTTTCATTTTCTTTTATGCCATTAACAATCATCACACTTATTAACGTATTAACAAGAGAGTTTAAATCATCGTAATAAAATTTACTCTAATCAAATTATGGTACAAATTTAAATTTAAATTTAAATAATGTAAATAAAGCAATGCCCCACACCTACAATAAATATAATTTTGCCACGTGTACAATTCAATAGTTTATAATGTTGACACATGTCTATAACTTTAATGATACTATTGTTGCTTTCTAAATTTTTTCTTTTCAATATTATCTTTTCTTGTATGTTGTTAGAATTGGATTATGATTATATAATCTCTTAATCTTTTTATCTTGAATTTAGTTATAACTCTCATGACTCAATTTCAAAATTTAATAATAAAATAATTTGCCTTATTATACTTTTCTTATCCGATTTTCTCTAAAACTTCAATCAATACATAACATTTATCACTAAATGTTTCTAACTTTTATTTAATGATATCATTTATCAAAGATTTCACAAAATTTTTCCCTTTTAAGCCACTATTACTAGAATACGTGGCTCACTTATTTCTTAATTTTACTCTTATTTTATTTTAAAAAATTTTTATTTTCTTTCTTGCTATTAACAGCCTTCACCCTTATTAAGGCATCAATTAGAAAGTTTAAATTATAGTAACAAAATTAACTACAATCAAATTATGGTACAAATTTAAATAATTTGATGAACTCTTATATTCATATTTTGTAAGAGATAGTTTAAAGTTTACATGAGTTTATTTACTATTTTTTTCTTTCATTTATATTATTTTAATTCTTCTTGGGTTTTATCTTTTTTTTTTATATGTTAGATTAAAAAATTTACACGTGTTTTTTTATATATTTTGTCTGTTTGGGTTTTGTATGTATTTGTCTTCTAATATAAATTGTCTAAAAAATTTATTATTATTTAAATTTAATACAGAAAAAATAATACGTTTAAATGAAAAATAAGAAATTATAGCTTGAAAATCTTAAATTATAATTATATATAGTTTTTAATAAGAACAAGATCCGTACAATTGTATGGATAGAACACTTGTTTATATAAGATAGTATAATTTTCAAATGTTACGTCTTACTTAATTAATAGTAATAAAGATCTAAATGCAGCTGCAACAAGGAAATATTTGTTTTCCTAAGGAATTATTGTGTTGTGAGACTTTTTTTACCATACTATGAAACGCCACCAAAGCACCTAAAATTATAGACAAATTGAATCATAGACTAAAAAAATCACTTTTCAAATATAAAAAATTTAAAAAGTTATCCTACCCTTAATTAAAAGTCTAATACAATATCATACTTGTCTTCTCCATCTCCTTATCAATACTATAATTATGTTCTCCTTCTCCCTTTTTATCGATTGTAATGGGATTGTATTGTGCATGGTATTTTTTGACCACCCAATACATTTTTATTTCCTTCATCGATTTTACCTTGATAATCTAAATACAAAATTAAACTAATTAGGACAGAAAAACTAGAGAAACATGTGACTACCTGTAAGAAGCAAACCCAACAAAATCATCTATACACACACACACACACATACACAGCAACCAAAGAAAAACAACAAAGTTTTCCCAGAACAATCAAAAAATATATTTTGGTTCCTAAATCAGTGAAAAGGAATCAAGCTATTAATGCTTTACTCCCTGTTTATAGCTTCGTAGTTCATCAAAGTTACAAGTCATCAAACCGTCATATGCCACGTTAGTAAGCCTCGCACGTGTGTATCTATAAGGCAAGTAACATCCTCTAACGTTATTTCTGCCAACTCCTAACCCGTAATACATCGCAATCCCTCCCTAACATTTCATATAAATGTTAGGGAGGTTTAGAGGCAAAACAAAATGCAAGAAAGTACAGCAGGTAAAAAAAGCAAAGGCTGGTCTATTAATACAGAGCAAATGTACACGGTCATATATACCATAGGCAACGGAGGGACAATCTAGGTTTACATAGAATACAACTCTACTTTGTTACAAATACCCTAATTTAAACATTAAAAATAATAGTTTTAGAGCTATCTTTCTACCTCTAGTGGCAAAGATTGCAGTTTTTCTACAAAGATAGCAATTTTTTATAAACACTATCTATCTACACAAAAAAATTATCATATTTACATATTTACAGTGTCAAAAATGAAAATGAACTCCTACTTATTACATTGATAAACTCTGAAAGTTGCCATCTTCATCTCGAGCTGATAAGAAGCTTAATGTCACTACAAGAAAAACCCCCCTTTAGTGATGGAAACCACCGTGACGAACAAAAATTCCATCACCAAATAACCCCATTAGTGACAAGAACTCAAGCCGTCACTAATTTTTCATTTGCTCATCATCTTTAGTGACGAGTGACTAAAAGTTGTCACCATTTTATCACTAAACAGTTTGGTGGGAAGGTTTCCCTCCAATATGGCACAATTAGTGACGAAACATTGGTGACGAAGAATACTCTCGTTGCTAAAATCTTAAAGTTTAGTCATTGGTGACAAAGTTATGGTCGTCACTAATTTAGATGTTTTTTAGTGACGAAATTCTGGTCATCACCAAATTCTTCATATATATGTACCTTGTAGGCTTGTACTATTTATATATACTTATATGTGGTTCTCAATAAAATTCCTACATATATGGATGTATGTGAAATATCATTAATTCAAATACAGAAATTTGAATTTTAGGTATATGATAAAATTGAATTTCTAGTTTGAAAGAATTATAATATTGTAAATACTTATTGTAATATTGAAAGAATTATTAATTAAGAAAATAGTCAAAACAAAAATTGTAAATACTTATCACCTTTTTATTAATATTTGTACATATAAACTTTTAGAGTATAATATTATTAAATATGGAAATATAAAATATTTGTTCTAGTGTGTAATAAATCTGAATATTGTAAATTTTAATAACAAGATATGTATTAGCACATATAATTAGGGATAGATTAAATTAAAATATTTTGGTCTATATTTGGCCATAACTTATATAATGATTGGATTTGTTGGGGGTAAGGATCATGATTGGGTTATGTAATTTATCTATTGGGTTAAACTTAACTTTTTAAATTTATCACTCTTAATTTTCAATAATTGCACTAAGACACCCTAATATATATGAATTTGCCTACATTATTTTACTTCAAGCATAGAGTCTGTTTTAAGATACACTATCAATTAATTATGATTGGATTTTCTTGGCTAAGAATAATTAATAACTGGACTAAGTATATTCTTCCTTATGCCAAACTTAGCTTTCTTATATTATCGCCCTTAATTTCTAACAATTATATTATGACACCCTAATAGTTATAATCTTTTAATTCATATCTCTATATATAAAGTTTTAGTGCGTAATATTATTAATGTTGATATATAAAAGATTTGTTTTGGTGTGTAATGAAATTAAATATTATAAATTTTCATAACAATATATGTATTTGGGCATTTAATTAAGGATAGATTAAATAAAATATTTTGGCCTAAATTGATTGGCCACAACTTATATAATTATTTGACTTGTTGGGTTAGGGATCATGATTGGGTTATGTAATTTATCCATTGGGCCACACTTAACATTTTAAATTCATGACTGTTAATTTCTACTAATTGCACTAAGACACCCTAATGTATATGAATTTGCCTACATTATTTTTTAGGATACACTATCAATTAATTATGATTGGATTTCCTTGGCTAAGAATAATGATTGGACTAAGCATATTCTTTTTTATGCCAAACTTAGCATACTTATATTATCATTCTTAATTTCTAATAATTATATTGAGAGTTTGACATAAGGACTCAATATTGATTAGTAGTAATTGGTTTATTTGGTAAAGAATAACAATTGAACTAAGGATATTCTTTATTGGCTGAGCCTAAGCTTGATTGGCTTATTCATGTTATGGTTCTTAATTTAAAATAATCATACTAAGATACCTTGAGATTTATGAATTTGTGCACATAAGTTTAATTACTTTAAACACATAATTTTGTTAGTATTAAAATACACTATTGATTAATGGTAATTAAAAGTTTTGGCATTTATTACGAACTATATTTCTTTATAAGAAAATCAAGAATAAAAAATATATAGTTTCAAAGTAATTACAGTCACTAATGTAATGTTATAACATAAGTAGACATTAATACATGTACATATATTGTTAGACATACAATGTATAACAAAAGTAGCAAATACTTATACTCCCTCTATCCCAAAAAAAAAGTTCAATTTTACTAATGTATAACTTTTTATTTTTGGTCAATCAAGTAGAGGTACAACTCATTTTATAATACTAATTTACTTATGAAGGGTATTGTCTATCAATACATCATTTAATGTATTTTATCTCATTAAGGATATTTTAGAAAGTTTGTTGAAATATTAGCTTTGACTTTTGAAACTAGACTCTTTTCTTAGAACAAAAACTTGTTTAGAAACTGAATTCTTTTCTTTGAGATGGAGGGAGTATACATACATACATACATACATACATATATATATATATATATATATATATATATATATATATAGTTAGAAGTTAATACATATATAGTAGTTAGTAAATAACATAATTATTACACAACATAACCAGTTTAGTGCATACATACACATAGTTTTAGGCACACACAGAGTAACTAACACATGTTAATTATTCATCTATTTGTTTGTCTTTTAAGTAAGTAATATATAATCTTAAAATATATATAATCTATATAAAATTAAATATATAATATACATAATTTTTTCAGTCTTAACATGAAAATATAAATATTACTTTTTCCTATGAATTATTTTAAAATGATTTCACTTTAACCATTTAATAACTAATTAGTATTTCAAAATTTAAAATTTTAAAAAATTCAATTTAGAATTTTTTAAACCAGCATAACATTGTAAAGTGAAAAATTGATTATTAGCTAAAAAATAATTTTTTTAATAATTAATAATTAAATAAATAGTTTGAATATTTAAAAACAAAATGAGGGAAAATAAATTTGGTTAAGAGAGTGAAGCATCGTTTAAAAAGTTTTTTTACTTTTGCTAACACTTAAATAAAATTTCAGTCTTAGCAGTTAACAGTCAGTACTCTTGAAAATCAGACATCACTTTCCCATCTCTTAACAATGTTCTCTGTACAAACTTTAATATCCAAATGCCATCTCTTCCAGCTCATTTTGCACAAAACACATTTTGGAGCTTGTGAAACCCTAACACTTCTTTCTCAAACGGCCGGCCGCCCCCTCTCATTTTGCCCTGAATTTCCTCATCGGCTAACTCTCCGATGCCTCTCACTACCCCAATCTTTGCCGCCTATCTCTCATTGCCAGCTACCTCCACCATCTATTCTCTCTGAACAAGCTACCTCGTCCTCACTGCCTTATCGTTTGCTGCTGCTCTTCACCACTTGAAGCTCCACCATGGAGCTCTTCTCTCCTCCCCAAGCTCATTCTCATCGCAAAGAGACCACTCCATCAAATCTGATATCCGCGTCTTGAAATCTTGCAAACTTTGGTAAAAAAACTCTTTTTTTTCCCCTGAAATTTAGGGCACAAGCTCTGAACTGCTGAAGTAATCTAATTCCTCAGCCATCCCCATATTGAAATTGGATCTGCAAGCCCACCACGGTTGAGCTTGGAAAGTGGGAGCCCGCCGACATCACCATCTCCATCCGTGCCATCAACTTTTGGGTTTCAGTTTTTCTGAAATTTTCTAATTTTTTTTTGCATTGGTGCCTAAGTTCCAAAGCAAACTTCTTTTTTTTTTTTTGTGGACTTGAATTTTTCTGGAATTTTTTCTGCATTTTTCCAGCCTTGGTGGTTTCTGCATTTTTTTCAGCCTTTGTGGTTTTTGCAATTTTGTTGGTCTATGGTGGTACTGTGGCTCTAGTTTTGTGATTGCTTCTACTCAATAGTTGTTAATAATGTCCATTAAGATTCAATAGTGAATCTTATATGCTATCTGCTATATATCTGTGAAGGAATTTAAGAAATTGATAGATTTTACTGGATTCTTATTTATTGAGTTCTTGGCTATTTACTTTGCTAGAAACTGTAAATATATTTTTGGGAACATTGATTATAGAGACAGATAATTAAGTGTGCCTCTCTCAATCCCTAACGTTGTGTATATAAGTCAATTATTGAGATCCTTGCAGGAGTCTACAGGCTTGTGCCTTTCTACAAGGGTGAGAATACAATTTTTGATGTGTCACCTCCTTCAATGTTGGTGACTGTTGGGCATGATCACGCAAAAGTCATCCAAACATTTCAGGTAACTACCATAGTTCCTTATTCTAAATCTTGTGGAAATGCATCCCTTGCAGTTATATGTATTGATTTTATGTGGTTTCTAGAAAGTTTTTTATTCTATGTTATACTTGTATGTTTTTACATATTTTTGTTTTCTCTTTCCATTCATAGTCTTTCTAGATTTCTATGAGGGAGTTCATATTTTGGATTTAGTAAGCAGTTCATTCAATCAAAATGATTGAGTTCTAATTTGTGTTGCTCCATTGCTATGAAAGTCTTAATCTAAGCCCCTACCTGTTCAATCTTTTGAATAGGTAACTGGATTTTCTGTTGGCGGACGTGTAGTTGATGGGGTTCGCATGGGAGTCGACGGTGTTAAGATTATAGTAGATGGTGAGGAAAGGTCTATCACTAATAAATAAGGATATTACAAGCTTGACTAGGTAAAAGAATGTTTATTTTAGCATTTACACTAATTCGGTTGTTGATGGTCGATGGTTCTCTAGCAACAATGAGCTTAGATATACTTCGATCATATTTTCTTAAGATATTATATGTTCTCATTACTTCACATTTTTGTTTGCAAACTAGTGTGTATTTGTAGTTTACATCTAAAAGGTACACTATAGAAGCTAGGAAGGAGCACTACAAGTTTGGAAAATTGAGCGACTTTATGGTAAGTTATTGAACATCTATTCTAGAGAGAGATGAACTTAGAGTTGTCTCTCAGACACGTCAGTAAATGTTTCATACTTAAAAGCATGAGCAATTAGTTACTCTTATTTTCAGAAACCTGGTGAGCACACAAGTAACTTTCCTTTTAATGTCTGATTGCATGTTAGGTTTTGCCAAATATCACTTCACTTGCTGATATTAAAGCTGTGTCATATGATGTATGTGGCATTGTGAAGACAATTAGTGCTGATTATAAGGCAAAGGTAGTGCTAGTGTCCCTTTTTTTCCCTTATTCATTTTGGTTAAAATACAAGTGTCTCACTTTCAAGAAATGTCTTGATTTTCTTTAATATGATGACAATATAGATCCAAAGTTTTCCTCTTCTTCGAGAAAAACCTTTGTTCCAAAGATACTCCTAAATAGACATCCTTTTGTGAATAGAAATGTTTATTTACTTGTACATTCCGTTAGACAGTTTCAATGTAGCTGAATCGTTTAAAGATTTGATTTATGCAAATCATGGACTATGTTTTGTCATAAATGTGCATTTTATTCAGATATGACGTGTGCAAACAAGTATTATGTGTTGGAGATAATTGAGTGGAAGTTAGATTGAGGTAAAACAACTTTTGTTTAAAGTGATAGAACTATAAATCTTTGTATTTTAAAGGAATTTGGAACTTGGAATCTTGGATTGTTTGTGGCAAACTAGATGTAAATTTTCCATTGGCTGTTTGATTTGATTTTTATTTGTTTATTTGATGCTCTCTTTTTAAATACTGTCAGCATTATTTTAATACCAGGTTGCTTTGACTCATGGACCAGAAAATGTTAAACCTCAAGTGAAGCAGACTGATGACAGTGGAAATTTTTGCTTTCAAGCATGTTTTGTTAATCTTGGCTGTTATTTTGTGCTTGATTGCTCATCACTCTTTATCATATTACTTTGTACCTTATCTTCCACTGGAATTATGTTGTGCAAAATTTTTGCCCCATGTTCCTGGCACAATTTAACTTAAATGAAAAAATATTTTTCCCTACAATGCAATGGCGAGATATGATCCACGTATCTTACCCCACATAGTGGGATGAAGACTTAGTTGTTGTTTGTCCTGCCACTTCCAGTGGCAACAAACACCTTCCATTTATGAGTTGTATAATGTGAAAACTCTTTTCTTATGGAAGCAAAACAATTATTGGTGTTTGATGTCATATGTATTTGTTTGTTGTTTTGTAACCATGGTTATAAAAGTTAAATTGTTGAAGTTTAAATATTGGGGCAAATTTTTAAATAGTAGCAAGAGAAAATTGAAATTCAGAGACTAGAAAGGAGCCCTTTGTAACTGTGATAGTTGGGGATGTGAAGGTTATTTATCTGAGATTATATACAATGTTGTAATATCCAAATATGTTGAAGCTTTTTTTCTGATGGCATTCACAATTTAAACTTCTTTGGCTAATCCTTGATAAAAATTGTTAGAGTACGTTCTTTTTAATGGTAGCCAGTGTTGAAATATGGCCTTTTTATGATTGTCAGCATTCGTAATGGAAGCTATGAATATGCACACTTGTTTTTCTCTTTTTCTGTTCTCCTTCATTTCATAATCAACCTTGATGGATAGTTAGAGTTGGATTTCTTCACATTACACATTATAGAACTTCTTTTAGCTCATTGTATCAAAAGAAATTATGCTTGTATTGTGCCACATTATGTAAGTTTAGCTTCTTTCACTTTATTATCTAGATAACTTTATGCTGAATGTCAATGCATCTCAGGTTTCACCTAGTGAGTATCGTTTATCTGCTTTCACTGCTACACCAGAGAATGCTCTAGAGTTGTTGTTGTCTCCTTCCTATGTTGATATCAAAGTCAGCAGTCCAACACTGAATGTTAACATTTATCAGGTAATTGTTTTAATCTCTGAAAGATTTTGAGATGGGAAACTTATTTGGTAAAGTAGTCATATCCCTGGCTGTAAGGAGGAGTTGTTGACTCCTTCATTATTTGATATGTTGCCATTTTTCACTTTTTCTCTGGAGTGATTTTTGAGTTTGTAGCTTAGGCATTGTATTACCCTCAATTTAATGCTGGAATATGAAGACAACTCAAGCCACTTAAGGAGGTAAAGGAAGGACTTTGAACTTACTAAAGAATGCCCTTCCCAAATTTAACCAAGTCATTCGGTTCTTGTTAATGAAGATAATGATAACTAAGTAATTGACACTTTAATCGGCAAATGCACTGCTGCACAATCTAACAATAAAAAGATAATTTGAATGCTTTTTAGAGTAAATAGAACAAGTTTAGATTGCTTGATAGCTAAGGAATAAGTTTAGTGGTTTAGTGGTCGTACATTCAACATGTAATGGACATGTCAAAATGCACATAATGTTCCTATTCTGGTCCATTATCCTTGGAGTTTGTATATCTAATTTTAATTGAAGGTTGAGCTGAATGTTTATCATGCAATGTTGCAGTTGCTGAAGTTGAAAGATCAAGATTTTCTTGGTGAAACTACTTGTGTTCTGTCTGAGGTGAGTTGCCTCCAGTTAATAGGAACTTAGACCAATTAATGTTGCTTTAGGAGGAGAAAAAAATGTTGCTTGTGAAGTAGTTCATGCAGTGTCCTATGTTATATTAATTCCTTATGCTACCACCTCTGAACTAATGTAATGCAATGGGATATTGTGAGAATAGTGCTATTAATTTATTTTTCTTTATGGACTTAAGATGGGTGTTGATGATGGAGGGATGCAGCCCTTTTGTCTGGTTATGAGTTATGACATATTCAAATCCTAACCCATTAGTAACTTATTTTCGGGATTACTTCCCTCTTTTTTGTAAATGCCAAAAATAATCCCTCTTGTTTGGTCATATAATCTTTTGTCTTTCACATTCTAAAATTTTTCAGTCCTTTATGTTTGGTTTTATGATCTTTTTTCTTTCCTCACATTAGAGCAATCTATTTAATCCCTTACATTTACTATCTTAAATTTTTCATGCTTTGACTGTTTTCATTGGTGGTTCGTGGATAAATTGATCACATGTCCTCCACTTGAAATTATTTATGAGTGCAGGCTATGCTAAAAATCCGAATATTCCATTGGCTTGGCTGATGATATGACGATAATATACTCTGCTAGAAATGAAAATGGCTGTTGGAATTTAATATTATTGTCTTATTTTTGGCTATTGGGAATGGATACCAAATTTTCCTTATTTGTGATTTCATTTTTAATCTCAGTAATGGGAAGCAAGTCATTAACTTATTTGTTGATATGACGAGAATAAGTTGTGCTAGAAATTAAAATGGCTGCTGCAATTTAAAATTCCTTTAGCTTATTTGTGGCTACTTATAGCTAATTGCTTTTTGAACTAATTGAGAATAATTTATTCTGAGCTTTTGTTCATCGGTATTCTACTATGATGGAATGTGATGAAATCTATGTTTACTAATTATCTATGGTTGCTTTTTAGTTCCTTTTCTTTTTGGCCTTTAATTTTGCTTTGATAATATGGAAATGGATTGTCTGATCTAGAATATTCGTAGTATGCAAGATATTGCAGGATGGCATTGGATTTTGAATGTATTTGGATTAGTTTCAGTTGTTCTCTATTTGGAGCTTTTGGGAGCTAATTTTGCATATTGTGTATTTCAAAATGTGTATACAAGCTATATATGATATAGTGGAATGCAATTAAAGAGGCCTTTTCTTGCAATCTATGGGTGATATGCCCGACAGTATTTAAGTTATTATACTGAAGCAGAACGGTTGGTGAGTTGATAGCAATCATGAAATATTTAAGTTCCAAAAAACAATGAAGAATGAACTTGTGAATTTGGGTTGAGATTTGATTGAAAGAGATGAAGATGAGATTTTTTTCATTGTTTTAATTCAATTTCATCTGGATCCTTTTTTCTGATTTTTTTAGAAGAGGATTCATCATTTTCATAAAAAAAAAAGAAGAAGATTCATCATAAATTTCTGGTTACATGAGATGGAAATATTTTTCTATTAAATAGCTTGATAATCACTTCCGCTAAATTGAACATGATTATGTGAGAAAATGATTAAATATAGATGTTTTGAAGGATTCATGATTTTTTGGGGGATCATAATTGCATTATTGCAGTAGACTCTTATTTTTATGAACTGAATATAATTTGTTATCTATTCTATGAGGGGAAAAAATCATGTTATGGCTCATGTTACTAATTATGTTGTTTTCTGCTTACTATTTTGGTGGATGATGTATTGATAGCAATGATGAAGTATTTACGTTATGAAAACAATTGGTCAATAAACTTGTGAATTTGGGTTGAGATTTTGATTGAGAGAGATGAAGATACGATTTTTTCCATTGTTCTAATTTAATTCAGTTGGATCCTTTTTTCTGATTTTTTAAGAAGAGCATTCATCATTTTCATGAAAAAAGAAAGTATAATCAACATAAATTTCTTTCTAAATGAGATGGAAATATTTTTCTATTAAATAGTTTGATAATCACTTCAGCTAAGTTGAACACGACTATGTGATTGGGGTTGTGATTGTTGGACTGTCGGGGTCATTTTTTATCCATTTTGGTTTGCTGTCTTCTGGGTATATGCACAATGATTGTGGGATTTGGATCGTTGAGTCTAATGATTAATATTATTATGATGTGCATTTAGGATTCAAGGCCGATGGTTTGCTTTTGTTATGGTTCATTTGTTTGTTTTTAATGGTGTCACATGATACATTGCGTGGTCCCTTTAGTTTTCTTTGATTGGTGAAAAATTTTGTAATTGCATTATGTCATGACTTCAAGCTATGGGGTGGTGATGTTTCTATAGTTAGTCATTTGTGTGAATGGATTCGATGGATTTTATAACATTTACTGTTTTTTACTTTTCTTGTCATAGTGACGCAGCCGCCACTACATAGTCAAGCATTCACAGATTGAAGGCATTATAAATGGCTCATTGGTTGGTGTTGTCGAGGTCTATTTCATTCCTTCTACCTCTTTCCTTTTAGAGTGTTTATGTGTACACTACTATTTTGTGGGTGTATGGTGTTTGGATAATATTTTATTCTCATGGTACAATTCGGATAATTCAATTTTTATTTTCTTATCTGATGGGATATTAAAATGTTGTCTTTGGCATTGAACAAGTTGAACTTTTGTGCCCTTCTTCAGATATTTTTTTAATGTTCAATGCTTAGTACAATTGCGTTCATTACTTTTTTCGACTTTGATGATGTATCTATTATAAGAATAAATGATGTGACAATCAATACTATGATATTGGTGATATGATACTAAAACAAACCACATTATAATGTTGGTTATATTTTGTCACTAATAACCCTATTTGGTGACAATTATTTCCCATCACTAATTCCATCTGACAACAAACCTTTGGTGATGACAAAATTTCGTCACCAATGAATGGCACAAAATTTTTTCGTCACAAATTGCAAATTCAACAAATCTTTAGTGACACTTTTTCCGTTGCCAATGATAAAAAAAACCAATTGGTGACAAAAAACTTGTTGTCATTAGCTCGTTACAAAAGGTGTTGACCAAATCATTTTTTAGTAATGAATTTTTTTTTCGTCACCAAAAATCATCACATTGCCTGCTGCTCGCCATACTTTCAATGATGACCATATTTTGTCACTAATTTTCATCACTAATTTCATGCAAATTAGTGACAATTTTTAACTTTTAGTGACAATATTTTTCCCCTTTTGGTGACGATTTTTTTTGGTCGCTAATTTTCATCACTTTCTCATTTCGTCACTAAAGCACCCATTTAGTGACAAATTTTTGTTTCCGTCATACCCTTTAGCAACGGAGCATTGTTGACGACTGAGTGACGAAACTTTTTTTTTGTCACTAAAGGCCTTCACAAGGCTTTTGGTGATGAAAAACAGCCCTTCAGTAATGAAATTTTAGTTGTCATTAGAGAGGGGTTTTTCTTGTAGTGTGTGCGGCAAGTCAAGCAGCTCCAAAAAGGAAAGTGAATGTTTTTGGCTTCATGCTCCATCAAATTTAGAAGTCATGCAACTCCAAAAGGAAGAGAAGTGCTTGAAAGAACATGAATATATGATAATTGAAGTTAATTTGTTGGAACTGTCTTATAAAAGAATCACAATAGAAATGATTAAAATAAATAATTAGAGTTTAAGAGAAATAATTGGATTATTTATTAGATAATTAAAGAAGGATAAGACAGTATTCTCATAGTTATAAAATATGAAAGATATTTCTATGCCCCTCATCATAAATCAATAAAACTTATACCCTCTTTCGTAATTTTAATACTTAAAATGGCTCTAATAAAAATTTTCCCAAAAATAAAAGGAGACAAACGAAGAGGCTATCTAATGATTTTTCAAGTTACCCATTTAAGTCATTTTTGTTAATATTTTGCAAAAATTTTTATTGGTGTTTTTCTAATTTTTATCTCAAAAAAGCTTGCTCAAGAAGGAAAATTCATCATGAGAAGACCAAGGATAGGAAGAGTGAAGATTAATGATTTTTCAAAAGAGTTGTTCATTGATCTTTAGTTTAAAATTTATATTGATTCTTTGCGTTTCTCCTTTCTTTTGGATTCATGAGGAACTGACTTTCCTTTTTTCATAATTATGAATTGAAACCCACTATATCGTCTAACAAATTTTAGCTTAATTTTCTGGTTGAATCAATTAATATTGAGCTGTTTATCAATTATGGTCTTAATATTTTTAATATTTTAACCATTTTTTGAATAGATCAAGAAACTTGAATGAATTTATAATTTAATTTTGGAATCAATAATAATAGATCATATACAAAAACCTCTAATGTTGTGTAGGATAAGAATATAATGGAATGACATGCATTCTTAATGAAACACAACCTAATTTAGTGGATTTTTAATTAGTAAATACTAAAAAATATAGGGAATTTCTGTTAAGAATATATTTAATAGAAAATTAGAAGATGTTACCAAATGAATTAGGAATGTTTACTGACAATTTAGAGTTATTAATTAATTTGAATGTAATTTAAATATTTAAATTTAATAACAGGGGAAATTGTAAACTTTACATTTATGTTATTTAATTGAATTTGGATGAAATTTGAATTTTCATCTAATAATTTTCTATGCCATTCATTTGTTGATTGTTAAATTTCAATTGCTTAAATAAATAAAATTTAAGAAATTTTTACTAGTAGTAGAATTTTAATAATTAATTGGCTAAAGAATTTGACAACCTACTTTACCGTAACTAGTGTACACAAGGCGTTTATTTTATTTTTTAATTTAATAAATAATAAAAAATTTAATTATTTTAAATGATGTGTACTTCAAAGTTAACAAGTTAAACAATACACAAACAATCTATATAAAAAGCTCAAGGATCAACCGTCAAAAGATAGACGAAAAAAGCCAAGATGAATAAAATGTGACCACAATTTAGGGATCTAACTAAATTAATAAGATTGATAGCACTATAAGTTAATCAAACTTGATAAGACCCAAGCTGTTTACACAATAACAAGGTTTGAGATTACACTCAAACACACGAAAGGTGAATTGAACTCCTGAATCTCAAATTGTTTTATTTGAACAAAAGGCACCCTATTTATATGGTTATAAGTTGGCCAAACTGCACCAAAATTACCTTAAAATAATATTAAAAGGTTACCTAAAAATAACCTTGACAACAGCTAATCTTAATATTCGCATCAAGTCAGCCTAGCCCAAAAATAAAACCCTAATTTAAACCATTTTTTTCTGGTTACAAATTTTAGCTGTCCTACACTTGAATTTGATCCAGTCTTGACACTAATAAGAGACTACAAATCAAGCCCAATTATTAATGTCTTACGAGCCAAATTAAAAGATCAAAAATGAAAACTAAATCATTGGACTTCTTTGAATTGACTTGAATCAAATTCATGATTTCGATTTCTCGATGCGCATGCAAGCTCTTCATCAATTAAAATATTTAAAGCTTCCTCTAGTATCAAGATCTAACCGTCGAGCTCAAACTTCCTCAATTAAAACATTTAAAGCTTCCTTTAGTAACAAGCTCTAACACTTGTTATTGGTCTACGCATTAATAACCAGCGGGAGATAACTGCGTAATGCGCGGTTTTTTGAATACTCACTATATTGTATAGAATATACACAATTTTGAAAATACAATTATGATATTTTTTAAAAAATAAATTCATAGTGTAATTAAAAAACAAAGAAATGTTTAAAACTTGAAAAAAGAATCTATGTTAAAAATCAAGAAATACAAGAAGACAATGTTAGAAGACAATGCAACTGATCCGTCTTGCTGAAGAGCTTCAACATCAGCAGCTTGCCGCAATTTCAAACATTCATCATCAACTTGTTATCTTGTTCTGCTTTGAAACTGCATCTTGAGCAACTTTCAGAGTCTCTTTTCTTAGTTCAACATCTTCAGGATCCTGTTCTTCATCAAGCTTTGCTTCTGAAGACAAAAATGTTTCTTGATCATTTGGTGCTTGGTCTCCAGCAGCCATGGTTTTAATCAGTTGTGAAGCTGCTTTGTTTTGCATGAAGTGATTGCACAATTTAGTTTCCGAAAGCAGAAAATTAAGCCGTTGCTATTGCCTGTTAGCTTCACGTAGTTCCTGCTCACACTTTAGAGCTTCTGCAACTTCTTTTTCCTCTCTTTTCCTGACTTTAGCTGCAGTAAGAGAATCTAGGTTAAAAAAAAAAACCTACCACCAAAAATATTATTCAGTCCTTGGAAATCCCAAAAATAAGAAACTATACAAATAAAATATCAACTAAACAGCTTAAATTTTTTCAGGCCTGGTTCTCCTTAAGAAGCTATTGGATGCACATGCATACTCTTATAACATTCTAGAGAACCATCTGAACACAAACTAAGAAACCATCTCATGTTTAAAGATGAGTTGAATACAACCACCTAGCAAGTACCATGAAGAGGTATAAACATAAGATTTTCTGTCAATCATGGACGTTCAAGATCCATAAAATTATGGATAAGTGAGAAAAAACCAAGTCAATATAAAAATTACCATGTTTTCTCTTGCATTCTATCCTCTTCATTAGCAAAAATGATTTATTCCTCCCCATTTCCCAGTTTGCATTCAAATGAAAATAAAACTGCTTAAAACAAATTGAGCTACGAGTTCCAAAAGAAAAAAAAAAGCTACCATCTCCTTATCTATTCTTCCAAAATACAAGCATGTCTCTGGCCAATTTCCTTGTGTGGAGCCTCGCACCCCTCATCAGCTTAAGTGATCTATTGACCTTCATTTTTATCTGGAAAAAGAGTTTAACACTGCAACTCAACTAATGCAAGTATAGACATAACTCAAATCCATCATATAATGATTAATCAATAGTACAAAAAACTGAACATGAATTATCACACACTGAAAGCAACAAAGCTTTCATTGGATTACTTCTCTTTGGCAAACTTTTGCAAACCTTTTAGAGTCAATCAATTGCTTCTTATGGAAGTTACTGAAATTTCTATGATGCCTTGGAATGTCTTTCCTCACAACCTAGTATTTCCCAATCTTCTCATTTTCCTCTCTCTCAATCACTAAAGGGTCCACCTTCACCTTTGGCCTTTTGGGTACGTTCAATAATCTGCAATCCATTGTGTCCAACAAAATAAGAAATGTAGACCACAAAGCAACCTTTGAAACATAGTGGATGAATACCTCCCAAGCTTCTAGAATCCCCAGCCCAAAAAAATAGAGAAAGTTCCAGCCAAGAAAACAGAAATACATACTTCACAACAATCATATATGAATCCCTCGTAAGTGTCTCCTTTCTCCAGCACTTTTACATAATAAACTTGTAAAATATTACCCTTTGACAAGATTGACTATTGTATTCTTCCAGCTGAGCCTTTAGGAACGGAGGATGCCTCCAATGCAGCATCACTAACTTTCAAGTTGAATTTCTGTGCCTCATTATTAGCTGGCTAGGCCAACAATCTGGATTGGAGAGATTCATATTGGGGCTTCGGTTCACCCATAACTTCCAGTTTTTGGGCGCAATTCAGTTCTCAGAAAGCCATCATTGCTGCCAAAGATCCAAATCAAGGGTTCCCTTTGAGGTAAAATTCCTCAACATGGATGTCTGACAAACTTGGCAGGTTCAATGATGCTGCCAGCTATTCATAAGGGAGAGGGATACTATATGAGATGCCATCACCAATATCCAAATAACCAGGATTAGTAACTAATGTGCAAGATTTTTCAAATGCCACATTTCAGTTCAGATACAAGAAAAACCTTTCCGTCATTCAATTGTTCCAAATGCATTCTACTTGGTCTACAAATAAATTCAGCTAAAACAAAATCAACAGTGTGCCAAATTCCTGCAATTTTTTGTCAGTTTAGACAACCAATGCCTGGATATTAGGAAATCTATCAATCTCTAAAGAAAATATGGAAAATGTAAATCATTTCATATACATGTTTTCTCTCTACGTTATCAGACACTGGACTCATTACCAAGTGCATGAAAAATTTACATGAATTGCACTGTTATAGACATAAAAAATTCTTCTTCAAGTAACCATATTGGTATAAGGTATCCATGTTAGAGATTATGAATGTAATTTAGAAGGAAAAGTCATATTTTTCAAAACCTATTATTATTTTAAAAAATCACACAAAAGAAAACACACCTATCTGATCCATATTTTCGTGTATAAACTAATCTATGAAAATTCCCTACCTTCAAAGAATGATTGGCATTAAGAAAATCTAAAGACAAATCAAGTTTGTGCAATCCTCCTCGCTGGTCATTCACCAATTTCTGATCTTTCAATTCTAAGTTACTTTTTGCAACCGGCATCATAGCGCATAGGAAAGATTGTGACAAACTACCATGTCCACATGTCCTAACCAGAGGAGACTTGTTCACGCTTTAATAATATATGTTAATGAACTTCCACATGAGCAAAAAATAGCAAAAAATAGTGGGAAAAAAATTAAAATGCGCTTGGGTTAATTTTTGAAACTTTTTTCTCTACAAAAAATGTTTTTAGGAATAGAAACTTCTCTTGTTTTCTCTTAGCACATACAGAAAACAAATTAACCCAACACAATGGGAAGTACAACACAGAATGGAGATAACCTATTTGACAAATGTAAGATAGGTCAGGATGATTATTGTTCAGGCAAAT